>JADHKQ010000022.1:9685-566427 GCA_019925375.1 Sporothrix euskadiensis | reverse complement strand
GGCCGCGCCGCCCCCGGCCGCCGCCCCCCGCCGCCCCGCCCCGCCCCCGCCCCCCCCCCCCCCCCCCCCCCCGCCGTAGACCAGAAATCGGGGTGGTTGTTGGTGGTGGTCGATGAGGAGAGAGAAAGCGTTAAAGAACCGTGATGGTCGACGTTCTGTTCCTGCCCGTCGTTGTTTTCGGCCGTTGTGTGGGCATGAGATGATACGTGTGCAGCTCCGCTAGCGGGAAAGAGCACACTGGTGAGGGTGGAAGATGCGGAAGGTGCCAGGGGACCAGATTGGCCAATGGGGAAGGGGCGGGGTCCAGCGGTCTTAGTGGGCGAGGAAGGCGCTACAGGCGGCTCTCAGTGCACGGCTGTAGCCTCACCTAATACGAACGTAATGACATAACAATTAGAGACGACGACAACACCCGAATAAACGAGACGTATTTTACGCAAGAGCGGCCATTAAAAGTATTCGAAATATATTTATAGGTCTGGGAGTTCGCTCAATCACTGCCACACCCTCTTGCTCCACCCACAGTGTCCCGTTGCCTACTTCGAGACAGTACCTGAAGCCTCTGGCCGCTCGTGCTTAACGGCATCAGCATAATCCTCCCACAATTGATCGACCTTGACGCCCAGCAATCCTGGCCAGAAAGCATCCCCGTCGTAGTGGTCTAGCCGCAGCTTCTCGTTGATCCGGCGCACCGTGCCGTCGCCAAACCGCCGCTCCAGGTAGTCCAAGAAGTATGCCGTGTGCTGGTAGCCGCCGTCCCAACGGCCAACGTTTGCCGGCTCGCGTTTCCAGTGCGGCGGCGACAGCGCACACTTGAGCCGCACCCAGTCGGCAATGCCCTCGACCAGACCACCCGGGCACGTGCCGCGGCCGTCCCACTGGTAGCAGTGCACGAGTTCGTGGGTCAGAACGCCGGCAATTTCGGACGTCGCCCGCTCCTTGCGCGGCTTGATGCCCGCAATGTACCGTAGACTGAAGTGGATCTCCTTGTGGTCGCCGTCGAGCTCCGAGCCTGTCGTATAGGCCACGCCGTCCATGTCACGTAGGATTACTGTGACTGAGCGGGTCGGCGTGATGTGCGTCTCGGGGTCGGCGTGCCAGGCGCTGCGGCCGTACAGGAAGCGCTGCACGTTGCCAACAGCCTGCTGCAGCACAGCCGACGCATTGACAGCGCCTAGGAACACATCAGAACCCTCGTGGTTGAGATCACGGATCTCGATGCGCAACTTAGGCTTGGGATATGGTGGAGGTTCCGTGATGCGGTCACTGGACTCTGTGTCAGCCGGGCGGTCTGCTGCGCCATCACTCGACATTTCTGAAGGAGGCATCGGCGTCGGCACCGGCGGCACAGCTGTGCTTGTGGCCACAGGCCGGGAATTTCCACTGTCGGCCGTCATCGTCATCGTGTCGTCGGTTTCAGACTTGGGACGGTTGACCAGGATACGCTTGACCGTCATGTGTGGGGGATGTGGGAGGTGTAGGTGAGAGCGGCAGTGCGAGGGGTGCGTAGGTACTCGGATCGGCTGAACAGAGGACGGAGGACGGAGAAAGTGATGTGCAGGATTGAGGTGTTTCTCGCTTCAAGGTGTAAAGGTGTCGTTTGGGTTGTTTCTGCTGTTTTTCTTGTGTGAGGCTTCAGTGTGCAACGCTCTGTAAGCGAGAGAAGGAGCGTTCTTAGAGTAGACTGAAGGGGTAGGTAGAAGGTACTTGTGGCAGCTCCAACTGTCATCTGTTGGTGCGCAATCGGCAGCAGTTTCATCTAGTGCAGGTCTAGAGACGGCAAACAGCGGGGCTAGGCTGGCAGAATACAGCGGACTACAGTTCTCATAAGTACCTTCTACAAGTCTTAGTGCCTAGCCCAACCCCGCCTGCGACTGCCGCACGCCACAGAACGCGACTTCAGGGCACTAGCGCACTTTGCTACAGCAACAGACGCGGCTGCCAAATAACAGGATACAACAAAGAAAACACCAACAAGAGGAAAGTGCGGCCCCAAAACATAGGGGTAAACTTTGGTGGCAGGGCAGGTGCGCAGCTGCAGGGCGATATGCCGGGTTGCGGTTTCCCGTTCTGACCTTTGTTGACGCAAAACACTCTAAACACTTTAATTTGGCGATCGGGGTGGCTCCTACCCTGTATGGATGAGTGTGGATTGGGACCAGCCAGTGCCTGCCCGTTATTTCTATGGGCTCTTTCCATATCGTACGCACGCTCCATGCATGTTTCCCCTATTGTCAATTGTGAGATTAAAGAGGCTTCATTCCTCAACTCTCAACCAAAATCACGACCACAACTCTAGACGGCGTGCACACGCCCAACCCCCCTCCATTCCTCCCACGCCTCCCCACCCCCTGAACACACGCGGTCCACAGTCCACCGCGTGTGCCGTGCGTCGACCAACAGCAGACCCTGTTTGTTTGTCTGCAGCCGCATCGACCTTTTCTCGATATCTCCAATCCCCAACTTTTGTGATATCGGTTTGGAAAGTCAATCGAACGACGACAACAGCAAACCGCGACGACGATAAACACATAGATATTGCTCGCCAACCTGCCATACCATTGACGGACGCGACAATTGACCCGCGCGTCACCGACGCGACCCCCTTTTTCGCCCCTCCCCTGATCCCGCTCCCCCGCCGCTTCTCGTCGACTTTTTGCCCGCGATGGCCGATAAGATTACCCTCGACCAGGTCAACGAGCTGCTGGGTGTCCTGCGGACCGACGCCTCTGTTGATGCCAAGGTGCAGCTTGTCACGGCCGCCAAGTCTGGCATCAAGCAGCATAACGTGCCCGACCATGCGATTCCCGTCCTTTTCGAGGCTCTGCGCACAGCCTCGTCTTCACAACATGCCGCGCTTGTGAATGCCGGTTTCACGGGCCTGAACCACCTGTTGACGCGACTCTCACGCCAGGAGCCCAAGTTTCTGGCCAAGGAGGCCGCTCGCACACTCCCATTGATTGTCGAGAAGCTCGGCGATGTCAAGGAGAAATATCGCACACTGGCCCAACAGTCGCTCGTCACTTTGTACCAGGCGGCGCCCATGGACGTCGAGCGCTCGCTGCGCAATACTGCCATGACCGGCAAGAATCCGCGCGCCAAGGAGACCAGCATGCAGTGGCTGCTGCAGATGCACCACGAGCACAACCTGCCTTTCCGCGCCTACGTTCCTGTCCTCATGGAACTGCTTGAAGACGCCGACGGCATGGTGCGCGATGCTGCCAAGGCTACAGTCATTGAGCTGTTCCGCGACGCTCCCAACGCTGCCAAGACTGACCTCAAGAAGCAGCTCAAGAACTTCAAGGTGCGCCCGGCCATTGAGCAGGCGATCGTCAAGGAACTGGCCCCGACTGGTGCCTCGTCTGCCGCCGCTGCCGACCCTGTTCCTCGCCCCGAGTCGGTGCAGGCCGTGCGACCCAAGGCACCAATCTCAACAGCCTCAAGCTTTGCTGCGAGCGTCTCGTCTCTCAGCGAGCGGCCAATCACCCCAGTGCCCGACGCCAGCCGCGCCGAGGCCGTGGAGCCGGCCTACGTCAACACACAGCGCGAACTGGACGATATTTTTAAGGAGATGCACATCTGGTTCGAAGGCAAGGAGACGGAGCAGAATTGGCTGAAGCGCGAAGAGAGTGTGACACGGCTGCGCCGTCTTCTTGCTGGCAATGCTGGCGACTATGCCGAGTCGTTTTTGAACAACACCCGCGCGCTGCTTGACGGCATCATCAAGGCCGTTGTCACCCTGCGTACAAGTCTGTGCAAGGAAGGCTGCAGCCTTGTCCAGGACATTGCAAACACCTTTGGCTCGGGCATCGACCCCATGGTCGAGATCCTGTTGCAGACGCTCGTTAAGCTGTCTGCGAGCACCAAAAAGATCAGCTCGCAGCTAGCCAACACGACCGTCGAGGCTATCATTTCCAATGCCACCTACAGCACGCGTATCCTCCAGCACGTCTGGGGCGCCTGCCAGGACAAGAATGTCCAACCGCGCACCTACGCCTCGGGCTGGGTCAAGACCATTATCAACAAGGAGATGCACCACAAGAGCCACGTGGAGCACTCTGGCGGCCTGGATCTGATTGAGAAGTGCATCAAGAAGGGCCTCGTTGACCCCAACCCAGGCGTCCGTGAGCGCATGCGTGCTACCTACTGGTTCTTTGCCGGTGTCTGGCCGGCACGGGCTGAGGCGATCATGACCGGTCTCGACGGAACTGCACAGAAGCTGCTACAGAACGACTCCAACAACCCCAACTCACCCAAGAAGCCCGAGGGCGCAGCTGAGAAAGCTCGCCCTGGTCTGGGTTTCTCCAAGAGCACAACCGGCGCACCTAAGCCGTCCCTCCGCGAGGCCATGCTGGCCAAGAAGAAGGAGGCTCTGGCTACGCGCAACCTGCCTGCACGGCCTGGGTCGGCCATGGCCCACTTCTCGCCGGTGCGCACAGTCTCTGGCTCGTCAACTGCGACTTCTTCTTCTACTGCCACTGCAACGACGTCAGGCACGTCGGCAGCGGCGGCAGAGGCCAAGTTTACTCGCCAACGCGGTGAAGGCGGCTTGTCAGTTGCGCCTGTGCGCCCTGCTCGTCGGAGGCCGGAGCTTCACACCCGGCCGGCTACTGCTGGTCCCTACTCGGTCCGCACACACGACCACCCTTCGGCAGAGCAGTCGAGCCCACCAGATCGTTTGCGCTCCAAGGCCACAATCACACCAAAGACGCTCGGCGCCTCTCCTAAGCGGACAGGACCTGGGCCACGGACCCGGCCTGGCCACCAGGCGACAGCCAGCGACTCCAACTTGGTGACGCCCTCTCGTGCAGTTGCACCGCCTGCCACAAAAACGGCCGCCGGCCGACCCGGCGCGGCAGCATCATCCCCACGAACCAGCCCCGCAAAGCCCAAGCCTGGCGCTGTGCGTGGTGCAGCCGGTCATAAGGCGCCGCCTGCACACGCATCGACCAGCCCAACAAGGGCCCGTAACAAGCGCGCACCTGAGCCGGTGCCCGAGGCAGAGCCAGAAGACGAGCCAGAGATTATTGAGAAGGCACTCGAGGTGGAGATTGAGCTGCCTCTGGAACGCTCCGTCACACCTACATCACCCACGCCGACAAAGCCGGCAGCAGTAAGGAAAGCGGCGCCTACCACGGCGGCGCCCCCTCCTGTGGACGACGACGATGCTCTGAATGCCATGGTGATGTCACCGCCACTCAAGGTCTACGAAGACCCGTTCCAGGACGACCAGCCTACGGCGACACCTACGGCAGCAATCTTTGCTCCTACGGTTCTGGAGGACAGACCTGTAAATGAGGACGCAGGCAACCTGGCCCGGATGCCGGACGACAGTGTTGGTGCGGGCGTAGCAGCAGCCATACCTGCCGATGCCTTTGCGACGACTGTCACTGATGCAACAAAGCTCGAGCCCAATGCCTCGCCGGCTTTGTTCCCTTCATCGCCGGAGAAGGCCAAACAGAACGCACGCCTGCTCGACAGTGGCATTGCTAAGGTCAAGGCCCAGGCCCTGGACGTGCACGGCTTCCGCAAGCTGCAGGGCATCATCCGGGATGCGAGTAACGCGGCCATCAGCAACGGCATGACCACCAAGACAGGCGCGGCCGCACTCTTCACTGACGAGCGCTTCGACGCGCTGCTACTAGGTCTCTTTGCCTACCTCGAGTCGCCCGTCACTAACGTGCCGCCCGAGAAGGTGCAGGACGTCAAGGCGCAGATTCTGGCTACGATCAAGTTGCTCCTTAAAAAGTCCCGCGACAACTTCCAGCCGCACGTCTCGCGCGGCCTCGAGGCCCTGCTGGCGGCACGTGCTGGCTACGATGCACGCACACACATGGTGGCCGGTCTGGAGCTGCTGGCGGACGAGCTGGTGACGCTGGGTGATGCTGCTGAAATTGCCCTCGTGCTGACGCGGGCCTTGAGCGGGCCGGCCAGCGCAAATGGCAATAATGGCAATGGCAACGGTGCCCCCTCAAAGACGAAGCCACTGACCTCGCCGCACTCGTTGAGCATGGGCCTGCACGTCCTCAAGGTGCTCGTCGATGCCCGCCCTACGTTCCACCCCACCGACACGGAACTGGCCCAGCTGTCGGGTCTGGCGCAGCACTGCCTTGAGAGCAGCGAGTCTGGTGTGCGCATGGACGCCGTGCAGCTGTGTGTTGCGGTGCACGAGCGCGTGGGCGATGCCCGCTTCTGGGGTGCGCTGCGAGGAGTCAAGGACGATCCCAAGTCGCTGATTACATACTACATTGTAAAGCGGCAGCGGGAGCAATCCGTGTGAGTGTTGGTGACGACGGCGGTAAGCGAGGGCTAGACATTCAAAATGGGTGTACTTCTATTTGTCAACAAAAAAGGGAAAGGGGTATACTTTTGTGTACATTGGGCCACACTTCTTTCTTTTCTCTCTCTCTTTCTGTTCTCATTTTCTCTATATTTTCCCTGCCTTTTTCTTTCTTTCTTATATTCTCATTTCTTTCTATTTATTTACGCGTTTGCCTTTGTTGTATCCCCCTTTTGTAGAAACTAGTTGTAATTTTTTTTTTATTTTACTTGACTTGCTCCTTGTTTATTTCGTTTCTCGTTATAAAGTATAATACTTTACGGAATCCTTGATGGAAAATAGGATCTGTGTCGGTATAAATGCATGGGTTAAATACGTAGCAGTTACGTGGATTAGGATGTAGCTTATTAGGGGGGGGTATGCTACACACGCTAGATAGGGGAGATTACGGGACTGTTATAGGATAAGTCTCTTCGTGTGCGTTTTACCTATAAATCGTACTTAGGAGGAGATAACGTATTTATTATATAGATTACTTGTATACTTTTTAAAACGAGAGGACGTATAGGATCGCCGGTGACGTTAATATATATTTATTCGAGCTTTCTTTAAATTCGTTATATCTCGATTACTTTGAGGTTAAGACTTAATATTTATTAAAAATACTTATATTAATTAATAAGGTTATTAATACTCGACTTTTAATTTAAATATTACGAAAAATATTATAATTTTTAATATTAAATTAACGATTAACTTTTTTATTTTTTTACCGCTTTTCGAATTAATATAATAACTATTTAAAGTAATCCGGACTCGGCTTATTAAGTTAATAACGGCCCCGGTAACTCCGGCGCTACTAACTTTATTAACCCCGGTCTCCGAGTTTATATTACGGAGAAAAAAGCCGTACTTATAACGGCGGTTTATAAATTTATTAATACGTATACCGTTACTATTTACGCCGACGAGGATATCTTTAATATAATTAAAGAGGCCTTCGATAATTAAATTATTAACGATTTCGTAACGTATAACTTTAACGTACGTACCGTACTCCGTACTTTTATACGGAAGCGCGGTATTAACGTATTACGTAATAACGTTAAAGAGGGCGCCGAGGCTTTAAAGGAAGTTATCGATTTAACCGACCTCTCGGAGTAACTAAAAAGCTCTTTTAAACTTTATTTATATATAACGGTTATAAAGTTTTATAACTCGGAGTTTTTTAAAATTATTAATATTAACGGCGTTTATTTCGAGTACTAATCCGTTTTAATTAAACGAACGGTTAATATAATTATTATACCGCTCTCTTTAAATTATACGAGCGGTTAAACGGTTACGCCGGGTACGGTATTTATAAAGATACCGTCCGTTATAATCGATATACCTCTTTAAAGCGTAAAGACCGACGATTACGGTAACGTCTTAATAAACGTTTATAACTTTGCCTCCGGTATTATAGTTTTTCCGCCTCCGCGTTATTTAACCGCGGATACTTTTAATTAACGTTTCGTTAATTTAATTAAAATTAAAGTCTAGTAAGTTACCGTTACCGCTATAACCGTTACGGATTACGGACTAGTTATAATTATAACGCCGTTTATTAAATTTATAACCCCGGCTTAATAATTAAAAATTTTTAATTAAAAACTTTAATAATATATTTATAATACGTTTACTTACCCCTTTAATAAAGATATAACGAAAACGGTTTTCTCTTTTATTATTTATTACTTAAAAGAAATAGTTTATTAAAACGTTAATAACGATATTAATTTAAATTACCGCTTATAATAGTTTTTAATTAAATACTATAATTATAATATTAATACGTTAAGTTTCGTTAAAGTTATTTTAAGTATATTAATATCTAGTAAAGTAATTAACGTATATAATTAAATACGTATTAATAGTATTATTAATTAAAGAGAGATTATCGTTATATTAAAGCGTTAATTCGAAATAAACGGAGTTATATACGTTAAAGTTAATAAGTAATATTTTATATTATTTATACGTATAATTATAAATTACTTTAATAAGTTACTCTTTATAGTAATACGGGCGTTATATACCCGTCTTATAACGGCTTAACGGTCCTTAAATACCTTTTTACGTACTTAAAAGGCTTTAACTATACGTTTAATAACTATATACGAGTAATACCTTATAACGGCCTTATACGTTATAATTATAACCCGGACCTCTAAGAGTCCGTAAAAGTTATAACGTAAAGTATTTAAAATAATTACGACGGTTAAAATAACTAAAAAAATAACCGTTAACGGTATCGGTATCTACTAGTTTAACGAGGTTAACGCTTACTTCGTTAACCGTTAATTTTAAACTAAGAAAACGTTATTTATTTACCGTTTTAAGGTATTAACGGCCCCGACCTCCGGTCTCGGTAAGTATTAAATATATAATAAAACGGACTACCGTTACGTTAATTATACGTAAATTAAAAGGGAGGTTTATAAAGAGTAATAACGGCGCTATAACGGCGGCCGCTCCGCCGGTTAATACTATATAAAGTTAAATAACGCCGAAGGAGGATAAGCTTTTAATTAAAACTTTAACGGTTTCAATATAAACTTTAATTACGGAGACCTAGCGGCCGTATATAATACCGGCGCTACTATTACGGGCCTCTCGATAATAAGTTATACCGTTTTTTAAACTTATTTTACGGCTTTATAAGTATCGGCCGTTATAATACTTTCGGGAGACCGGAAGACTTACCGCTTAACCGCGGTTTTACTTAAGGATAAAAAGTACGGTAAAAGGTTTATTAACGTTATTATAACGTTTATTATAAGCCTAGAGAGAGTCTCGATTAAAGACTTAATAATATTTATAACGGAAAAGAGAGTCTCGATTAATAACTTAATAACGGTACCTTTTATCGGCTTATTTCGCTTTAATAATAACGAATTTATAAGCTTTTTAATTAATACGGAAGCCGCCCGTTATTCGATATACGGAGCCAGTTAATTTAAAGCCTTTTAACGGCTTTAAAAGACAGTAATATTTAATAAGTTTATAGTAAGTGTAGTTAATATTACTTTTAATATTAACGTTTATAAATTAATAGGATTTACCGTTATAAATACGTTAATTAACTTTATTACGTTTTACGTTATACCGGTTAATACCCCTTTTCTCGTTTCTTTAATTAATATAAATAATTTTACGTATTATTTTAATAATATACGTAACGTTATCGTCTTTTCCGGCGGCGAGACTTTAGTCCTCCGCCGGTTTAATTATACTTTTATAAGGGTACTTAAAGCCGTATACTCTTTTAATTAATATAGTTATTTTATATACGTAAAGTTAAAAAGGTTATACCGTCGCTTTAATTATTTATTTATTAACCGCTTTTACCGCGTTTTAAAGGTTATAAGTTACGATAACGTATAATACTAGGACTTATAATAAATTAAAGATTATTATTATAACTATTAATTTTATTAAGGCTCTTTTAAACGCTTTAAATTTAATATTAAAAAAGAGTATAACGTCGTCTTTAACGGTATAATTATCGTTAATATTATATATATTAACGGCGACTTATATATTTACGTTATTAACGAGGTAACGGGTTTTAACGCCGTACGTTAACTTAATAATATAATAACGTAATACGTATAAGATATATTACGTAATTATTAAATAAATATATACGTTAACCCGCTTAACGTTATAGTTTATAATTAAAGTACGAATTTTATTAATAAGGAGTTTAAAGATAATACGGCCCTCGTAGGCTTAAAAGTTAAGTCCGTATTTATTAAAGTTTATTATAACGTTAATAAAGTCGAGCGTTATTACCGCGTTTTAAAGCGGGTATACCGTATTATTATACGGGAGTTACTTAATCTCGTTAAAGGCTTTATATTATAAATAACCGTTAAGGTTATAAATAATATTATTAAGTTTAACGGCCTTATATTAATATTACTCGTTTTTAAAGTATTTTTACGGCTTTTAACCTCCGTTAACTCGTCTTTTACGGTTATATAACGCGCCGCCGTTATTAAGAAAGTTATAATAAACCTCGTTAAAGAGCGCGCGGCCCGAAGCGTAATAAAGGCTTTACGGTAACGTAACGGCCCGGAGTCCGAGCGGTTTATATTAATAAATTACGTATTTATTTAACGTATAAATAACGTTAAGGGGCCGTATTAAGACGGCCTGTACGAGGTCCGTGCCGTAAAGGGTAAGACGGTTATTATCGACTACGGTAACGGTATTACGGCGTTATTTTATATTACTTTAATACGTATTTTTCGTTAAAATAATATTAATTAAACCGTTATACGGCCTCCGTTATTAAACGACTTATTAAAGACGCCCGTCGCGGCGCTTATTAAGCGTAGTAGAGGCCGCTTAAGAAAGAGGCTTAATTAAAGGTTATAAGACGCGTTTTTACCGGCGGCGTATACCGCTTTATATAACGTTAAAAGTACGGCTTAATTAGTAAGTTCTTTACTTACGTTAATATACGAGTACTCTCGTTACGTAAAAATATTTAATCTCTTAAAGAAGGGCGTTTTTAAGCCGGTCTCTCGCTCGTAAGTATTACTCGGTTTACGGCTTTTTAACGGTTATTTTATAAATAAAATTAAGTACGTTAATATTATATAAATTATTAAAAAGAGCCGTTTTATAATATAAGTTTATAGTAATTACGGTAAAACCTTTATATTTACGTAATCGTTAATTATATAATATATAAGTTAAAGATTATTATTCTCTCTCGTTAATAATAAATAAAGTAAAAACGGTATTTAACTATTATTACGAGATATTTTATAAGTTTATATATAGTTTATTACGTACTTATAGCGGGATTTTTATATTAATCCTAGTAAGGAGATACGTAGTATACTATTATTATTAAATAACCTTGTTTTACGTATTTTACGCCCGTTATATAACGTATTAAAGGCCGGTAACTATTAATACGTTACTTATATTAAACATTATATAAAGATATTAAATATATACGAATTTACTTATAATTTATACTTTTTAATTAAAATTAACGACGCTTTTAACTTTATTAATTTATAAACCGATAATACGTTTATTCTCGTTAACGAAAGGTTTACGGCCTTAAAGGAGACGGTATTAAAAAGCGTTAACTTCTTAGTTAAATTACGAGAGACTTTAACGTTTATAATACCGTTAAAATTTAACGGAAGAGTACTAGAGATTAATAATAGTAATAACTTATTACTCTTTTAAGAGGCTTAAGTAATTAATATTAACTTCGTAACCCTTAAACTACGAGTTAATAAAGGTATTAAGAGTAAGATTTTATTACCTTTTAATATTAAGTAATAATATATAACTTAACGCGTACGAGGCGTTTATATAACTTTTATATATTAACTTAAAGCGGCTTTTACGCTTTTATATACGGTTTAATATATAAACTTTAATAAAGAGGACGTAGCCGCTTTAAATAACGTATTAATATAGTAGTAAGTTAATTTATACTGTAGTTTACGTTTCGTATTACTTAACGAGGAGACTCTCGTAGTTTACGTCTTCGTAAATAAGAGCTTCGTAAATAATAAGGATTTAAACTCTTAGATTAGTTATATTATTTACGTTTATAACGTTATAAAACGGGTTAATATTATTTATTAATTATTAATAAAATACCGCCGCGTCGTTAAGTTTATATTTACGTTTAAATTATTCGGTTTAATAAACGGTTTTAACGCGGTTAATTATATTAAAGCGACGTTAAATTAAATCTTAAGACGCTTAGTCTTTTTAGTAATTTATATAAATAATAAAAACGTTTATAACGTTATTACGCGGCTTGAGATAATAACGGAAAAAAGGTTAATAATCGACGTAATAATAATTCGTTAAGTATACGAGCGCCGTAAAGTAATAAAGGTAAAGTAAATTTTAAGTAATAATAACTTTATTAACGTTATAATTAAAGCGAAGTATAACGAGACGTTAAAACGGCTTATTAATATTAATTTTATTAAGATTAAAGAGGAAGTATAAGTAAAAAGAGAGAGTATTTAAACGTTTATAAGTATTTATAACTAACACTCTAACTGTTTTTAAAGAGTTTTAATTAAGGAATTAATTATTTTTAATTAATTTTTTAATATTAAAACCGCCGTATTCGTTAATTTTCTTTTATTTTATTTACTTTTCGTTTTCTTTCGTATACGGTATAAACGCGTATTTATACCGTTCGTTACGACTTTTAAAGAGAAAGTTAATATCGGTATAAATATATAAGTTAAATACGTAGTAATTACGTAAATTAAAATATAACTTATTAAGGGGGGGTATACTACACACGTTAAATAAGGGAGATTACGGGACTGTTATAAAATAAGTCTCTTCGTATACGTTTTACCTATAAATCGTACTTAAAAGGAGACAACGCATTCACTATATAAATCACTTATATACTCTTTAGAACGAGAGGACGTACAGGATCGCCGGTGACGTTAATACATACCTATTCGAGCCCTCTTTAGATTCGTTGTGTCCCGATTACTCTGAGGTTAAGACCTAACATCTATTGAGAATACCTACAATCTGTAGATACTATAGTTTTGTCTTGTCGGTTAACTCGTCCCCTTTTCTTTTTACATGTACTCACTCGGTATATATATGCAGTCACCGTCAGCCGCAGGCACGGTGGTGGAGATATTTATTCTGTATCCAGGGCTGCACATCTACGGAGTTTCCTCCTGTCGACTCTTGTGGTTATTTTAATATATTTCTCTTTCCATTATATTTGAATTATCCGACGCTGCCACTACCCGTCTATTTGTCGTCGTCTTACAACAGTGAACACGAGCCTTTCTGTCTCCCTGACCTCTCCCAGGATGACGTGAGGTTACTTATTACGTTTATGTCAAGCGAGTGCTAAGCAGCCTGTCCCATCTAGTCGTTTTATTTCTGATTAATATTGCGACGTGATATTGTCACTCCTTCTGCGTCTTGCATACATCTCCTCTCGTTGACTGACTTGAGCGTCGTAGGATTTAAAAAGAGATACATGCATCTTTAAGATCGTCGTAGTGTCGCAGGGGATATCTCATATGTTTTGTGTTACATTCATCTCCAGTAAATATCACTTTACGGAAAATATATGGAAAAAAAAAGGCTACAATGGCGGCCCGCCCGCACTGGCGAACAGACACTGACTGACCAGTGGCCATCAGAAATAAGAAATAAAAATGTCCCCTCAGGATGCCGTCGACGACGATCTTCAGTGGATTGCTTATTGGAGTCGATGGAGCTTGTATCTTTTAAAAGTCGTCTTCAGCCTCGTCAACTGCGCTTTCCTTCATCGCTTCTTTGCTCCTCCCCTCTTCACTTCCCTCTCCTTATGCCGTTGTTCGCTCGCACCTGCCGTCTTCCTTCGCTCTTTCCTCCCTGGTATCCTGCCGTTTCGGAGAGAAAATCCCTCAAGCACAAACAGCTCCTTCCTGCTTGTGCTCTCCCAAATGTCCCAAATGGAAAGAACGTTCCGTGTCTCTCCTTCCCGCATGCGAGGCGAGACGAGCTGGAAAGAGCAGCGGCAACGCAAGAACAGAATAATATGAACAGAGAGAGATAGCACCAACCAGGGGGTAAACAAAGGGGGCCGCTGTTTGCGGATCGACCCAGGGGACATTAAGAGACGAGGCCCTGGCCGCGCCTGCCCTCCTGCAGCCACTCAGGGACCGCCCTACCCCCTCGCCCTGTGAGCACCCTGAACCACTCTTTTGCTAGCGTCTGCCGCTAGTGTTGCAACCCAGGGCGGGGAGACGGAGTGGAAAGAGGCGTGGGTGGACAGAGGGAAAGACAGAAAAAAGACTGAATGGACGTTTCTTCAAGCGACCACTCAAAGGCGACAAAAGACTTGCAGACAGCCAAAAAGGACCACAGTTGCGACACGTCGGTCAATACCACTCTACCTGAAACACCGGGCGGGCTGCAGGGACAGCCCTGCGATAGATTGCGTGCGACGCCTCTGAGCACTTTTGATTGACAAGCGAAAAGACACAGAAAGACACAGAAAGGCAGAGGAAAGACTGGCCAACCGGTGTTTGTTCCTGTGGCTGTGTGCAAGGTGCAACAGTGACATCTTACGACGTGGCTGTCTAGTTTTGGTGGCTTTCGCGGCCTGCGACGGTTTTACAAAAGGATGTGGCTGACGATCTGGTGGGATTGGCGGACAGGAATCTGTTGTGTTTCGTCAACGTTGAACTAACGCCAACTTTAAACGTCTATCGTATATTCTTTTTCTGTGTTCGTTTCGGGTTCTATCCACAAAAACGAGTAAATAACGTAACCATGGCTAACTCATAAAAAGCACAACAACAGATGAGTCAATCTTCATCTGTATTTTTCTTATATTTCCTTGAAACAGCCTAGTTGCTTGCCGGCAGCTCCTTGACGCGGTCGTCAAAGGTCTTTTGGGCGCGCGTCCACACGCCCTCGGTGTCGCGCTTGTCGAGCGTCAGCAGACTCGGCAGCAGCAGCGACGAGAACTCGTCACTCGACTCGCGGGCCACGAGCGTCGGCAGGTGGTCAATGGCAATGACGCGGATCTCAGCGCCGTCAACGGCTTGCTTGACAGGGACGGTCGGGCTGTTGAACGAGCTGTAGGTCGAGTACAGCGGGATCGGGTTGTTCTCGCTGTTGGGGTCGCAGCTGACGTCGCAGATAACGCGCAGCTTGCGGTTGGCACCAGCGGCGGCGAGCGACTCGAAGGTGACAAAGGGCGGGATCTTGGCCGCGCCCAGGTAGACGCAGTTGATGAAGATGTCCGAGGTGGCAATCTCCTCAAAGGGACCGCCGCGCTTGGTCTCGGGCAAATCCCACTCCAGGATGTTATCCTGGGGCAGGCCAATGGCCAGGCAGAAGTCGCGCGCACCCTTGCCGCAGCGGCCGAGAGCACCGATCACAATGGCGCGGGGCAGCTCGCCCTTGTTGGCAGCGATAGCGGGGGCAATGGCGGCCTTGACGTGCTCAGCGAGCTCGGGAGCGCTGTCAAAGACAGGAACGGCAGCCTGGGGGGTGCCCGGGTGCAGGACCTGGTGGGCCCAGGCGAGCAGGGCAATGGCGGTGCCAGCGTAGCCGGCCCAGTAGCCGAAAGCAGCGACGCGGCGGCCGTTGGGCTCGACGAGGAACTCGAGGTCGTACAGCAGGCCGTTGCCGCGCGAGAAGCGCGACAGAGCCGCCGCCCAGCCGTCCTGCTTCTTGAAGCAGTGCTGGAAGTGGATGTAGGTGTGCGGCAGCGGCGAGTCGCCGTCGGTGATCTCCTTGAGGCCGAGGATGATGTGGTCGGTGGGGGCGTTGACCCAGGTGCCGGCCGGGACCATCTCGGCGCCGACGGCCTCGTACTCGCTGTCCTTGTAGATGCGATCGGACGAGCGCTCAACGTGGAGAACGTAACCGGCGTCGAGGAGAGCCTTGGCCGATGCCGGGGACACTGGCGGACGGAGGGGTTAGCTTCGGCCAAGCGACGTCAGCACGATAGTGGGGGTTTTGATAGGAGCAAACATACAGGGCGACCGGCGCTCCAGCGGCTTGGTCTCGGCTCTGAGGTGGATGATTGTCGGTGCCATTGCGAATGCGGGTGTGATTGTGTGGTGTTTGTTGCGAAAAGAAGATTCAAAAGAGAGAATTGGAAGCTGTAGAATTTTCGTTTGGCCGCTCTTTTGGCTATCGGCGGCGGTGATGTATGACACACACCACCAGAGCTCGAAAAAAAATCTCAATTGCAGGTGAATCACACCTGAGAAGTGGGTCTAAGCCGGAAGAGGAAACACTAGTCTATTCTAGGCTAGCGGATACAGCTCCTGCTTCCTGTTCCTGTTCCTGTTCCTGTGTTGTTGGATTGTATGGAGGGACGACTCACGTGATGCGTCACGGCGGCGACACGTCTACAGGAACACTGCAAGATACCAGGAACACAAAACACAAGAAGCAAATACGTGTACCTGGTTCGCCTGGGTGTTCCTGTCATGTTGTTTGGATGTATCGTGCCATCTTTTTCTTCAGCTTCACTTGAAAGCAAGGACACCAACGCCGCAGGACGGTTGGCAGCAGATTAACGAGATTAATTTCCTGCAGGTGCTGTCTGTTGTGTACGTCGTACGCCTATTATATTCAGACACAAGACACAACGGACGGCGCCGGGCAGCTTCAATAAATAGTATGTTGCAATTAAAGAGTCATTCCATGAGGCTGGATAGGGCGGCTGTCGGAGCTGACGAATGCAGTTGTTGCAGAGTCGCTCCTGCCTCGCCAGTTTGCCTCTTGCTGCCATGTCGCCTTCTTCAAACTCCTCCTACCTCTTGCCTGGAGACTTTGCCTTGCCCTCCCCTCGCTCCTTCCTGGTGGGCCCATCGTCGCTCAGCTTCAGGGCCGTGTGTGCTGGTCGCTTGTTTTGGAAACGCCCGCCTGTCGCTGCCCCCTCCCTAGCGCACATCCACACCTCCCCTAGCGGCAAACGCCCCCTATCCAATACGCAGCGCGAACGTCTACGGAGTACAAGGTCGCATAACACTTAGCACTAAATAAATATATACGCATAGTCGCCAATACGACCTTCTCCAGTTTGCATCCGCCACGCTAAACCCGTCGCGATAGTCGCACTCCGCAGCTTTCTTTTTCGTCGTTTTTGTTTTACTGCCGTCCCCTGCCTTGCCTTGTCAACTCCCACTTTGTCTGTTCAATCCAAGCTGTTTGCAGTTGTTTCCTGTTTTGTTTCTACCGCCAAGTCTGCATCGTACGAATGCCATATGCGTATGTTCTGTTTCACGCCATCGAGGCATCCCGAAATCTCGTTTCTGTTTCTCGTTCGACCGGACTGGTGGCTTTTTGTGCTCGATCTGTTTCTGCATTCCTTTTACCTGCACTTGCTTGCACTATCTTACCCCTTTTCTCCTTTTCTCTTCCCTCTCTCTCGCCAACCTTAAAGCCGCATCGCGGTGTAGTCGTGCAGTAGCCCGCAGCATCTGTGCAAGTTAGAGATACATAATATGTGTCTCATGCCTGTGCAAGCTACAGCGGTTGCAGCGCAGAATGTAATTACGGTAAAGGACCTGCAGTTGTCCCCGCTCTCTCCCCTGTCCTGGCCCTGCTCGCTCATTCTCTCGACGAATATCAGGTCTGTATCTCGGTCTGTTGTCCGTCCGCCACTTTTCTCTCTCTTTGCAGTCTTTCCTGTCTCACGCCTCTCTCTCTGTCCAACCTGAACCGTTTCGCCTTCATCACGGCGACGAAGCCGAAGGCCGCCTCCGAGTCCTTCTTTGTTTTTGTTTCTCCTCCACAGTCTCGACAGGTCCTCTCTCGTCCTGCCCCTGTCACACCGCATCCTGCTGTCGTGCTCCTTGCTCCTTGTCGGTGCACATCTTTTCCGTTTCCGTTCTGCATCTCCTCTTGCTCTTTCCTCGATGCTTGGCTTGTTCTTGCCTCTTCTTGCCTCTTCTTGCCTGTTCTTGCCATGCTCAGTAGGAAAAAACCCCTGCGGCCCCTGACTGGCTTGGCTCGCTGGCTCGTTCTTTCCCTGGTCGTTGGTCGCGCCTGCCCACTCACACTCACAACTGGCTGGGGCCCACCAGCCGACTGTTCCCAACCCAACTTCGTATTTTGTACGTCGTAGTCGAGGCCGAGAAGCTTTCTGGTCTTCAGCACTTGGGCATGTCCACCCTGTTCGTTGGCCGACGAGACTCGACTGCTGCAGTAAAAGACTGGCACTGGCACAATGCCATCTGTACTTTCAGGTATTGCTTGTAACAGGTCTGCACGCCTTACACCGTTTTCTGCTTCACCTGCTCCTTCCGTCTTTGTGCTCCTTTGCTCATCTCTGCTTCTTTCCTTCTTTGAGGCCTTAACTCTTTCACTCCTTCCAGCGCCTGCCCAACGGCACGTTCTGGCCCAGCCTCTCCTCGCTCCTTCCTCCTGTTGAAGATTGACTGCACTTTTGAGACCGCTGTCGCTTGCAGGCCCAAGACCTGCTACCCCTGCCTCGCTCCACATCGTCTCCCAGCTCACTTTCCTCGAAGCTCCATCCATATCGCTCGACTGTCGCTGGCTCTTTCTCCCTTTCCCCTCTCCTCTCATGGCTCTTTCCCCCTTTCGATGTTGTGCACTGAGTATTTTCAGCACCTTCCACCACCGACAACATCAAACCCCTAAAACAGTGCGGACTCCCGCATCTCAACGGCCGCTAGCACTTGCGAACTACGGAGTATTGCCTCTATGCCCGCTATCGCCACAGTATTTCTTGTCCTGACAAGCTTCATCAATATTCGCCCATACTCTCACAAACTCGCCCTTGTGAGTGAGCACCCAGTGCTAGCAACTCTGTTGTACACAGTAGCCAACTTTGTGAAATTCCTCTCTCCCTCGCCTTCGTCAGTTCGCGCTGCCTACTCACAGCAATTTCGCCCATAAACTTGGTCCGGTCCACTGTAATTACCCTATTAGTCCCTATTCACTTGCTAAATTTCACCTGTATTACTCGTGTCGTTACGTCGTCGTACTTGTGTCGTTGCCCTCGAAACGGCCAATTTGTCAGTGGAGGCCTGGAGTGCCCCCTGGTCGGTCGCTCTTTCCCAACTGCACCCTTCTCGACCCTGTCAACCCTGGACCGCTCTTTCTCTCGTTATGCCCACGCCGTAGCCCACTCCTTCCATGCTTGATTATCCATCGTCCGCGCCTGCGCCCACATCCCACACACACGCCCGTGCACGCAACGCACGCAGTCTTGGGGAGTCCACACCAGAGAGAGAGAGTTCCACGTCCCTCGTCCCTCACTGTCCCTCGCACCTGCCGTCCTCCGCCCACCGTGTGTGTGTTCCTGCCCACCCTGCTTGTGTTGCGCCCTTCCTCGCCCGGAACGACGCCGCGACTTTCCACTACACTTCCATCACGAAATTTCTCTTCCTCACACATCCTCTCTTTTCTTCCTCCCCAATCTCGCCCATCCTCCTCCCATCGCGACACGACCTGCGAATGGCGGCTAGCTGGTTCTGCTCATAGTCTCCTCGCGCCCCGTACTTTTTTTCTGTCCTGCTGGCTTCCCTCTTTCGTTTCTTTTTCCCTAGTACACCCTTCTCCATCTCGCATTCCTGCTTTCTTTTTGCAAAGGTTCTGGCCTCTTTTGCTCGATCCCTCTTTTCGCCTTTCTCATCTTCTTTGCTGGCTGCAACTTGGATCCTCGAACCCGACTTGCATTTTTGGAGCCTCCTTTTTTCGTCTCCTCTGCAAAGCAGCGCAGCAGCTGTTCTTTTCAGCCTCACCAACGCCCATCCCTTCCTACCTCCTTCTCCGCTACTCTCTACTTTTCAACAGCCGCCTCGACTCTCTACGTCTGCGACATCATCCTTTCGGCCTTTCTCTCGCTTTTCGTCCTTTTCCGGGTTTTCAGCTCTCACACCCCGCAAAGCATACGCGGGAAAAGACCAGACCGTTCTTTCGGTAGCACCTGGCATCCGGCATCGATCGTCCGCGACATTGAACGATCCGGCACGCCATCTTTTCCATGATCTTTCCACGGCCGTTGTCTGCCGTTTCGACCACTCTTAGTCGCGACCGGCGACACTCTCCCTGATCGTATCTACTTACCGACTTTCTACATAACGCCTCGGCGCGCGGGGCCTTATCCCCTTCATAAACCATGGCGGCCCTCGACGAATACCTCGACAACACAATGGAGGCCGACGACATCTTTCCCTGCAAGGGCTGCGGCGAGATCCTAGAGGAGGGCAAAGCATTTGAGCTTGGTAAGCGGGCTCGGCACAACTGCAAGACTCTCAACTGATCACAGGGCAACATAGACTAACAAAGAATCACAGCCGGCCATAGGTGGCATCTCAATTGTTTTCGCTGTAACTCCTGCGGCACTTTGCTCGACTCCGACGCCAAACTCCTTCTTCTCGGCGATGGCTCCCTCAGATGCAACAACTGCACATACAGCTGCAGCGCCTGCGGCAACAATATTGAAGACCTGGCCATCCTGACCGGCGAGCAGGCTTTCTGTGCCACCTGCTTCCGCTGTCGGAATTGCAAGCGCAAGATCGAGAACCTACGCTATGCTCGCACGTCTCAGGGCATATTTTGCATGAGTTGTCACGAGTCAGTCATGGCACGGCGGCGGAAAAAGCACAAAGCAGCAGCCCAAGCGAAAGCGCGAGAAAAAGACGGGTCACCAATGATCACGGACAAGTCGCTGCCCGCCCTTCCTCCCGCCACTCCCACAGAACTCTCACCACGACCACGCGTGCCATACCCACAACCCTCGTCTCTCAGCAGTAGTATGCGCCCGGACCGCTCTCCCGAGCGTTCGTCGGCCGAAGTCAACTCGAGCAGCACAAGAGACAGCTTGACCGGTACGAAGCCCTCGCTCACCCTGCCTTCGTCCAACTACCGCAACAACCGCAACTCGTCCGTTTTCAACAACAGCATCGATATCGGTGCTAGCGACAGCGAGTCCTTCTTCATCCCTGTGGCTCTCGACCCCAGCCCTGGCCTTTCCGTCACACCGCGTTCCGTGTCTGACTCGCTGTCGGACGTCAAGAAGGGCAAGGAGCGGTCTGACTACTTTACAGAGACCAAGAGCGGCGACTCGCAGGCTTCGACACCGCACATCGCTTTCCAGGAGAAGGGCATCCCGCCTGGTTCCACCTCGACGCCCGATTACGACAGCAGTGGCACGACTTCCAAGGACCTCCTTTCGCGGAAGCCCTCCAAGTCTTCAAGAACAGACCGCAGTGTTCTGTCCTCGGGCACCAGTAGCGCCGGCGAGGACCACAAACACGAGTTCAAGCTGCAAGAAGCGCCCAAGAGCAAGAAGGTCACGGTCAACTCGCGCGCCAACTCACAAGCCACCAGCTCGCTCGGCAATGCTCTCGAATTCGATACGCACAAGGCCTCTAGAAGAGACAAGGAGAACAATGTTTCGTCCCCCGTTTCGGCTTCCACCTCTAGCATCGGTGGTCGCTCGTCTCAAGACCGGCACACACAGGACGATGACGAGTACCCAGACTCCAGCGGTCTGGCCACTCCGACCAGGCGCCCCAGCCAGAGCAGCGACCAGCACGCTCGCACTGGACCCATCGCAAGAAAAGAGCTGCCGACTTCTGCTCGTACCATCAATGGCAAGCCCATTTCTAGCCCTCTCGGCAACGCATCGCCCGCAGACGAGATCCCCCAGCCTACCCTAGCACCGCCGCCCGTGCCTCGCCCCGCCATGCAGGAACAAAAGCTTAGTGACACCTACATGCAGCCCCGCGCACCGCCGCAGCCACCGACCGTGCCTGCCCCTCCTCCCGGTCCCTTCCAGACCCCTAGCAAGGAGTCTGTTGTCAGCACCACCGTCTCGGGCAACGACCCCCAGTCTCCTCCCAAGGGCCCCTCACCCAAGCTGCCGCGATGGAGCGCCGGCGGCGACTTCAGTATGGATGAAGACATGGCCCGCATACTCGGCACGGACGAGAGCTCCTCTTCAATTCTCCGCCGTGTTTCGAACGCCGTCCGGCACGGCCGCAACAGCAGCGCCGAGTCGAGCAACTTCAACCATGGCAACGGTATCTCGCCACGCGGCCACAACCGTAGTGTTAGTGAGACCACCCGCGCCACGGCCTCCCCGCGCTGGCCCAAGACGCCGATCGTCGAGGACTCTGGTGCCCACGACATTAGCAGCCCCATCTCGCTGGCGGGTGGTGCCACCGGCGAGGACCCGGCCCTGCTCAAGCGTCGTCTGCGGAACTCAGAGCAGAGAGTGGCCGAGCTGGAGCGCCAGTTTGGTGCTGAGAAAGACCTCAAATCTCTTAACAAGAAGCTTTTGGAGAAGCGGCGCACAGTCTCGGTTCTCGATACCCAAGCCGAGATCATGATCCGCCAGCTCGAGGTGCTTGCCGGTTACGTTGAGCGTGCCAAGACGACGAAGCAGCCCATTGACGCAAAGGACCTGGAGGACTCGGCCATCAAGGACTTTGTACAGAGACTGAACGAGCTGCAGAAGACCATGGCTGTGACGATCGAGCAGCTGCACTCGGAGCGTGATGCGCTGGTCGAGGAGAAGAACCAAGCGGTGGCCGACCGCGATCGGGCCCTGCTCGAGTTTGAGCAGCTGTCATCCAAGAATGCCCAGCTGGCCGACATGAACAACGACCTGACGCACCAGATCCAGGAGCGTTTCAAGTCCCAGATCGGCACCAACGAACAAGTCAAGTCGCCCAACGGCCTGGGTATCTACCACACCCACAAGGGTCCCTCGATTTCGTCCATGAACCTGGACACCGCTAGTATTCAGACCTCAACCAACGCTACGCTGATCGGCACTGACGGCGAGGAGCCAATTGTCGAATCTGGCCCGACGGTTGTCAATATCCGCAAGGGACAGGTGCGCAAGTTCAACTGGAAGAAGGGCTCCAAGACGGTGGCCCAGAATTTGACCAAGGGTGTCAACCGCGCTGTCGGCGCCTTCCAAAATGACCGCGAGCAGCAGCGTGGCGGCCCCTACCAGGGTCTGACGGGCGATAGCATCGGCCTACCCTATAACATGACGGTGGCGTCGGTCGATTCGCCCACTGCCTTTGGTGCCCAGACGGCCCAGCAAATCCGCCCCGGCGAGTTCGGCTCCACGGGGAGCGGTGTTGGTGGTGCTGGCGCTGGCAGTGTCGGTGGCCGTGGCATCAGCGGCCCCATCTCTGGCCCCATGGGTCCTGGCGCTATCCCTGGCAGTGCGGGTGGCCCGAACAATGCCAACGGCGGCTTTGGCTTCTTTTCCAAGAAGTCGGGCGTGCCCAAGTCTGGTACGGCTACCAGCCTGATGAACAAGGAGGGACCACCTGTCGCTGAGGCTCCGAGCACGCTGTTTGGCTCGGACTTGGTTGAGCGTGCTGACTACGAGCGCCGGCAGATCCCGAGTGTTGTGACGCGCTGTATCGAGGAGGTTGAGCTGCGCGGCATGGACATTGAGGGCATCTACCGCAAGACGGGTGGCAACTCGCAGGTCAAGGCGATCCAGGAGGGCTTCGAGAAGCAGGAGGACCACGACATCTCAGACCCCGGTCTGGACATCACGGCGGTCACAAGCGTGCTGAAGCAGTACTTCCGTAAGCTGCCGAACCCGCTGCTGACGTTTGAGGTCTACGACAGTGTTCTCGAGTCAATCAGTAAGTTTTCGCGAGCTCCTGGTGATTTTAAGTTAAAGGCCACCTTACTAACGAAGCAGACATTGCCGACTCTACTGAACGCTGTGACCATTTGCGCAAGACGTTCAACATGCTGCCGGCTAAACACCGCGACTGTCTCGAGTTCCTCATGTTCCATCTTGCCCGTGTTGCCAGCCGCGAGCGCGAGAACTTGGTAAGCCCCATACAATTTTTGATGCAACATGCCATTGCACGTAGACTAACATGTTGCAGATGTCGCCCAAGAACTTGGCAGTGGTGTTTGCTCCGACGATTCTGCACACCCAGAACCTGGAGAGAGAGATGTCGGACATGCATTCCAAGAACCTCTCGATCCAGTTTGTCATTGAGAACAGCCACACCATCTTCTCCGAGGCATGAATGGTTTAGCTCGACTGAGCCTACTCTCGACCCCGTGTATATACCATTCCGACCAACCCTTCTTGTATGTGTGTGGGAAACGCGTGTGATGTGTTTTGTATGCTGTTTCTGTTCCTTCCTCCTGGGACCCACTTATGATTTCGACTTCTCCCCGGCGTTTCGTTTTGGACCTTTTTGGGCCTTTTTCAGGCCGTTTTATCCCTTTTCTCCTCTTTTTACGTCATTCGGGCTTTTCGAAGCGTTTACGACGACGAATATGTTTTGGAACGAGAGCCTCCCTCTTGTCTCAATATATTCTTCATTCCCTTTTTGATTTCTTGCGTTTGCCTCCTCTTTTTGGACAAGGCAATTCGTGTTTATCTTTTCTTTACTCTTCTGTCATCACCAAAGTGTGTTTTGTGCACTCTCCACTGTTTCAATGTTAGGACATTTAATGATATCCGTTTGCTGTTTTTCTCTTCACACAAAAGACAATGTCTCGATTTGCAAGTTTGTGTGGACCGTGAATGATGGCTATATTATGTGACGCTTTTGATATCCGTGCTATGCCAAGGAAAAAGTGATAATAATAAAAAAGAGAAAAAAGAACAAGGACAACCCTGCTCTATTTGCCCATCATTCTGCGTACTTTGTCGAGCAGAACACCGCTCTCACGGCCTAGTTTCCGCCGCTGGTTGTCTCCACCAGCAGCACTGTTAAAGCCACTGCCGTTCCGTGCTCCCCGATGTGTGTCCACCCGTCGTGCCTTGGCCATGGCTTTTTGCTGCCGTGCCCGCTGTGCCTTGGCCTCTTCCCGTTCAGCTGTCCGGCGCTCAAACTCGGCCTGCCGTGCTTCGGCCTCGGCCTTTCTCTGTGCGGCCTCTTCCTGGGCTTTGTGGAAGAAGGACTGCGGCCGTTTCGGCGGACAGCTGCCAGGTCCGCGGGGGCGCCTTTGACGCTTCTCGGCGTTATCGTCTCCTTCATCCTTGTCGTCACCGCCTTCTGCGTCGTCGATGCGAGCCTGCCGCTCGGGGTGCATTCCTGCTGCCTCGTTGTCGTCTGTTTTCTCTGTTCTCTCTTTGCCTTCACTGCTCTCCGCCATCGCCCGTGCTTTCACTTTGGCATATGTCTGTAGTGTCTTGGCCCGAATCACATTGGACTCTTTGGCCTTCTCGAGCTTGCGGCGCCAGGCATCGTCGGATGCGGGCAGCGCGGCGCGGATGCCGGTGCGGGAGCGCTTGGCCTTGTGGGGAGCGGCGGAGGCCGTGTTGCCGGTGTCGTCGGCGGACCGTTTGCCCATTTTGTGTAGTGAGTAGAGGCTTGTATTGGAGATGTCGGATACAGAAAGTCGGGAGCTGGTTGGTGGTTGTGAGCGTTTCTGCCGCAGACGTGAAAATCGAAGCAGATTCGCGCCTTCCAAAAAAGTACTGCCGCCTGAAGCACAGTCCAAACTTTTTTGGCAGCCACGATTAGATAGTGCTTATCGATAAGATTGTTCTTTCCTGGGCGGTGGGCTGCTGTTGCACCACGTGGTTTAGGCGGCAATGCACCTAAAATGCCCAGCCATGCCCCCTCCTTCCTCTTTACCTGGGAGCCGGTTTGTCTGGAAGAAAAGTTTTTCTCACGAACACTGTGTTTTCCTTGTCTCAAAGTTGGCTCTTTTGCCTCGCTTTCATCCTGTCTATTTTTAACTGTCGTCTTTTTCTACCGGCAGTAAAAAGGCGGCCAACTTTTTGGGTCTTTTCGAGCACCTCACATGAGCTGCTTCCAGGCGGTTCGGCCTTCTATCAATGAGCAAACAGCGCTAATAATTAATTTAGCGTGTATCGACTCGGCCTCCTTTGAGCAGAAAGAGCAAAGAGTGCAGAGAGAAAGAGGCAAACAGCAGGAGCAAAGGAGATGCAGCTGGCGGAACCCCGTTTTTTGTTTCTATGGATCTGTTTTAAATGGAGGTTTAGTGGGTTTAATGGATTTTAATGGGCGTCGCTACCACGCTTCAGCACAGACGCAGCTGCTTAATAGGGTCGTCGAGTGCCCCTTTGGGTGGGTGCGTGTGGGGTTCCTTCCTTTTTGGCGCTCCGCTCTTGCCAACAGAATCCCTTCTCACCTTTGAGTCACACGCGCAAATGATACATTGTGAGAGAAGGACAGGGCACAGTTGCCCCTGCTCGCTTTGTGCTTCTGCATATCCTTGCCTTCCTAAGACAACGGGACAGCCAAGGAACAACAATTTTGAACTCGATCGTTAGAGGCAGGAGCTGTTGGCTGCAGTTTCCCGGAATAACTGTACTAGAATTTCTGAAAGGAAAGAACCATCCTGGAGCAGGTTCACTCCTTCCAGCATCTTTCTCACTTGAATAACCCTCTCCGCCCTGAACCAACTAAGCAAACTCACCTAAACCAGCCCGTCCCTGACGTCAGTTACAGCGGCGATTAATCGAGAGTCACGCCTTCCTTACCCAGCGGATCACGGCAATTACAGGCCCTTGTTTCTTCTGTTCCTGTCCAGTCGTTGCTTCCTTTTCTTGTCTGTTCGACACACCACTTTTCTAACCCTGGAGCCTGCCGTTTCCATCCTCGTTCTCACTCTCTTCTGACCCCATCTCACTTCTCATATTCACGCAAAAGCGAGCTCTCCCCACAGCTTCAATCCGCCTCACTCCACCCTCGCTCGTCCGAGGACATACTCCGTACTGTTTAGGCCGCCGTAGGCCGTTGTCCATTCTCTTTCACGCAACGACCTTCCCTTTCTCACAAAGCCTCTCCACTTTCCTCCTTTTTACCTCTCTCCAGCACGACAATAACGGTCCAGCGCCATAAATCACAAGATTGCATTCACATTCGCGGTATTCACCCAAGTTGACCGCTGCTTCGTTAGGCTGGCTTTCCCTGCATTGCATCTGCATTACGTCGTACGGAGTACAGCACCACCTGCTCATGCACACCCGACAGTAGAGGCCGACCACCCTTGCCGCTTGGCCACGCAGACAAACGAACAGAGACAGACACTGGAGTTATCCTTTCATTGCTGAGATTGCTTTGATTGCAGATACCCATTCATGAATGCCATGCTGTCTCGCTTGGGGCCAAAGGCGTGATCTTCACTCTCCTGTTCGCACCCGACTTTTATAGAGCACTCACAACTCACAATCATTCACATCAACTCACGCTTTCACCCTCATCATTCAAAAGGCATTTTCGAACTCGGTGACTTGCGACGCCTCGACGACTCAGACAGCACTTTTGCTCACTTATCGACTCCAGCATGGCCTGAACATCACCACACAGGGCGCTGTCTCTCTATCTACGTTTATCGCCAGCGCTGCTCAGTCTCACGAATTGATCCTCCCCGTCTGAGCCGGAGACGGGGGTCGGATTACTGGGCAACCCATATACTCATCTTCTCGTTTCTCCACTTCTTCGCAAGCGGCCTATGTAGCCGGAGCTTCGGCCTGTGGCTTTCAGACACCATGCCGATGTTTGAGGATACGATGGAACTCGCCCAGAGCGGCGAGCTTCCCCCAAAAGAACCCTCTCCTCCACCACCACGGCCCTCATCACCACCCACCGAGCGTGCCAGCACTCCGTCAAAACCCATCTCCATTCCCACATCTCCCTACATTTCCCGGCGGATGTCCGAGGAGAGTATACGAACCGACTTATGCGAAGGCCCGATTCCGAGTACCCCGTCGCCATTACCGCGATCCTTCGTCTCACGGCCCTCTCCAGCTTCTGAAACTCAGCACAGTTTTATTGAACTACTGCCTCCTCAGACACCACCAAGTCAAAACGACCATGAGCAAGTCACAGATCGTGCGGAACTAATCGAAAGAATCAAGCGAGGCGAGAGCCCAACCTGGATCCCCAACAGACACGTGAGTACTTCCCATCCATGAGATTTATGCAGCCATTCACTAGGAGTGGCAGCTTTCCGTGCCGCCTGCTAATACACTTCAGCTTGAGTCTGTATATCACACTCAGACCCCCACTCAAAGTCAAAGTCCACGGCCACCATCAGCGGGCACGCCAACGTCAACAGCGCTGCTTCCCCCGGCCGACATTACGCCAGAACGGATCCCGCTGGAAGCACACGATCATGACGCTGAGGCCGCCGCCAGATTGGAAGACGGTTTGAATATTGAACGACCACGTTCGGCCTTGCACAGCGGCGATTTCACTCAGAGCACGTCGACGAGACGTCAGGGCCGAACATCCGACGAAACCGAAACTCGGCCGACCGGATCTCCCCGGCCACGACCCGCAGCAGACAGCCCACCCTCGCCGTGGGTCGCAACTTCACCGCCTCGTCATTACACGCCATTCTCATTCGACCACCGGTCACCGCCAACGTCAGCACTGGCAGAGGTTGGCGTCTTCCGGTCCACCGTACCATCCCCGTCATCGTCGATATCCTCCAGCTTTGTCTACAAGCCGCCAACAAGCCCTCTTGTTCAGTCCCAGAGCAACTACGACGACGATGAAGGCACAGACAGCAGCATGCCTATGGATAATATTGATATCGCCCTCGGCAGCAGTCCGCCACCCAGAGCCAGTGGTTTGAGAGCTAACTCACGGCGACACACCCTGACTTTCTCACACAGCCGCCACTCACAATCATCCCCTTACTCGGGGCCGACTATCTCACACCCCCTGTCTCGGCAGCCGTCTTCGAGTGTCCGTCGCGAGAACAGCTTCCCGTACCAAGCACACCAACCCCGCCGGTCGCTTTCCACGGCCTCCAACTATGATGTTGATCACATGCCAACTTTCAACTCCGCATCTACCCCTCAGACGCCGTTTCTTTCCCGTTCCAGACGGCCCTCGTTCACCTTGGACTCCTCTCCCCTCCAGCACGCCTCGATGGTCGGTTCGTACGAAGAGAGTATCTTGCGTGGTCGCATGTCTACAACTCCCTCGAAGCCGCTCGATTTCCTCGCCCAGATTGGTGTTCTCGGCCTTGGAGCCAAGTGTAAACCCAGTCTGCGCTGCCCATCGCATGTTACGCTTCCGTTCTCGGCTGTCTTTTATAGCTACGCAACGACCTCCTATGGTCGGTCAAAAGCCGAGGACGGTCCCAGTCCCTATGTTGGCATGGTGGACCTCGAGAATGGATTGCCCAACTCGGGCTCTGACCAGCGCTCAAAACGTAAGGCTATGATGCCGAGTCGACGAACAGCCTCACGTACCCGGCCGGCCGAGGATGGCATCAAGAGTACAGGCAACGCAAGCGCAGCACAGACACAGAAAACTGGCCCCCGAGACGAAGGCACCCCCAATGGAGACGAGATCGTCATGGAAGATGTCCACGTGGAGCGGCTCGACCTGTCGGACGCTGAGGCCAGCAAGTCAAGCACTGCTGCGTCTCGTTCCCACAAGCGACGGGCGCATGGGCCTAGGGCGCCTCCAGGTGGCTCTTACCGCATCCCGGAACAGGGTCAGCTCCAAATCATCATCAAGAACCAGAACAAGACGGCCGTGAAGCTGTTCCTTATTCCCTACGACTTGACTGGGATGGAGCCAGGCACAAAGACATTTATCCGGCAACGCAGCTACTCGGCTGGCCCGATTATCGACAACCTGCCGGCCACGAGCGATTCAGCGTCTG
This sequence comes from Sporothrix euskadiensis, assembly GCA_019925375.1. Classification (NCBI taxonomy): domain Eukaryota; kingdom Fungi; phylum Ascomycota; class Sordariomycetes; order Ophiostomatales; family Ophiostomataceae; genus Sporothrix; species Sporothrix euskadiensis. The sequence continues at coordinate 536,984 of JADHKQ010000022.1, read as the reverse complement.
ACCGCCCGACCCTGCGGTACTTGATTCACTTGCACATCTGCTCTCCATCCCGTGGCCGCTACTACCTGTACAAGAGCATCCGTGTAGTCTTTGCCAATCGCGTGCCAGACGGAAAGGAAAAGCTGCGCAATGAGCTTTCATTCCCAGAGCCTCTCTATTCGCCTTACAAGCCAATCCGCGTGATGCACCCGCCAGCGGGCGCTGCCGGTGGGAGTGGGTACCACCACGTAGGCGGGAGCGGCCTGGGAGCCGCACTTGCCGCCGAAAAGGCATATCGTCGCCGGAGCTCTGGATTCTCGTTTTCTGCACACGGGGTGTCGCAAGCCTTTGACGCGTTTGGCATTCAGCACCCGCCTGTACCTGCCATTCCGCCGCGGTCTGCCCTGCCAAAATCAGCGATATCTTCGCGTTCCTGGTCCAACCAGGGCACAGTCAGGTCGCCTTCGTTTGGCCAGCCCGAAAGCAGCATAATCAGTGGAGGTCTTTTCTCTGACTTCGCCGAACCGCTGGGCTCGCCATCTCCCGTGCCACTCGGATTTGGCGCTTCCACTGGCCTGAAGCAGACGAATGGAAAAGTTAACGATGCGAGTACCAGCAAGGATGCCTGCACGAGAGCCAGCACGAGAAGCTCCACTGCGACCTCGGTAGCCTCGTCTCCTATGCTCCCTCTGTACAAGAAGCTCAGCAAGGGCGATATTGGCTACGGCGGAAACGCATTCGTCAGCGGCAGTCCAGCTGCGGCTGAGGGTCTGTTGTCACAGCGCCTGCGCTCGCTCGAAGTCGAGAAGAACTCGGCGCTCGAAGAGGCATGCAAAGAGACGACCCCCTCTGACAACTGAGGACAGTTTGTCAAACGGGGCAAAACACCAGCCAGTTTCCAGTCATATTTATTTCTCGATTCTCTTCTTCTTCTTCTTCTTCACTTTTTGGATAGACAAAATTCAAAAGGGTCACATTGGATAATATATACCCTATCACATAGCATTTGTTTTGAATACACACATCGCCGATTCACTCATTTTGGCCTTCTCAAGTTATCATGAAATCTAAGTGTTTCTTCTATTTACAATGTTTTAACTTTTTGGTATAGACATAATGTACAGTATATGCGATGGTTCTTCTTCTTTCTTTTCATACATCCGGGCCCCCTTTCTATCTATATGCAATGTCGTTGATATTCGTTAATCGTTTTTGCTGAGTTGTTGTTTGTGTTGTTTCAGCGCATGTTGTTGCCATTCACAGTCGGGAACATGCCCAGGTCCGTGTTCATGTTGTCGCTGCCGCCAAACACACGACCCTCGATTCGCGAGTTCATGCGCACCATGGTCCGCACAGCATGCACCGACCGCGGGTATCTGGCGCCCAAGGTCTTGAACTCGCGCTCAGCAACCGACGACCACAGAGCCATCTGCTCCAGCTCAAGATACGCCTTGGCCAGGACCATGAAGGTGTACGTCGTGGGACGGTTGTAGCGAGTGGCACTTTCGCGGATGTGCTTCAGACGCGCCATGTTCGGGGTGGTATTGGCGCCAGTGGAATTGCTGCCAAACAGCTTGTCGAAGGAGTCGCTGCCCTCCTGACTCTGGCCCTCGCCCCTGCCGCCAGTGGCAGAGTCACGGTCCCGAATCGCCTGTTCCGGTGACTTTGGTGAAGGCGATGCAGACCGAGGCCGCGTCGCCTGACCTGCCTCGGTTTGGCTGCCCTCATCATCTTCATCCCGACCACGGTTGCGTGCACGCAGCGGAGCAAAACCGCTCCACTGATCCATGAGGCGCTCCTCGCAGACCTCGAATGCTTCACGTGGGCGGCCGAGACGGGCCAGGTTCTGGACGTAGTGGTTCCAGTTCTTGGAGTCAAGCAAAAAGCCATTGGCGAGGACGTCCTGGTTGACCAAGTTCATGAGGCCGTCCGAGTCGCGCTCGGCGGCGTACAGGCGCTGCATGGTCTTGAGCGGGTCGGTCAGGCCGTACCGCAGCTTGGCGACAACGCGGGGATCCTGCTTCTCGCGCTTCTGGGGCACAGAGGTCAAAGAAGAAGTAGGCTGCTGGGACTCGGGGTCCAGCTCGTTGGCGGCAACGGCGGCCTGGATGTCGACCTCAATGTCCGTCCTGACACCCTTGGCCCTGGTCACGCCCAGAATGGACTCGAGACGAGTGTCCTTGAACGCTTGCGGCCGACTGATTTCCCGAGTGCGGCCCAGAATGTTCTGCCACATCTCCTTGACGCGGTCAAAGCGGCCCTCATAGTAGTCGGACAGCATGAGGGCGTTGCACAGCTTGAGCGGCAGCGGCTGCTGGCGTTCTTCGGCGGGGGCAATGCTCCTGTACAGCTGCATGACTTCCTCGACACCAGCGAAATCGCGCGCCTGCACCAGCATGAAGATGACAAACGAGAAGCGACGGACAGCACCGAGATGCATACGCGCCGCGTCACGACCGACAGCCTCCTTGTTGCGCGACGGATCTCTGCCACCACTCTGCGACGTCAGCGAGCGCTGGAACTCGCGCAGGGCCTTGGCAAAGAGGTCGCGGCGCTCCGTCGCCCCCAGGCCACCCTCGGCGGGCTGGTCGCCCTTGGGGAAGTCCTGCCACTGACTGAAGGCCTTGATGACCATCTGGATCTGCTGGCTCGAGCGCTGGAAGCCCATGTGGTGCATGAGACGGTTGACCTGCAGGGCACGGTGGGGCTGTTTGCTGCGGATGTAGGCCATCATTAGCAGGGTGTAGTGGTGGGCCGTGGGGCGGAAGGTGCCGTCTTCCTGGGCAGCACGCAGCAGCTCGACGGCGCGGCGCGGCTGGCGACACTGCGCGAGGGCAAACAGCAGGGCGCTGTAGGTGCCGTTGTCGTACTTGACCTTGAGACGCGTCATGACGTTCAAGATACGGTTGACGGCGACGAGGTCATGGCGGAGGGCATGGTGATGCAGCAACGTGTTCCACAGAGCCGTGTAGGGCGCGCCGTGGGCTTTCCCGTCACGGGTGGTGGTCACACACAGACGCTCGGCCTCGTTGTGCATGTCGTTTTGGCAGTAGGCTTCGACAATGGGGTCGATGATGGCCTCGGTGATGCGGACGCCGCACTTCTGGGCCAGCCAATACAGGTCGGAAACAAGGTTGATGTCGCCGCGGCCGCCGACAATGGTCATGATGGTACTGAAGCTGTAGTCGTCGGGCTCGGCAGACTCGCACAGGTCTTCAAAGATCTTCATGGCCTTGGTGTACTGGCCGCGCTCGACATAGATGTGCAGCCGGATGTTCCAGCAGATGGTGTTGGGCTTGACCTTGTACTTGTCCCAGATCTCGGCAAAGGCCTGCTCAAGCTGCACCACGTCGCCGCGTACAGCGTGGACTTTGAGCAGGTGGGCAAACGTGTCCTCGGCGCTCTCAATGGCGGTTGGGTAAACGTTGATGAACTCGCTCCACAGCCGGTGAACGGAGGTGACGTCGCCGCGCGAGGCATAGAAGGCCAGGTACTTCTGGTAGCCCCAAAAGCTGAGGCGGCCCAGGCTGTTGTACCAGTCCTTGCGCACCTCCTCCATGCCGCGCGGGTTCTGCGGGTAATAGACGTCGCGGACCATGGCTGTGAGGGTCACGACGTGCGGCTTGAACTTGGGCAGGAGACGGTACTCGGAGTAGGCTCGCGCAGCCACGTCAAAGCGCTCCTTGCGAATGAGGATCTGGATATAGTTCTCATAGATGCGCGGGTTCGTCTGGGCCTTGACAAAGGAAAGGGCCGTCTCCGGTTCTAAGCGCTGCAGCGAGGCTTCGAGAAGGGCCTTGAACGACTCCTCCAGCGCCTCAAGGTCGACGGAGGGTGTCATCTTGGTAGGATACCGCGTGGCTTCATGGTCGAGAGTGCCCTTTGTGCTCAGTGTCTTGATGGCCTCGGAAAGCTGCTCCAACAGTATGCCAATGTTCGGCAGGTTCACGGCATCACTGAGCAGCTTCGCCCCGTCGGCCTTTCTGCGTCCCGTCACCTCCCTGTAGGCGTACCACACGTCCGACAGAACGTGCCAGTCCCCCAACCGTAAGCCATTGGCCATCAGCAAGCCAAAGCCCGGCGCCTTTCCGTCAGCCCAGCATGCTTCGTACTCCGCGGCGCGCAAGTAGACGGCAACGGCCTCGTCCCGCCGGTTGGTCTTGATCTTGGATCTCACCATCGCGGCCACGTTCTCGGCGGTCCACTGCGAAGGGTGGAGCTCGTCGAACAGCTTGATGACTCGGCGATGATCCGGCCCTTTTCTGGACGCCGACAGCAGAGTTAGGAGTGCAGGTCCGATATCCCTTTTCTGCTCTCCAGCCTCCAGCTTGTTGTAGAGGATCCGAGCCTCGTCAAAGACAGGCTGGTCAATCCTTTCCCCGACCTTTTGCACCAGCTGCTTCAGCTTTGCAAGGATGATGTCCTGGCTCTCACGTGGCGCTGGCGTCCCGTCGTCCTCCTTGACAGCAGGAGCGGCGCTTTCTTTTTCTTCTTTTTCTTCCTCTTCTTCTGCTTCTCCTGCTTCTTCTGCTTCCCCTGCTTCCCCTGCTTCCCCTGCTTCCCCTGCTCCTTCTGCTCCTTCGGCATCCAGAACAGAGGACGAGAGGGCAGATCGAAGCTCCTCTGTCTGCTCACGGGTGATGTAAGGAGCGCGGTACGAAGTCTTTGTAGACTTTGCAGAGCTTGCCGCTGTTGCTTTTGTTGTTGAAGTTATTGTAGCTGTTGTCGAGCTTTTTGGCACGGCTGTCTTGAAAGAGGGTTTTGGGCGAACACGGCGGCCGGGGGCGGTCGAGAGCTTGCGGACAAAGGCCAGCGCGCCCTTGGGGTATAGAAAGTCGAGAAGAAGGGCCGAGGCGTTGAGTGGCTCACCGTGGGACTGCCCGGGCGTGTACATGTCGAAGTAGCCGTCTCGGTAGCCGTCTCGGTAGCCGTCTCGGCAGCCGTTTCGAGAATCGTGCCCGGGCTGGCCATTTTGTTGTGATTGTTGTGATTGTTGTGTTTGTTGAGAGAAGAGAGCCTGCAGGACCCCGGACGGCTTTCTACTGGCTTTTGACACCCGTGGCAGCAGCCTCTGGAGCCCGGCCGGCTCCAGCCCGGCGGCTGTCCGGTCGAGCAGCGGCATGCGGGGGAGTCGTCGGCCAAGATCTTCGAGAGCAAAGATGCTCGCCGGGGTGAAAAGGGAGGGGTTGTCGGGTGGACGAGAGGACTATCGACGCATAATGGGCAGACGTGGAGGTATCCCGGAAATGGTGTATGCCAATTGCGCGCGGTCGTGGCCCGAGAACGTATTGCCGAGGAGCAAACCGGAGCTGTGTCGGGACGTTGATTTGGGAAAAAAAGAGAAAAAAAACCTTTTGAAGCTTCAATCCGAAAGCACGTGCAGCGAATAAGCTCGGCTGAAAAGGGCACAAAAAGGGCAGAAAAGCTATGCCAGCTGTCGTGAGTGTTGGAACTGAGCTTCCCGTTGCCCAGTTCGAATATCGTGGTCGTGTCGGGCCTTGTGGTAGTGTTGGGCGGCAAATGGCGGCCTGTTGATTGGGATTGAGGTATCTGCAGTTTGGATGTCGTACTAACTTTTTTTTCTAATATGAGCAGCAGTGGTTCGATGTTTCTCTACTAAACATATGGCTGGGCCGGCGATTGGAACTGCTAGCGGCAGGTACCGTAGTACTTCCTTCCTGTCCTGGAGCTGTCGCGCCGGAGCGGCTAATGAATGATCCGTGACTTCCCTTAGGTGGTGCTAAAGGCGCTGGTATCCGCTGTAATTCAAGTCGAGGCGGGTGCGATAGGATAGGCGCACACAGGCCAGTAGTGGGGCACGACAGTGTCGCTGCTTCCTGGCGAACGAAAAACCGAGTGCTCGCAAATTTACAACGCTGTTGACAGAACATCAACCCCACACCGGTTTTGGCAGGAGCAGACGACAAGGAGAGGGAATCTCGACCATCGTTCGGCCGGCCAGATCACCACTCCTCCAGAACGACTGACTTTCCCGACGACAACCACCGCCACACCCCCCTACCGACCGACCCACGACGTACACCGGCGGACGATTGATTTTTCTAAGCATTCGGCGACTGTCACGAGCATCCTTGCAACGGTTTCGCGCAGCCAAGAGGAGGGGCAGGAAAAAGAAAGAAAGAAAAAAGAAAGAAAGAAAAAAGAAAAAAGAAAAAGAAAGAGAAAGAGAAAGAGAAAGAGAAAAGGGGGGGAATAGCCAGCACAACAACGGACAATGGATATCACACAGTTTGTCGTCTCGTCAAGAGACAAGGCGCTGCTGTACGGCGACTACAGTACCTACCGCACACAGCTGGCGCACCGCCTGCTCAACATCCGGAAAAAGCTGCGCGTGGCCACCCGGCACCGCGGCAAATACAACCACAATGCGAACAACATCAAGGCCGAGCAGGTGGCTCAGGATGTGAGGTGCGTGTACTCCGGCTGTTGTGTCTTTTTACGTTTTTTGTCTTTTTCTTCCGTACTGACACTCTTACCAGCTACGCACGACTGCAGCTGCTGACGGCAGAACGGGCATTCGCCCAGGCCATGGCCATGAAGGCCGCACATGCCTCCAACAAGAAGGGCATCACCGGCCACACCCGCTCGCACATTGTCTCCCGCCTCGACAAGGCTGCCAAGTACGCCGCCGACCTGTCGGATCTGCTGCAGGAGGATGCCAGCGGCGCTAGCGAGGTCGACCGGCTGGAGGCGCGTGCCTATGCTGCGATGCTCCGTGGCGCTGCTGCTTTTGAGAAGCAGGCCTGGGAGCTGTGCCTGGCCAACTATGCCGCTGTCTGGGCCATCTACAGTGCTCTCTCGTCGGCCTCAGCCACCCGTGCCGACATCTTCCGCGACCTATTGACCGAGACTATTGAGCCGTCCCTGCGGTACGCCGCCTACCAGCAGAAGATGCCCCGCTCCAAGCCGATCCCCATCATTGCCCGTGAGGCGTTGGCCTCGGCCAAGAGCGTTGCCGCCACTCCGGACACGGATGCCCTCGTTGCGTCTGTCAACAAGATCGACCCCACCATCCTGCAGCCCAAGACGGCCGCCACTGCCGACGGCAGCGAGAGCCTCGAGACGGCAGCACCAGGGACTGTGGGGGGTGTTGTGGCTTCGACGCGGACGCTGACGTGGCGCTCGCGCGAGGTCAAGATTGAGGACGCCACCATTGCTTCGGCATGGGCTGCGCTCGACCTGGCCAAGGCCCGTCTTGAGGCCCAGCTGGTGGCCGGCGGCGCGCGCATGGCGCCCAAGGACAAGGCCGCTGCCTACGACGATGTTCTCACGGTCAGCCAGGACGCTGTGGACGCCACCAAGGCCGCCATTGACGACCTGCGCAACGAGGGCATCCCCCAGAGCGACCCCAACATGCAGCTGCTGTACATTGCCCGCACGGCGGCCAACTACGAGATGATTAGCGACCGTATCGGCCGCAACCGTGTCCTGACGGGCCCGCACGACGGCGCTATTGTCCAGTCTAGCCCTGCCGTCACAAGAAAGACAAACGGCAAGGCCGCAGTCCCGCGTCCCGAGGCGCCTGGCCGTCTGCTGGCCCGGCTCAAGGAGAAGCTGGTCCTGTACGACGGCACGCTCCAGAGTCTCGAGACCGTCAAGGAGCTGCCTGGTGTGGCTGCCGATGTTGAGCTGTCTCAGCAGCTCGACGCCACGGCCAAATACTTTGTCGCCCTCAAGTCGCTCGCCATTGCCCGCTCGCACACCCTGGCCGGCAACGCGGCCAACGCTCTAGTCCTTGTCAAATTTGCCCACGACCAGGTCGCCGAGGCTGCTCTCCGTCTGGCCAAGGCCGGCAACGGCAAGGAAAAGAAGGGCTCGCCGCTGCGCAGCATCCACGTCTCGGCCGACGATATGGCGTTTTTGCAGAACCTGCTGCAGGCCGAGCTCCAGCGCGCGCGTGCCCTCGTTGATATTGAGAAGCAGCAGCCGTCGGCAGGTGGTGCGGCCAAGGCCGGTGCCCTGGCTCTGTCGGAGACGCTCGGCGAGTACCCCCAGGGCGGCGTTGTCGATCTCGAGAACATTGTGACCTACCCGCCGCGGATACAGGCCGTCCCCGTCAAGCCCATCTTCCTCGACATTGCATGGAACTACATTGACTACCCGAGCAAACCCAGCGGCATTGCTGGTGTTGCTTCGGCTGTCGGTGCGGCCGTGTCGGTGGCCAAGAGCGAGATCAGCCAGCAGGCGGCGCCGGCATCGAGCAGCACGCCGCCGCCCCAGCAGGAACAGCCAGCAAAGCGTGGCTGGTTCGGCTTCAAGAGATAGCCTGTGTTTTTCGTCATACTCATCTCTTCGTTTCATTAAAGATATCAAATCAAAATAACGTATTATTCGTGTTCGTTACAGTCACTGCCAGATTCAAAAGGAACATAAAAGTATGAGTGGGGATATGTCGATTATGTCTACGTAAATAGAGTGCCGCAAAAGACAAGACAAAAACTTGTCAGGCAATAGGAATCAGTCTGAAAACTGCCCAAAAAGAGTAACATAAAACAACTTTGTTTAAATGCTCACAAAACGCCATGATTTTCCAGTTTTTTCCCTCCTTTTCCGTCGCCCGCCGTCCGTCCTCCCTGCCCCAAATGTGTTGAGAATCTATCTTCTGTTCATCAGACAGCATGTCGTTTGATCCAGATCAGATGAGGTTTCGTTCCACAACATAAAGCTCTCAATATGTATAAAAAAAAGAGTGTTTTTCAAGATAGAAAAATATAACAATGAAATCGTGTGTGTATAAAGTACAGAGAGGAGATACATAAAGAGAAATGTGAGAGATGATGAGATGACATGAGAGTATGTGAGATGCGTTCGTATGAGTATGAGAGTATGAGTATGTGAGAGAGAGATGTGAAAAGGGAAGAACACCGGGGGATAAAATCTATAAAACCACAGATTGCGCTAAAAAATCAAAAGAAATCCCAGGCCCATCATTTTTTTGTTTTCCTCGTCCCAAATTTTAATTTTTAGTGAATTTTGTATGCTTTTTTTTTTGTTTCTTTCGAGAAAAAGTCCGTTCCGTCGTTGCCTTCTTTACGGCTTGGTCTCGTCCTTCTTCTCACCCTCGGGCTTGGCCTCCTCAGCGGGAGCATCCTCGCCGCGAGCGCGGTGGACCTTGTCGAGCAGGTTCAGCGAAGCGTTCTGGAGCTCGTCGACCTTGGCCTTGATCTCCTCAGCGGTGGCATCGCCCTCGCCGGCCTGGCTCTTGGAGATGTACTCGCGGAGCTCGGTGATCTTCTCACGCAGAGCGTCGGACTCGGTCTTGTCCAGCTTGTCGGCGTGGTCGGTCAGGGCCTTCTCGGTATCGGTCAGGATGCTGTCGGCGCGGTTGGAAGCCTCAATGGCGTCCTTGCGGGCCTTGTCCTGCTCGGCGTACTGCTCAGACTCGTCAACCATGCGCTGGATCTCAGAGTCGGACAGACCGGAGCCCGAGGCAATGGTGATGGACTGGTCCTTGTTGGTGGACTTGTCCTTGGCGTGGACGTGCACAATCGAGTCGGCGTCAATGTCAAAGGTAACCTCGATCTGGGGGACACCGCGGTGGGCAGGGGGGATGCCGACCAGCTGGAAGTTGCCCAGCAGCTTGTTGTCCTTGACGAGCTCACGCTCACCCTGGTAGACCTTGATCTCCACAGCAGTCTGGAAGTCGGCTGCAGTCGAGAAGACCTGCGACTTCTTGGTGGGGATGGTGGTGTTGCGGTTGATCAGGCGGGTGAACACACCGCCCAGGGTCTCAATACCCAGGGACAGCGGGGTCACGTCCAGCAGCAGCAGGTCAGTGACCTCACCCGACAGAACGGCACCCTGGATGGCAGCACCAATGGCGACAGCCTCGTCGGGGTTGACCGACTTGGCGGGCTCGCGGCCGAAGATGCCCTTGACGGACTCAGCGACCTTGGGCATGCGGGTCATGCCACCGACCAGGATCACCTCCTGGATCTCCTTGGCCTGCAGGTTGGCGTCCTTGAGGGCCTTGCGCACGGGCTCAATGGTGCGGGTGATGAGGGGGTCCATCATCTTCTCGAGCTGAGCACGGGTCAGCTTGGTGTTGATGTGCTTGGGGCCCGAGGCATCGGCAGTGATGAAGGGCAGGTTGATGTCGGTCTGCTGCGACGAAGACAGCTCGATCTTGGCCTTCTCGGCGGCCTCACGGATACGCTGGATGGCCATGCGGTCACCCGACAGGTCAAGGCCAGAGTCCTTCTTGAACTGGTCGACCAGGTGGCGGACCAGGGTGATATCGAAATCCTCACCACCCAGGTGGGTGTCACCGTTGGTCGACTTGACCTCGAAGACACCGCTCTGGATCTCCAGGACAGAGATATCGAAAGTACCACCACCCAGATCGTAGACAGCAATGACGCGGTCAGCCTCCTTCTCCAGACCGTAGGCCAGGGCAGCAGCAGTGGGCTCGTTGACGACACGCAGGACGTTCAGGCCGGCAATCTGACCAGCATCCTTGGTGGCCTGGCGCTGGGAGTCGTTGAAGTACGCGGGGACGGTGACGACGGCGTTCTTGACGGGCTTGCTGAGGTAGGCCTCGGCGGTCTCCTTCATCTTGCCGAGCACGAAACCACCAATCTGCGAGGGCGAGTAGTTCTTGCCGCGGGACGAGACCCAGGCGTCGCCGTTGGTGTGCTGGACAATCTTGTAGGGGACCTCCTTCAGATCACGCTGGACCTCGGCGTCCTTGAACTTGCGGCCAATCAGACGCTTGGTCGCGAACAGGGTGTTCTCGGGGTTGACAACGGCCTGGCGCTTGGCGGCAACACCGACAAGCTTCTCGCCGTCCTCGGAGAAAGCAACAACGGAGGGCGTCGTGCGGGCACCCTCGGAGTTCTCAATGATCTTGGGGATCTTGCCCTCCATGATGGCAACGGCCGAGTTGGTGGTGCCGAGATCGATACCGATAACCGAGCCCTTGACCTTTTCCTCGGTGCCGGTCGACTCGAAGCGAGCAAAGGCCGGGCGGAAAGCGCTGGGACGCATGGCAGCCGGGCGCATGGCCACGGACGATGCCCGGGGAAGCTGCAAAACAGTGTCAGTGTGAATTCTCGACAAGCTCGAGTCAATGAACGTCTCGGTGCACACTTACAGCTCTGGAAAAGCGGGATGCCAACATATTGTCGGATGTGATGGGAGGAGGGAAAAAAAAAAGAAAAAAAAAAGATGCAACAGTTACCACTCAATCAACAGCAATGAGCAGGATAAATGCGCAGAATGGTGAGTCGGAACAAGATGCACCGTGGGGTATAAAGAGAGGAAATGAGGAAGAAATAAAGGGAGTGGGCAGAGAGGGACCTGGAGAGAGGATGGAAGATTTTATGGAAGAGCTTTTTTCGGCCGTTTCTTTTCCTTCTTTTCTTCATTGCCCCTGCTCGCTGAAAAAATTCGAGAAGGTGCTGGAGGGACGGGCAAGCGAGGCACCCTATTGGCTGCGCCGTGCCCACTAGAGCAACGGGCCCCACTTATCGGTTGCCACAGACAGAGAAAAGTCACGTGTATCCACTATATTCTATGCACGTGACCATGTACGCCGGGTCTAAGCGGAGGTTCAGCGGCGGTTCAGGAAGGAGCGATGGGCTGCCATGGCCTGAGGACAAAAAAGCTCTCCAAAATCCTTCAATAAAGAGCACCAAAAGAGCACAGCACCAATCCATAGCGTCACTCATATTCTGTGGTGTCCAACTTTCTTTTTCCAGCATGCCGTAGTAAAAAACATAAACAGACATGCCGCGATGCTGGGCCATCTACCAGGGCTTACACATGACCCCGCCGGCTTTCCTTTGACCGGCTAGAGCAGGTGCGGCAGGACAGAGCAGAAAATGGCAGGAGTGGAATAAGGCCGAAGACCGAGTTGTTGCCGTTTTTTTTTTACTCACGGCCGAGGTCAATCTAGTAGGAGCGAGCGAGCTCACACAATGAGCTGGGCACAAAAGAGAGCCAAAAAAGCCATAAAGCTGGGGTTCCGGGCCGGAGAGGGAAAGAGCCCACAAAGCTATCGTGCTAGGACAGGAAGGTCCCACAGGAAACAAAAAGAACGGAAAGAGCGCCTGGTCTTCAGCATTTTCTGCCACTTTCCTCGCCGAAACTGCCTCACCGCTTTCACTCTGAGCGAAAACCGGCGCAAGGACTGCTAAGCTTTTTCCAGCCCAAGTCTGCCATGTCTCCCATGTCTCGAGCGGCGCGGCTTCCGGGGGTGCACTGATTGCTGCAGGGCGCCTGTCCGGCGGGTCGCGATGCATCTTGGGCTCCTGGACCTGCCGTTTTCGAGGTACCCGGCCGGACGGTTTGTCAACGTTGAAATTGCACCTTCCGCTCCTGGAGAAGTTGAGTAATGCACAGTGCTGTACAGTGCGTAGAACAGCCCCGGTGGGCTCCTCTTGGGCTTCAGAGCGATTTCAGCCTTGCGCCAAGGCGCACTATCCCGCCCGCACAGACCAGGGGCGGCGCAGCGGGCTGCACTTGCCCTCCAATTACAGGCCACACAGTGCCGCGTACAGACCATACGGTGTCTCCTGCCTGTTCGCCTTTGGGAAGGTACGGAAGTCTGGAGTAGAGCGGTTGGCTCCTTTGGCTGAACGTCATCTCGAAAAGCCTCCTCGCAATTCCATCGTCGCAAATGAAAGGAGAGACATTCCATCGAACGGCACCCCTCGACCACGACCGCCGCGCCCTGTCTCATTTGCATCGACACTCATCCTTCGACTGAATATTTATCGAGCGAACCGCGCGCCCCGCCATTATTATCGCCGCGGCGGTCTCCTGATTGCCTGACTCAATTGAACCTATCGCTTTTGGTTTTTGATTGTCGTCTTTCGACTTTATCACGGCATTTGCATCACACATCTAGCAACCCACTGACGAATCGACAGCTGGGGCGTCACCCGTCATCGAATCCGGACGACTGTCGACTCCCCCCTTTGATCGCTCGGCCCGCACCTGGGCCCCCAAAACAACACAAAACACTCCCTGCGCTTCCATCTTTGTTGGTGGATGTCGCGCCAATTGTCTCTCGGCCTGCTTTGATCAAACGACGATTCGTCCCCGCCATGGCCGTGGATGATGTGAAGGATGAGACTGCGTACGTCTGGCTTTGAAACGAGGTGGCGATGATGGCAATGGACGACCACCATCCATCCGACAAACGACAGTCTTGCTAACTTTTTGATTTCCAGGTGCTTTCCGACCGAGGCCCTGATTTGCCATCGGCCAAGGTGTCATTATCGCGCCCGCATCAACCCAATGTGAGTGGACACTGGGTCGTCTCTTGTTTTGATGCATCTCATTGATCTGGTCGCTACTAACACTCGTCCCGCCCTCCAGTCATTGGCAGCTACGATCCCTCATTGGCGCCGTCAACGACACCGTCTACTTCCCGGCTGGCATAGGCAATCTGCACATCCAACAGTTCGACCCGAAAACACGAGAATCAGAAACCATTGCCTTGCTCGAGTTCTCGCCGAGATGTCTCGTTGCTCGCCAAGGATGGGTGTGCTGCGGAGGTGAGGAGGGCGAGTTTGTGGCCATCCGGGTAAATGCGACGCGGGGCTCAGGCGGAGCCGCCGCCAGTGTGCAGTCGCCCAGCGCGATCGGCAGCAACAGAGGACGGGGACGCAGGAATAGCAGCGAGAGTGTGGCTACGGCGACAGGAGGAGGTGCGGCAGCAAGTGCGGCAGCAGCTGCTTCTGCTGCTTCTGCTGCGGCAGCTTCTCCAGCAGCGGGTAGCGCCTACGACAGACGCATGCGGCATACGAGTGTTATGGACCACGATCACGACGAAGAGGACGACGAGGACGGCGCCGACGACGACTATAACGACGACCCAAGCATGGACGACGAGGAGTACGACGACTTCGACATGCGGATGACCGATGCGGGCCAACCAAGACAGCTGGTGACGGCAGCCAACTCGGGACTGGGGATCAAGGGCCAGAAGTTTGGCACAGACCGTGTCAACTGCATCACAATATGGACACCATCCAACTTTGTGTCCCTGTGCCCGGGTGCCTACTTGTGCCCCATCGCCGCGCTGTCCAACAACGACAAGCAGGTCACGCTCGTCAATCTGGACACGGCTGAGGAGCTTGATGTACTGGACTATCCAGACTGCGTCAACCGTGCCGTCATCTCGCCCGACGGTCGGCTGCTGGCATCGATCAGCGACGACCCGTACCTCTACATCCACGAGCGCGTGGAGAAGCAGCTTGGCAACCCCAACCGTCTAAACCTGGGCGACAGCAGCGAGGCACAGCGGCCTCCAGCACCAAAGCAATACGAATGGAAGCTGTTGGCCAAGCACCATCTGCGCGGCCAGAGCCGAGTCGATGCCAGTGTCCACCGTGGCAGTTTCGCGGCGTGCTTCTCCAACACGGGCCGGTACCTGGCTGTCGCCACGCAGTACGGTGTCATCCACGTATACGAGACCAGGTTGCTCTCCAACACCAACGCAGGTCTCGTCGCGTGCTTCAACTCGTCGAACCGCAACGTGGATTCAGGCGCTGTGCGCGAGATGTCCTTTTGCCCGGGCCCTTATGATCTGCTGGCATGGAGCGAAGATCACGGCGCTGTCGGTGTGGCTGATGTGCGCAGCGGTTTTGTGTCTCGGCAAATTCTCAATCTGTGCGACGGCGATGCATATGAGCATCTCGAGATCATAGAGGTCCCGCCCAACAATGAGTTTGAGGAGGACCGCCGCCGACGGACAGGCCAGGGCGCTGGATCTGGTGGTGCTGGTAGAGACAGCACCATGACCAACGCCCTTAACAACACCAGCCCGCCGCCGATCAACGACTACGACACGAGTGCAACCGAACAAGCCATGCGCATCCGCGAGGCTCTGGACTGGTACCACAACCCGAGCAACTCGAGCGAGACGCAAAACATGCGCAACATGCAGAGTATACTCCGGCGCCAGCGTCTTCTGCGGGAGCAGCAGTCGCTCATCCCGCGCGACCGCGACCGGGACCGGGAACCATCTGACTTCAGCCGTCGGGCCGCATGGTTGCTCCGTTCACGGCCGTCACTCGGCTCGCGGGGCATGTCCTCGGGCAACGACAGCAGCAGCGCCATGGCTAGCGGTAGTGGCAGTCTGGCCAGCACGCGCAACACAGCCAGTGGTATCATCAACATCCGGACGGGCACGAGCAACAGCCGCGCCCGGAGTGCCGCCCGCGCGCGTGAGCAAAACGAGAATGTAACAATGGCCGTCAACGACATTCTCGGCAGCCTACGGAACCTGCGCAATGCTCGCGACGCGGTCGACATTGAGCGCCGCTGGATGGCACCGGCGCCGACAGGTTTACTTCAAGCGGCTCAGCGTGCGAGCGCGTTTGCTGCCGGTGTCGAGAATGAGGATTCTGGTAGCGACGACAACGCCTTCTCGTCTCGGGACGCCACGGCGTCGCGGCTACGGGATCCGTGGGCTAGTGGCGACAATGTTGGGGCTGGTCTGAACGCCAACGACGACAATATGAGCAGCAGCCGGGCCATGGACATCTTGCATGCCTACCAGCTTGGAGATCAATCGGCGTCGACGACCGCAGCAGGAAGCAGTCGTACATTTGGTGGCAGTGGTGCTATGTCCAACACACGTCGGCCGGGTCGAACCACATTGACGGTACCTGAGACAAGTCTTCTGAACTGGGACTCGACTCTTCCGAATGCGCGGCGGGCGCGTGAACCTGGTCCGACGGAGCAAAAGGACGGCCACACGGCCGGCCTGGCCTGGAGCGAGGACGGAAGTATTTTGTGAGTTTTCCGTCTACCTATCCTCTATATATTTCTGCTTCCCACTAACGAATTAGGTACATTGGAACGGAGGGCGGTATTTACGAGTTCCGGGTGAACATTAAGGCACGCATGTTCTACCCGAGTGTGACGATGCGGTAAACGGGAGGGCTCTTTCTATTTTCTTGCTTTTTGAGGACTCATGATGGGGCGTTTACGGTTGCGCACTATTTTTTGACTGGTTTTTTGCCATCTCGTTTGGATCTCTGCTCTGACTTTGGTTTTTTATTGGTTTTGATTTTGATTTTTCTCTGAATTGTTTTTGCTCCTTCTGGTCTTTTCTTGCTTGTTTGGGGGTTTTACAATACGGGACAGCTCCCTCTCCATGGGGATACATGCTGCACACACTGGCGTTATATATACTCTCTTTTTTATTCTCTTTTGCCTTTTGGGTTGTCCTGACTACCTATGCGTTTTCCCTTTTGCTCTTGAATTGTACATACCGTCGTTCTCTCATCTCATTCTTGTTTATGTTTGATTGCAGTTTCTTGCTCTTAAACGCAGTGCAGACACATATGTCCCTGCGCATTTCCTAGGTTGTCTACTTGGCGTCACTGGCCATTATTTATTCAGTCATTGTTTGCTTCATGATTTATTAGAGACTATCTTGTGTCGTTCATTGGTTATATCACCACCAAAATAACAAGGTCGTCATTTATTCTTACTAAATATTATAGGATTCAATCATTATATCATATCTGTCCCATCCTCTCTTGTCTTTTTGTCAGCTCTCGTAGACCAACTTCTCCACCATCTCGCCAATCGCCAGGCTGCTCGTCAGGCCAGGACTCTCGATGCCCAGCAAGTTCACCCAGCCTTTGTAGCCTGGCTCGCTGCGGACAACAAAATCGGCTGCACCGTGGCCTGCCTGGACCAGTTTGGGGCGCATGCCGGCATAGTCCGGTTGCAGTGCCGTCGGGTCGACACTTGGCAGGTACGTCTTGATGGCCTCGATAGCCTGTGGCAGCTGGTCCGCATTAACAGCCAGGTCAGTCGGGTCGTTTACCCACTCGACGTCCGGTCCAAAGCGGATTCTTCCAGCCAGATCCAGGGTCAGATGTGTTCCTAGACCGGCCAGTCCGGGCTCGGGTGCTGGATACACGAGCGTCGATACGCGCGGCTGGCTGTGTGCATAAGAGAAATAGTTGCCCTTGGCGTAGTAGAGCTTCATCGGGTTTTGGTGTTGTCGAGATCCAGATCCAGATCCAGCAATCATGTTGTGAATAGCAGCTGCTCCCAGTCCGGCAGCATTGACAATCGTCTCGGCCGTCACGACAGTCTCCTCAACGTCGGCGTCTGCGTCGGCGTCCGTCGGTCTGACATGCAGCTGCCACCCGCTGGAGCCATTCTCTGAGTTTCCGAGAGGCGCAATCTTTGTGACAGGCGACCCGGGCGCCAAGACTCCGCCTGCTTGCTCAAACAGGCCCAGCAGCGTCTGCATCAGTCCGTGACTGTCGACGATCCCTGTCGCCAGACTCTCGAGCACGCCCGCCTCGGCACGCACGGCCGGCTCGCGCTGTTTGGCCTCGTCGGCGTCGACCCAGCGCAAAGGGATGGCATCGCGGTCGTGATAGTTTTGGCCAAACGCATAAATTTTCTCCAAGGCTTCACGCTGCCCAGGTGTCTGCGCAACGATCCATTTGCCCGTGCGGCGGTGGCCGACGCCATATTCTTCGCAGAACTTGTACAGCAGCTGGCGGCCGCGGATGCAGAGCTGTGTCTTGAGCGAGTCGGCGCCGTAGTAGAGCCCGGCATGGATGACTTCGCTGTTGCGAGCAGAAGTCTCGGTGCCGACAGCGTCGTGGCGTTCAAGCAGGAGCACCGACGACGAGGATCCTGATGAGGAAGGCGCGACCGAAGCTGCCCGCTCCGCAAGGGCACGTGCTACAGCCAGGCCGACCACGCCGCCGCCGATGACCTAGAGTGAGTCAATAAATGAAGCTTTGACTTGAAAATGAGATGCAAATGATTGAGTGCAACCTACTGCATGTGTAAAGTCGGCCCTCCGATGTGCGGACTCGGAGAAGAGTCGCAGGCTGGTGGAAGCCGTGCTCGTTTCGACAGTGGCTCTTCGCGCTGCTGAAAACAGGCGTTTTCGAGAGCTATTCAACATTTTGACGGGTGTTGGGACCAAAGACCTGATTGTAGATGTTGCACGAGAGCGCAATCGGGCAGTCTTCAGCTCAAGCGCGATATCTTGAGTGTGACGTTGGTGGGAGCGTGAAGGACCGGATCAGGGCGCGGCTAGCCGTGTTTATAGCGCTATGCGCTACATCCACAGTACCCGACCGTATATATCCCACCAATAATATAGTGCAGAAAGACATTACAGTATATGTATCCATGCGAGGGTAATGATGTAACCTGGTGTTTATTTAATTTTGTGCTCTAGTAAACAATAAGGACTATCTAATACTCGGGATATCTCATTGGATCGATCGTGAAACATGACGTGGATTCTCGTGTGAAAGGAAATGTAGCATGAGGCAAAGAAAACAAAGCGCAAACCAAAACGCCTTCTCCAAAATGCGCCGTCGTGTAAATATGTGCGTAAGAATATGTGCAAAAAAAAGGCAAAGGAGGTGAGCTCAGGCAGAGTCATGGCCTGCCGGGGATGATGGCTTCAGCACTGCCGGTGCTGGCGCTTCTAACAGTGACGCAGCCTTGGCGGCATCGTCGTCGCTGCTTTCGGTCAATTCGCTACCCGTATCGCTAGCAGATTCGACGGCTTTGACCACGATGGTTGTGCCAGTCGGTTTTGCAGTGTCTTTCACAGGGCCGGCGGTGACGACTACAGAAGTAGTTATCTTAGCAGTTGCAATGGCCGGGTCGGTCGCTCGCCACAGTCGTTTCGGCCAGGTGAGCCACAGCAGCGCCAGTCTGGGCACGCTCTTGAAGGCAGAGAGGGATGTCTCCAAGAAGCTCCTAGGAGGTCGTGGAGGTGATGCCCCTGTCGTGGGTAACTGCTCTTGGTCGCCGTCGGCAGCTGCTAGCCGCAGCCGGCGGTGGCGCAGGTACAAGTACATGCCGGAGACGATGAGGGTAGCGCTGACTGCACTAGCCAGTGTTGCCAACACAGGTCGAGTAACACGCCAACTAAAGCGGTTGTGGTCGACGATGGAGGGAAGCAAAAGGGGCGGCGCCACATCGTCTTCGGTGGCTGGACTGGGTGGTGGGACACCATCGGCCGACCAGTTGGACGGGTTGGGTCCCAGAACAAAATCGAGGCGGCCACCGTTGGCAAAGATGTCGTTGTAGGTGAGCCACGATTTGTCCCACGGTTGGCCGTTGACCTGGAGGGACTGGACATAGATGGATTGAGAGGAGGAGGAGGAAGAAGACGAAGAAGTGGTGGAAGTGATTGCAAGGGACTTGCCACCACCAAGACTAATGGTCAAGTCACTGAGCCAGGGCGAGCCAATAAGGAACGTGGTCTGGCCGGTGATGGGGTACAGACCAATCATGGACCACAGCACCCACGATTCCATGGCACCGGCATCACTGTTCCCCGGCAGACCATCCGGGGTCGGCTGGTAGTAGGCGTCCGCAGCAGCGCGACTGTAGTGCACAGACAGGTCTTGGCGGCCGACAAAGTTGAAGAGGTAGGGCGTAGTGAAGCTGGGCTCGTTGCCCGGATTGAAGATGGTGCTGTTGAACTCGGCCGAGCCAAAGGGACGCTGGCCGGGCACAAACATCATAGCCAGGCGGTCGGAGAAGGTGGTGTCGCCGCCCGAGTAGTTAACAAGCGTGTTGATGTCGTGGTGGGCGTTGAACGAGTACTCCCAGGATAAGGCCTCGTAGTCTATGAAGGTCAGTATGTGAGAAAAGAAGAAGGAAAAATTGGAGAGAAGAAGGACTTACAGTCATCTTTCCAGTAGCAGCCACCGCACAAGAGGGGATCCTGCTGGATAAAGGCTGTCTTGGTCCGCGGCACCAGGAAACCCGAGAAACCGAGCGATTTGGCCGACGGGTTCCAGTGCTTGCGCCAGTTGCGCGACCGGTTGAGATACTTGTCGGCGTCGTCGGTCTTGTTGAGGCCCGAGGCCACCTGGTACAGCGAAAAGTCGTTGACAGAGTACTCGACGGCGCGCGTGACAGACCGGCCATAGGACCGAGTGATGAAGCCACCGTTGAGCCAGTCGGGCAAAGCACCGCGGCCCTCTTTTGTTGAACCAGTCGGGTCGCGTGGGTCGTTGTTGTTGGGCGGCACTGTCTCGGCATCGGTCACCATGGCGGCATAGGCGTCGTCCCAGTTGATGCTGCCGCGGACACCCTTGACATAGGCATCGGCCAGGACATTGTCGGCATTGGATCCGCCCTGGGTGGCACCATTGAAAAAAGATGAGCGGGCATCAGGCATGAAGCCTTCGTGGCGCCAGATGTCCACGAGTGACCGGATAAACTCTTCGTACATGGTGGGTTGAAGGACATGGAAGAGGGCAGTCGTGCAGCGGAACTATATTGTCAGAAGGAGATTATACCAAAAAGTAGAGAAAGAGTCGACTTACCAGATCCCAGAGAGTAAAGATGTCATCGTAGTAGGGCTCCGTAGAGGACCACATTGGGTTCTCGCCAGTCTTGTTCTGCGGCAGGAGTAGCATGTGGTACATGGACGAGTACAGAAGCTGCAGTCGTGTGGTGTTACTAGTGTCGGTGGTCGTGATCTTGCTGAGTACCTGGTCGTTCCAGGCCGCACGCGTCTGTGCTGCCAGTGTCGTTTGGTTCGTGCCTGCGGGGATTTGGCTGTTGACATTGCTGCAGGCCTGAGCGGCGGAGATGAAAGACACACCAACTCGGGATGTAACCGTAGTCGTGCTCGAGTTGAACGCAAACACAGCACCGAGGCGGCTCGTCGTTGTGGCCACGGTGCTGGCCGCAGGGAACTGGTCGATTGTGGTGCCCGTGCTGCCGCTGCCGACAAACGTCTTGACGGTGCCGGGCTTGTCAAAGTAGCCGCAGAAGTAGACGGTCCACGCCGGCGACAGGTTCCAGCCGTTGTTGTAAGTGCCGGCACCCTGGTACTGTAGACCACTGCCGTCAGGGCTGGAGGACACAGAGATGTTGCCACCGAGGTAGTGCTGGCTTAGGTAGGCGCGGTCCGGAGCTGGCAAAAAGTGTGAGACGTCGACAATCACGCTGTTTGTATCATCGGTGTCGGTGGTATTCGGAAATGTGTACTGGTAAAGACCCGCACGGGATGAGGCGGCCAGCTCAACAACGATGCCCGAGGCCATGGTAGCCTTGTAAGAGCCGGGGCTGGCCACGTCGTCCTGGGACCCTCGGGCGTCGGCATGGCGAATGAGCGGGTTTCCTACCGGGTCGCCTGTGACTGGCATTTGCGAAACAACACCGTATTTTGGTGCACCACCTGTCCCGCTCTCGTGGAGCATACTGAAGCCGGTGAAGAAGGCATTGCCCGGGACGTAGCCCGAATAGCTGGATCCGGTGGAGTTCGAGCCTGTGTCCATGTCCGGGCCGAGCTTGACCATGCCAAAGGGCTCCGAGACACCAGGAAATGTGTTTCCACCTTCTGCTGTGCCCGTCTATGGAGATGTTAGAGCTTCGTCGAGCCTTGCTGAGGATAGTGAGCAGCCGTTTTGGGATCAGCTTACAAGTGGTAATACATAGCTGGCAAGGTCAGCCGCGTTGGCCGTGCCAGCCATGGCCCAGAAGACCGCCAGAGTTCGTAATAAGGTGATCATGGTGACGGTTAGGGAAGAGAAGGAGGAAACAGAAAACCCATGAGAAAAAGGAGGCCAGTCCTCCAACCGGCAGTCTGGCCCCTTTTTAGCCAGGATGCAGCGGTTTTCTTTCGTCTTGTCAAGAAGACGAGGGGAAGGTAGAGATGCTGAGGAAGTTCATGGTTGCACAAGAAAGGAGCGAGGAGATTGGTGTCTGTGTGTAAGAGGGTGTACGAGAGTGTAAGAGAGAGAGGAAAAGGATCGAGGTGCGTCTTGTGTCAAGTGTCAAAAAAGATCAGATGCCAAGAGCAGGAGCAGGAGGTAGAGCAAATAAAAAGTGACGAGGGGGAAAGCACGGCAAAATAGACAAGAAAAGGAAAGAACGAGGCAAGTGCACGCGGCAGGAAAGAACGATGATCAGAGGGTCCCACGATGTAGGAAAGGGCTGCTGGGCGTCTTGTGTGCTTGGGGTGTTGCTCTTTCTGGGGAAGGTGCGGTCCACGAGCTGTGCCGAATTGACCCACGTGCAACACGATCGTGCCTTCCTTTTTTGGGACTGTGGACTCTGCGACAGATTCAGGGTTCAGACTGGTGAGGCTGTACCAACGATCGCAAACCGGCTGTTCTGCCGCTTCGGTCGATGGGTGGATCGTGGGTATCAGAACGAGGGTCTGATCCCCGCGAGAAAAGTCTAGACCGTAGGGGCGAATTTCGTGTGTGTTTTGCGCAAAGAGTGCTGGAGAGGGCGCAAAATGAGCTCTTTTTTGGCTTCTTGGTGCGACACTGGATGAACGGAGTGCCGGGCCACCTGCGTGCTGTCTCAGTTGTTGTCGTTTCGAGGACGAAATACGATCGGTTTGATTTTATTCTTTGAGTTTCTCGAGTCTGAATGTCGACTTTTGTTGATTTGACCCTTTTTGGACGGATTTCTGGTGTAAGTGGGGATGCCAAGACTTTTGCAACCGTTCTTTTATGTTCCTTTTTTGGTGGTGGGTGGTGGTAGACAGGGAAGCGGGAGATCTGGAGTTTTGGATTTTGGTTGATGCACCGCAAGAACGTCGAAGGGGTTCTGGGTAATTGAGCAGAGTTTTAAAGAAAAATAAGGGAAAGGAGAAAAGGAAAACCGGCACGCGACAATTTAAAAGACGAGAATCAATACAGCAGAAAAGAGTCGATCGAGGCCAAAGTATTCCAGGAAGAGGGGGG
This sequence comes from Sporothrix euskadiensis, assembly GCA_019925375.1. NCBI lineage: Eukaryota > Fungi > Ascomycota > Sordariomycetes > Ophiostomatales > Ophiostomataceae > Sporothrix > Sporothrix euskadiensis. The sequence continues at coordinate 514,311 of JADHKQ010000022.1, read as the reverse complement.
TAAGTCGGACGGGATAAAGAAGAAAATAAGCCTTTTTGCAATTTATACGAGGGAAAATAGAAATATTAAAGATGGATCTGGAACCAGAAAGCGACAGAGTAGTAGGAAGGGGCACAGTGAACAGGCAGAGACGCGCCCAAAGTATTAAATGTACGAACTACAAGCATCAAGTAGTAAAGTAGGCCAGAGACGAGCAAAGCACGCCGTCACTACAATGTAGACAAGGTACAGACTACAAGAGTACACGATACGAGCGGCTAAAAAGACGAAGGGGGACGACAGAAGGAAAAAAAAAAAGGCAGCACGAGTACGGAGTGGTAGTAACTAGTAAGTTGGATGCCGGGCGAGCTAAAATAAAGGTAGACAAACACGAGCTCGTAGCTCGCAAGCTCGCAAAGCCGGCCGGTCGAGGCAAAAAGAAGGAGAAGAAGAAAAGAGAAACAAGAAGAGATAAAAAGAGACAAAAAGGGCACAGTCCGGGGGAGGTGGAGGCTGGGAAGAAGAAGAAAGTGGACAACGACGGCTCGTTGGGAAATTCATGGAAGACAACACAATACACAAGCAGACAGACAGTAAAAATGCACGAGGGGGAGACCCGACCAACACATCAGGAACAGGCACGGCGGAGAGTGTTCGAGGCCTCTCGCTCCCGGAAAACGGAGAATCTCCGGTGGTCATGAAGAATACGGAATACAGAACAGTAGCAACAAGTGGCCACGCGAGCGGTGCAATAATCCAGTTTAACGAGCGATGAAGGACGAAAGAAGACAAGCCTCGATGCAAGGTGAGTGTGGGGGGAGGAGAGAACTCATCGTGAGAGCGGCGCTATGGCCTTGTTCAGTCGACGGAGCGCAAGACGGGGCTTCTGGACGAATAAAAGCGTATACATTATGTGTGTTGTTTTGTACGTCGTACTATGCTGGGGTCGTACTATGCTGGGGAGAGCAGGCCAAAAGAGGGAAAGGCGAGGCGTGAGAGAGGAGACGTTGCACGGCGAAAACAGACACAAGAAGACACAAGAAGATGCAAAAAGGCAAAAGTGGGGTATGGAGCCATGGGCGTCTTGTGGTCGATAATGGTCAAAAAGACGCCATAATGGATCTGGCTCGATGCGGCAAACAGACAGCCCGCGGCCAAGAGACATGGTTAGACGAGAAAGCGGTAGGAAGAGGAGACGACATGATATCCCAAACAATGACGGCAATGACGGCAATGACGGCAATGATGGTTGACTGTGTCGGGCTGCGGACGGCCAGATCTACATGAAAGAGTTTGCTGGTGATGGGAGACTACGAGAAGAGGACGAAGAAAAAGAAGGGCAAGAACGGCAATCAAGCAGGTACAAGTACAGGCACAAGTACAGGTACAGAACGGGAAGGACGGGAGGTGTTCGCCGTCAGAAAGACGCAAAAGGCACGCAGCAGGCAGGAAGTGCAGCAAAGAAGAAGGGCAAGCTTTACGGGAACTGCTAAACGACCCAAAGAAAAGAAAGAGCCTGTGCCACAGCAGGCGATGAATTACAGATGGCAGGACGGAGGGGAGAGAGAGCGGGAGTCAATGCCAGCGACACCAAGGGGAAAGGTGATGAGAAAAGGGTCTAGACCGTTTGTATTACTTACCTTTTACGGTCGGCAGCGAGTCAGGGCCCGAATGGAGGCACAGCTAAGAGGGCTATTCACAGGGAAGGAGTGACCGGCGAGAGTCGGCCTGTACGCGGTTTCTGCTGAGATTGTCTGTTTCGTTTCAGCATATGTATACATATATGTGCGGAGTATACGGAGTATACAACATCCAATTATTTGCTCGATATGCTGACTCTCCACTCGTTTCGGGGCCGGCTCAGCCTGCTTTCTTCTCCCAGAAAATAAGATACGAGGCATAGTTCACGGCGATATACGACGTATTGCGATGGGAATTGTGCCTCGCCCGAACAGATCCTTCTTTAGCGGCAACGAGTAAAGGCTAGAGATGGCCGGAGAAAGAGAATACAGTAAGAAGAGGAAGGAACAATTGTCGTTTAGCCTGGCCAGGGCCAGCCGACCTCTCGTCCTTTCTGGTCTGGCTCGCTCTTTCCCCCTCTTGTTCTTTCCACTCCTCTCTATTATGTATCGCACGCCATCGCACAAAAGCGACATCAAATGCTCCAATGAAATGAAAGTAGAGACGGGACGTTGAGGTGACTTGGGGGCTGGGAAAGAAAATTCGTTGCTCTTCTCTGTCAATATGTCGCCAGGAAACACTGCGAGCACCAAACGTTCGAAAAGAGTTGGAGAAACCGTCTTGGCACAGATATCCTAGAGAACTCCAAGAAATACCACCTTAAGGCACCCTCTTTGCTAGATAGGCTAAAATGGCAGAGAAGCAGAGGATGGAAGAGGGAACGGGCGAGAAAACAACACAAAATAAGGGTCTGGACGGTCTGGACCTTCAGGGACCATGCTTGATTGCTTTTCCCTCCTCTGATTTACCGGCTGCCGAGGCGCTGAAGGAGGCCTAGCCTATGCAATGCCAGTAGTCCCTGGGCCTGGCCCTAAAAGGCAAAGACAAGAGGGAAAGCAAAAGGAAAGCAAAATATGCGTAATACGTCGTAATTACAACGTAGTTCGTACAAGCGACGTGACTGGTGGAAAAGTAAAAGACGGCCGAAAGAAAAGAAGGTGTGCTCGCTGTTGGAGAGTTAACTCTAAACTAGGGCAAGGCCTAACTAGTGGATAGGGCCCGCTCCCAGCACCACCACACGAGGAAGGTGCGCTACTCATACCTCGCTCAACCTACACGTTCGTCTTCGTCGCTTCCACCTGCTGCGACTTTGTGACTTTTCACTTTTGCGACCTCCCCTCTCTCGGTTTCCCCCACTAAAATACCGCGCACATGTCATTTTCCAATAAAGTCACGCAAGAACGCCACAAGACGTCGTTTCTCTCTGCTTGTTGGCTACTGGACGTTTAAAAAAAAAAAAAAAAAAAAAAAAAAAGAAGAAAAAAAGACTAGGTCGGTCACCGTCTCCTTGACTGTTTTTTTTTCTTTTCTTCTTTTCTTTTTTTCTTCTTTTCTTCTTCTTCTTCTTTCTTCCTTGCCTCTTTAACGCTGTCGAATAGCAGCACGCCATTTCACAACGGGTGAAGCGAGAGACGGCCGAACGGGCTCGATTTGTTTTGTGAGATACTCTTCTGGTCACCGGTTCTATTCTGTTGATTGTGCCGAATTTCGCTGCCCTCCTCTCTCTTTGTGATCATACTCAGTGACATCTGGACTGGTCATGTGAATCAAAACTGCCTTGAAACGGGGCATAAAATTGTCGTCTTGTATTTGTCGAGTAACGTCTGTTGATACCAAGAAGAATACCAAGAAAGAATCAATGCAAAACAAACAGCGTCAAACAAAAGAGTCACACAAAACGGCAATGAGACCTTTCGACTTGTGTGGAACATCGGTGCCGTTCATTAGTAGTATGTCGGTGCTCTTCATCGACATCGGAGCTGGTATATCGTGTCTGTGCGCAGCCTGGCCTTGAAACCGAGACAGTTCGACAGATAGGTAAGCCACAGGACCGATATATGTATTCAAGTCCACACCGTAGGTGTCATTTGAATGATAGGGGGAACAGTAAAAGTTGTTGAAAAAGACAGACTTGGACGAGAACCCAAGATCCAAAAGTATCATTGAAAATAAATAATCAAGCTTGCAAAAACTGCTTGCTTTGTTTTGTTGCATGTAGTCCGTGTTGGAACGGGATCCTACACCTTGTTATAAACACACCCAACCGTCCACTCCGTCCAAGAAACAATGTTCTGGAAATTCGCGTAAAAAGAAAAGGAATAAAAATCAAAATAAACACATGTATCTATCCCTCGTTTGTTTGAAATTTTTGTCCGCCCCGTGTGGTATCGCTTTTTTGGTGCCAAATGCAAATTAATTCTAGAAAGGAAACAGAAATCAAAGGGAGAGAAAAAGAAGAGGAGAGAGGGGATGATTGGAAGGTAGGGCGAGGGCGAGGGCGAGGGGCGAGGCGAGAGAGGAGGCGGTCAGGGCAAGACAAGACACGACTCACACGACACAGGGTCTCGTGCCTTACCGCGACGGCGACATGCTGTACGGTGCCTACATTCATATCAGTCAGTAGGGGGGAAATGGGAAAGGTATCAGAAGTGCCTGCCAGAAACGACAAAGACCATGCCACTTACCAGAACTTGCTTGGCGTTGTATATCCGGTACGCCAGCTTGCGCACCGTGCCGTCTGCGGGCACGACTGCCGGCGCAAACTCGATACCAAACATGTGGTGGATCGCGTACACCACACGCCGTGCGTACTTGGAGTCCCGCTCCACGTGCCCACCAAACACATCGTCGGCTGTCGTCGGTGCAATGTCCGGGTCGCGGTCGAGACAGTTCTGCACCACAGGAAGCAGCGACTCCTCCACAGCCTTCACGTAGATGCCGACCTTGCCGCCACCGCCGCCACCGCTAAGGCCAGCGTCGACCGAACCCTCCTCGTCGTCATCGAACTTGCCGATTCGCACCTCGAACGGTTGCGAAATCGACATGACGTTGTGGTTGCCGTCGTGGTGGTACCGGAACTCGAACACGCCCTGGGTCCACCACAGCTGGTCACCCTCAAAGACCATCTCGCCCGTCACCAAGTCCCGGTCATCGGTCGCCTTGGCCTTGACCGGCTCGTCCGAAGACAGAATACCCCGGTCAATGGCGGTGTCAAACACACCAGGCGTCGTCGGCACCCACCGGCCCAGAGACGGCACCTCCGTCTTCTCCCGTGACCGGTTGTCTGTGACCATATACAGACCAACCCAGTCCTTCTTGCTATGGTTGGCTGGTGCTGTCCACCGTACCCGGATGGGCGCGCCGTACTGAAGAACAATCGTCTTGACATCCTTCTGTGTCCGAGGATCAGTTTTCGTCTTATCCTTCTGAGAGCCAGAGGCAGAGGCGTGCGATTCACGGCCACCGCTCTGAACCATGGGCGAAGACAGTTGCTCGCCCTCAACCTCGAGACTGTAGTACTTGGGGTCGAAGCCGGCGAGATCGGGGACGATACGCGTGATAGTGAGACGGGCAGGGTACTTGTTGAAAAGGGCCGAGGTGTCGCGAACAATGGTCGACACACCAGCAGCCAGCTTGGGCCGCGCGGCATCCACAAATTCCTCCACAAAGTGGCGGGTCTCGTCGAGAACACGGTCGACGCTGTCCTGCCACTCCTTGACCGGTGGCGGCAGAGACTTGCGGATGAACTTGGTGAGACCAGCCTCCGACCGCAGCTTGCGACCGTAGATCTTCTGCATGTGTGGCTTCTCAACGTACGCGAGGAAACCGAGAGTCAGGATATGACCGATCAGGGCGAGAATGAAGATGGAGCGGCTCCAAGTGATCAGAGCAGCGCCCCACAGACCGGCCGTGCCGATGATGCGCTCGGGGTTGTTCAGGTAGCGGTAGATGGACTTGTACGTGAGCTTGCCGGTACTGTCGAAAAAGAAATCGCCGTAGAACCAGCCAAAGTCGCCAAGTTCGTCGTAGATGCTGAACGCCGTCCACACCTGAAGGGCCACCAAACTGCTGCCCAGGACGTGCTTCAGCATCGCCCAGCCATAGCTCCAGTCCTCGGGGGGCGAGTACATCTTCCAGCAGGCCATAATGAACGACATATGGCACATGGCCATGCTGATGTGGTACATGCCCTTCCATTGGCGCCAGGCCTCGTCGGCGCTCTCGCCGTACTTGAGGAAGTGACGGGTGAACCACTTGGAGCTCGACTGGCGGCGCAAGATGAAACCAAGGCCGACCGAGTACCACAGGCGCCAGCCAATCGCGTGGAACAGAGACAGACCCTGCCAGAGCGGCGTGTTCGGGGTCACAATCGTCAAGAAGGAGAGGTAGCCGCCAAGGAGAATGACCGAGTAGTCGATGGAGCGGAACAGGTCGAGGTTGGCCACGCCCCACAAGTCGTGAACAATCGCAGGGGAGGCAGCGTTGCCGCCAGTAGTAGCCGGGGCGGCCGAGTCAATAGCCGAAGACTGCTGCTGGGTGTCCTGGAGCTGTCTGAGCTGCTGAACGGTCTGGGCGTGGAGGCTATCGGTGCTCAGGGTCGAATCGGCACGGGCGGCACGCGGCGTGGGCGGGTTGTAGGTCTTCTCAATGTGCGGGTTCTCAACAACGGCTAAGAAGATGAACTGTGCAAGATGAGCGACAATAGAGATGAAGAGCACATCGTAGCTGGCGGCCATCATGGAAATGCCGTAGTAACCGGCGTAGCCAATCGAGTACATGGGGTGCGGGGCCATCTCAAAGACACCGTCGAACGTGAGCTCCTGGTCGACCAGGTAAAAGAAGTCACCCCAGTACCAGGCGAAATCCTTGACGACACGGTGGGCGTCGAGCTTAACCCACAGGTTGAAACCGATAAGAGTAATACCAATGGCCCAGCGGGCAGCAGCCATAACGAAGCTCTCACTCTCGGGGCGGTGGCTAGACACAATGGCAAAGAGACAGTACGACACGAAATCACACATCAAGATGAGATCCACGACACGACGGAAGACGAGCCAGGTGTTGTACTCAATGGGCGCCTTCTCAAAGACATAGTCCTCCGGAATCTTGGCCTCGAGCTCCCACTTCAGAAGACGGTAGAGCCATGGGCGCGGGTTCTTGCCGGTCTCCGGATTCTCAAAGAGCTTCCACCGCTTAGCCCATGTCACTAGCAGCCGGTACTTGGACTGCACGGTCAACAAGCTGCCGATGCCAATGTTGTACGAGGCACGCCAGAACAAAAAGAGCGCAGCGCAGACGGGGCGTTTCAGATTGGCGGGCAGCAGGTACGCAGCGAGGATGTGGAGGGCAAGAATGGCGAGCACAACGACGTCGGACAAGTTCTTGGGCTGGCGGGGGTCGAGCAGCTGCGAGACCATGTCGTGAGTAGCGGGGACGGTGAAGACTGCGTGGCAAAAAAAGCGGCGGATCGTTAGCTACAAGGCTCTCTGGTTTTTTGGTGTCACTTTTCACACTTGCACGATCCCTCTCCACATGGGGTAATCCCGGAGACAATTCACTCGAGGTACATACCTGTGCCGTCCGGCGTGCGGCCGTACGTCTTCTTGGGCTTCAGCAGGTCTTCTGCCGGCTCCGAGCCAACGGTGCTCACATCGCCTTTGGCGGAGACGGATGCCGCCGCGGGACCGTCGGATGGGGCATGGCGGTGGCGGAGCTGGCCCTGCTGCTCCAGAGTTGCGTCCGGGGCAGAGCTCATGGTTTGGTGGGGGTGGAATTGGGCTGCAAAATGGGAGAGTTGAGGGATGCAGCAATTGGGAATTGGCGAGGCAATTGAGGAGAGGATGTGTGAGAAGGAGAAAAGGTGAAGAGGGGCGAGGCGAGGCGCTTAGGGAAAGTCTAAAGAGGGAAGCAGAAGTAGATAAGAGGCAGGAAACACCGGGTCTCGCTTGTTTTTAGTAGTGAGAAAAAGAAGGGATCAAGCTTAAGTGGGGTCCCATCAGAAGGGGGCGGAAGGCAGGAGAAGACACGTCGATCGAGGGAAATAGGAAGCAGCGATGCAGATGGTTAGAATAAGAGACAAATAAAAGAAAGAGCGATGGAGTACTCTTGTCTACGGGGAAGGCACAGACGCAAAAGGCGGCATGCGATCAGATAAAAACGCGATCGTAGCTGCCGTTGTTGACCGTTGGAGAATACTTTCATCACATAGCTCCTGCCGTTCTGACGATGTATTATCTACGCTTGGAACGCTTATTGCTTTTTGTTGAGAGGTCAGGCGGGCAAGTGGGCAAGGGCGGGAAGGAGGCCACGCGCGTGGGCTCTGTCACATGCCCGAAACTGTGCATTTTTGGCATTTTTTGGCAACCCACTCGACAAGATGGGCGAATCCCAGGAGGCAGCAAAGGACAGCGACGAAAACCACGAAAATTACGGAGCTGACAAGGGCAGAAAGTGAGAGAGAAAAGAGCAAAAAATAGGAAAATCGACGAAAAAGCTGTGGGCAATTTCGCGCCCCCAACGAGCCTAAGCCGTATGCGGGACGAAGCTTCTCGGCTTTTGTTGTGCAGTTTGACGCAGAGTGTGGATATCGGCGGTTGTGTCGCACCTTCCTGCAACGCGGTGGTTGAGGCTAGCGTGCTCTACTTGCCTGTTCCTAGCCCCCGTGGCTGGTACTTTCAGGGCAAGAGCCTACAGCTAACCGCTAGCCGAGCCTTGCCAGGCACATTGAGCCAGGGACCATCTGGGGTTGACGTCGTTGGCCACTTCTCTGGGAAAGAGCGAGGCTCTGTGCACAAAAACATGTGTCAAAGTACGGAGTACGCAGCCTTGTGATGATCGTCAACGTGAACATTTGACAGAATACAAATGCTCGTGTGTGCTTTCGGAAGATTGTTAACGTCAAATCGGGAAAACAAAACTCCAACTTCCTCAGGGAACGGACGCACACCATACGGCACACCCGCCATGTCTGTCCTTCCCAAGCTGTCTCGCATTTTTCCAGCAAGGAGCGCCCAGCGGCCGCAAGCATGAACGCCAATGAGAAATTCTCCGGTCCAAATTCGCTTGCAAAGTTGCAGAATGGGCAGGATGAGGCCATCACCAGGCAGTGGCTCTCGTTTTTGTGTTCCATGCCGTATCCATGCCTTACAGCCATGTTCTTGACCGGTGCTCCTTCTGCCGTGTCGGAAGTCGGGGAGATGGATAAGGAGGCAGACGAAAAGACAGGTAAGAAGGCAGAAAAAAAGACACGAAAATGTCTCTGCCACATCCGGTCGGGAACAGGACTGTGCATTTGATTCCGTTACCTTTATATCTCTCTGAGCGGGAGACATAAGAGCACATAATTGTGCAAAACGCAGACTGAGGCACAGCCTCTATTTTTGTCCTATCCTATTCCAATTTGAACGGGCGTCAAATACACCCTCAACAGCCCTAGGTCATCGTCATCATGGCCCGTGAAGCAAAAACCACCAGTGGTGCCGCCACGTCCGGATAGGCTGCAGCCACAACCACGACCTCGCTCACCTGCACCATCGCCGTCATCTCCCTTGGCTCCAACAAACCCGCCGCCTTCCATCTACTCACAGCAAACATCTGCAGTAGTGTCTCCCAATATTGGGGCTCTACAACAAGACAAACCGGCCAAGAAAAGGTCCAAGGATAAAGGACTTGACAAGGGAGTGACAGTCGAAAAGGAGCCCAGCAGACCGTCGTCTGGAAAGCAGACTGCTGTTCAATTCACGTCCAGCACTGCCGGTGGAAGCAGAAGCCCTTCTCTTGGTCCAACACTCTTCGTTATAGACAAGGGGCCAAAGGAGGCCACCGTTGAGAAACAACTCGCCCAGTACAGGCCACCAAAAGAGCCAACTGCAAGAGTTGAAGCACCCACGTCTACAACAGTGCCAACTCGAAAACCTGCCCCAAACCAGAGAAGCTCTTCGACCACGGCATCATGTGGATTTTTTCGTACAAGCACAACACATATTTGAGAACCGTTGCAGACATAGTAGATAGCAGTAGAACAATATCTTTCATAACCTGTCAGAATTCGTGAATTACAAGAAAGACTAAAAAAAAAACAGATAAACAAATGAAAGAAACACGAAACACACGGCAGTCTAAGAAATGATTGTCAAAACTTTTTGTTGCTCGGTCTTGTCTCCCGTTTTCCCTTTGACCGTTTGCCCTGTTTTTCACCCCCTACTCTACTCCGCAACATAACAAGAAATCTCAAAATACATGGACATCCCCTTAAGTGGCCTTCTTGGCAAACTCCACGCGTATAATCAGGTGCTTGAAACCGAAGCCGTCCATCTTCTCGCACGCCTTGACGGCATCTGTGCGGTCGGCAAAGCTGACAAAGGCAAAGCCCTTGGCCAGGCCCGTATCGCGGTCCTTGGCCAGGAACACGCGCGTTACCCGGCCAAAACGCTCAAACATGTCGCGCAGCTCCTGCTCCTCAGCCAGCTCCGACACGTTTGTGACACGCAGCGTCGCTAGGTCGTCGCGCTCGCCGTACTTGCCGCCTGCGCCAGCCATACTGCTGCCTGCACCTGCTGCCGCAGCACCGCCCCGCAGCGCGGGAGGCACATAGGAGCCCTTCTTGCCGTCGCCGCCGCCGGCCGCACCGCCTGCACCGCGCGAGGCGCCGCCCATGTCGTCGTCGTCGGCGCCCGTGTCGCCAGCGCCCGTGGTCTCGCCGATGGGGGCCATGGTGTCCTTGTAGGGACAGCGGGCCGTGAAATGCTCGCCGTTACAGATACGGCACTTGACCTTCTTGTCCTTGAGCTTGTCCTTGAGAGCGTTGGCGTTGGGGTCCTTGGCCTCGTCCTGGGCGTCTTTGCGCCAGTTGGAGGAGGGCTTGAAGATGATGTTCTCGGCGACAGAGGTGGTGTCGGTGACCGGGCCGGCGGGGTCCTTGGCGGACAGGCCAAACTTGGGGCGCGTCATGCGGTCGGCGACGCGGGGGTTGACGACCTCGCGGTGGGTGGTGAAGCGGATGCGGCGGGTGGTCTTGACCTTCTGGCCCTGCTCATTGAAGCGGTAGCTGATGGTGGTCTTGGTGCCATCCTTGTTGCTGATGGTCTGGGGCGGCGGGAGCTCGTTGCTGGTCGTCGTCTCGTCAATGTCCTCGTCGTCGGCCCAGTCGTGCTTGGCACGGTTCGGCAGCGGGGCTGTCGACATGGTTGTGGTTGTGTGGAGGAAGATCTAGTAGCAAATTTAAGTCGTCGAGTGCAATTATTCGTCGATATGGGTGGTGGTGGTGGTGGTATCTCGTCGCGTGGATGTTGATAACGTGGTGATGGATTGTGGTTGATTTCTCGATTTCTCGATTTGCGTGGGGCCTTATTTTTGGGAAACTTTGTGTGAATTTCTCATTGCCTTTTGCGTCGAATTTTTTGGCCACTGCCAGGCAAGTGTGGGGCAATCTTTCCAGCAGGCAAAGTACATTACGATGTACTACTCCACCACTTTTTGGCGGAGGAGTACACCCTCCTGAGTGGCCCTATTCTTGTGTGCTTCTCTGTTGGCTCTTCACTATTTAAGTGGGGCGAACTTCTGCTCTGCGGGCGTTGCACCTTCCTTTTCCCCTCCATTGCATCCCAATCCGTCCCCCTGACTCGCCCGCCCTAATTAACGCTAAATACGACGCACTCTACTCCGTACGCCTCTCCGCCCTCAGACACGTACTGAGGCTGTCTTGAAGCATCGATTCTCACGTTCCGCAGTCTCTCTCTCAGTAGCGGTTTAAGCTCAAATCCAAAATATATATCTAGATTGTTCGTTGGCCGCATTATTCGTCCTCAAAGGCAAAAAAGTGCCGTTCGCTACCCGCCATACAATAGTAATAATACACCATGCACGATATAGTACAGCCATTCGCAGAGAAAAGAAAAGAAGAGGAGGAAGAAGAAGAGAAAGAAGAAGAAGAGAAAGAAGAAGACAAGACTGAAGAAGACAGAAGAAGAGAAAAAGACAAAGAAACCCAGCAACAGACTCCATACAACCGAAGACATCCGGCTTTTTATACATCGCGCCTCTAGATGACAAGGGAAATGGTAAAAGATTGAAAGGGCGACCAATGGTCAAGAAAAGGATGAAAAGATGGAAGAAAGAAGACAAGAAGTTGGGGAAAGTAGAGAAAGGAAAAGAAAGAAGACGGCTTAGAGCCAGAGAGTGTGTTGCGTTGTTTGTACAGTGGTGAAGACAGGCAGATCAGATCTGCAGGATCCGGCGACGAGGGTCCTGCACCGAAGCCGCCTTCACGGGCAGCGGCGGCAGGGCACACGCCGGCGGTGGTGCGGGCGGAGGACCGTCGGCCAACGCCATCTGCGGCATGCTGCGACGGTTCAGGGCAGCCTTGGAGGATGTGGAACGAGCACGAACGTGCACAAATGGCGGCGGTGGGCCGTTGACGTTGGCGACCGGCAGAACATTCGACATGTTGGCGTGCGAGGCCGGTGTCAGGGTCGCCAGCGGCTCCGGCTTGATCGAAGTGCGGCCGCGACCGGTATCGACGCTACCACCAGCCCGCGACATGGCCGTGGCGTGGTAGAGTGAGAGTGGGCGCGACGAGGTCAGGCCACTGCCAGAAGTGTTGACACTGGGCTGGACAAACATGCTCGCGCGCTTGTACTCGGTCGTCCGCCGGGTCGCAAAGCTGCTGTTGCTGTTGCTGTGCGAAGACGTCGGCGGCGTGGGCGAGCCGTTGTGCAGGCGCGTCAAAGAGTTGGTACGCGACTGCGAGTGGCCGCGCGACTGTGGCCGCGAAGGCGGCTGGGGCAGAGGCTGCGACGGCGGGGGTGCCAGCGGCGGTGCCATCATAGGCGGAGCCATAACTGGCGGCTGCGCCCTCAAGCTATCTCTCGCGTCGTCCTCGGGCAGCTTGGGCGATAGTGCGTTGTACTTGGACATTGGAATGATCATCGAGGCCCGCTGGGAAACCACGATGGTTCGTGTCTCAATACGCTCGGGCGCCGAATCGGACACCGAGCGCAGAGCCAACAGGCTAGAGTGTCTGCGCGGGCTGCTGCGAACTGGGACCTCCGATGCCTTGTGGCTGCTCTTGCTGCTCTTGTCGCTTCCCCGGCTACCCGGCTTGGTGGTGTGGGTAAACGACGAGTACGATCCACTGCGACGGCGAGATACCGGGCGGGTTGGCGAAGAAGGCACATTGGCAGCGGCAGGCTCGGGGCTTCTCCAAGCGTTGAAAAGGGCTGGTGTATCGGGCACATCGGAACCGTAACCCGGGCTGCTCAGGTTCTGGTCATCAATAGACGAGTTGGGAACAGCAACCTCGTTTGAAAGCGGCGGTGATGTGGCACTCGGCGATGCGTGGTCTGTAACGATCGACAGCGGGCGTGAGAAGGCCAGAGACGGCGGAGGCAGCCTGCGTCTGCTGTTTCTTGTACCGGGCGGCCCAAATGCAGACTGCTGTGGCCGGGGTGGTGCCTCGCGGGGCGGCTGTGGGAAGGCAGAGTATGCTGCTGCTAGTGAAGTAGCAGGGGCAGGAGACAGAGGGAGATCTTGCGGCGGGACTATGACAGGTGCCGCCGGGGTCTTCATGACAGCAGAGTAGCGCTTTGATGCCGACTGTGGCACGCTAAAGTTGGGGATGGTCGGTGCGGCGTCAAAGAGGCTGTAGTTCGTCTCGCGCCGCAGGGGCACAGGTAGAGGGAGAGGTTTTGACATGGAGAAAGCCGAAGTCGGCAGACGGGGCAGTGCGTCTGTCGGTGGTGGCTGTTGCGGTGGCAGCTGAGTCGGGAGCATATGCATTTCGGCAACACGTTGGCTCGAGGCCAGGATTTGCATCGACTGTCTGCGCTCAAGGATCGCTGCTGCATTAGGTCGTAGCCGGAACTCCGGGCGGGCTTCTGGCCGGGCCTCTGGGCTCTCGGCAGGTTGTGATGGTGGTGGAGGAGGAGGAGGGGTGGCGGTGATAGTAGTGATTGTTACCGCCGTGCTCTGCTGCTCATCAAACTGACCATTGCTGGTGGTGTGGTTGCTAGTGAAGCTGTTGCGGACAGGCGAGCATGGCGGCGACGAGCTGTCGGACGTGACAATCGTGCGCTGGCCAGACGAGATGTACGAGAAGCGGTTGCCGGCGCTGTCGCGGAGGCTCTCAAGCTGGCGCCCATCATGGGAGTAGATGCTGTTGGTTGTCGACATATCGTCGCTCAAGGGGTCGCGGTCGTGGATCGACATGGTCGCGGCCGGCGAGGGTGCGTCAAGGAGCTGACTATCTCTTGGTGATCGGCGCGGGATGTGTGCCACATCACTAGGGCTGAGAATCCGTGAGAAGCGCTCGGGGTCACGCACAACAAGTGTCCGGGGATTAGCCTGGAACCTTGGGTCGACGGCGCTGTTCTCGACCTTGGGCTTGCCCGTCTCGGACAAGTGCTTCTTGCCGCCAAGCTGCTCAATTTCACGACGCAGAATGGTGATCCAGCTCTCCATCTCCTCGGCGCCCTCGAAGACCATTAGGAACGTCGAGGCATGCCGGCGCTCACTGCCACGGAAAGGCAGACGAGAAAACAGAGACCGAGAGTCATTTGTTTGTGCACCATCGGCGTCCATGGACGAGCTGACACGAAGGACCCAGTGGCGGCCCGGGATCAGGTCGCTTGCAAAGGCGGCCGAGTCACGACTAATAGGCAAAATCTTCTCAGGAAGGCGGTCAAAGGAACCCTCTGCCGAGTACTGCAGGAGGTAGCCGGAGGTGACAAGAACGTAGATCTTGCTCACCCAGTCGAGCTTCATTGACGAGCCAGATGTGTTGCGGCGGTGCCGTCTTTTTGGCTTCTCGGCAGCTCTCTCGGCGGCTTCTTCCGGTGAGTCACCCTCACGGGAGGCGGCGTCAGCACCACTCACGCTGCCCTGCAGGCGCATGAGAACCTCGATGGACGTCGTACATATCGGCAGCTGGGCATGCTTGATGGCCTGGGGGTAGGCCTGGAACAATGGCGGCGGGTCCCAGGTGGCGAGCGAGCCCCGGACGGCGCGTGTTGAAGGTGTCTGAGTCCGGCTGCGTTGCGGCACGGCGGGTTTCTTGATTGCCTTGGTAGTGCTCGGTGTTCCTAGTAATGGCAGCGTCGTGTCGGAAGGTTGTGTGAAGGGGGCAAATTGGGTCTGGGTATGGAGAGAGATGGTGGAGGCAGAGTAGTCCGGCGTCGGCGCAACGGGAAGCTCCGTCCTTGGTTCAGGTTCCTGTGGCACAGGTGGCAGCGACGACGATGCTGGTGATGATGAAGCTGCGGCCGGAGACGTGGCCTTGGCCAGGGCCGAGTCGGACCGAGGCGAGTGAAAATAAGGCCAGCCGCTAAAGTCGACGATGGAGGCGCGCACGTCCTTGCCTTGACCGGTGGACTTGTTTTTTGAAAAGAGACCGCGGAGGCCCAAGCGCGACTCTCTGTGGGCGAGCTTCTCAGGGTCGGCGGCGCGAGGAAGTCCCCCTCCACGCGGCCCGTTGCGCAGTGGCTCTCTGGGGCCGTCGGCGCCATTGTTGTCGTAAAGGGCATCTGGCGGTCGCATGCGGCGTGTGCGGCTGGACTGTTTCTGGAGAGACTCGAGAGTCGTGATGGTGGACGTATTGGACGACGATGCCTCATCTGCGGTCGCGCCCGCTGCGTCAGACATGGCGTGGGCAGAGGAGGTAGCTGTGTCGCCGTCGTGGCCTCCGTCAGTCGAGGTAGAGGCGATGCCCTCGTTTTCTATAGTGGTGTGGTCCTTCTTTGCTGTAGTTCTTTTGCGGTGGTAGTTTGCTGTGTTTATGAGTCTTTGTTTCCGTTCCTCGAGGAGTGGTGTGAGGTCGCCGAGAGTTGTTTACTCGTGTTTCGTCGATCCAGCCAGTCGTGTAAGCCAGAAGTCCCAAATTCCAGAGAAGTGTATAAAACGATCACGCGCCGAGTACAAGTACAATATAAAAAGACAAGAAGACAATCAACAAAATAAAAAATAAAAAATAAACGCGGAGTATAAGATCCAGAAGACAAAAAAAAAGTAAAAGGTGGCAGAATGATAGAATGTAAAGACCAGGAAGAACCGCAAGAAAGGACCTCGACGGTAGTTTTTCCCAGGAAATCCCCAGCATGGGGGTTGCAAGCGTTGGGAGGGGGACCCGTCAAAGTGTCGTTCAACACCCAGACTCGCCAGAATCCACAGTCTGCACTCACAAGAGTCCACACAACTGGCAGGAGTATGCAGCAGTCGCAAAACGCAAAAACACGCAGGGGAGGGAGACGGGGGATCGTCTCTCTTGTTCCTTCTTTTGTACGTTTTTCTCTTTGTTCTTTTCTTATCGACCCCCTGTGTTTCTTTTTTAGTCGACGGCCGGCAGTGTGGGCTAGGCTCGCCGGTCTTCTGGTGTCCTCAGCTGTCAAGCCTTCTTTTTGTCTGCTTTTGTCTGCTTTTTGCTGTTCTTTTGGCCTTGGAGGTGGTTTTTGTGTGGTCTTTTTGGCTCGGTTCTTGTCTCCTCTTCTATGCTCGTCTTTCTCGGTCTTTTCCCTCTTCTGTGTCTCTCGAATGTCTCCGGCCTGTGCTTTTGCGCTTTTTGCACGCTATCGAGTGGGCTGGTGTGGACTAGACCAGGGGTCAAGCGTGGCCAGGACGGCGTAGCGCTCCCAGCGTGGTCGAGGGGCTCGCACGCGGCGTGGTGTTAGCGTTGGCGTAGTGTGCTGACAACCCAGAACAGAACGTCCCTCAGATCCCAGAGGTCGGGGGCATATCCGCGCCCCGGGCAGAGAAAGGGGAAGGCGGTTGAAGTGGTGTGCTAAGACTCTTGTCTTCTCGAGAAAGACATCTCGACACTCTTGAAGGTCTGGCCGAGGGCAAAACAGCCAGGCAGTTTGGCCATGGGCTCGACCCACGCGCTAGGACGCTTGTAACGGTGGCGGGCGACGGAAATGAGGAGACAGGGGTGCACGGTGGGGACGCAGTGCGGCGAGTTATCGTTTTTTTTTTTTCTTAATTGTTCGGGTGTGGGAGCCACTGAAGGTGGGTGCCGTGGTTGAATGTTGGTTGATGGTGTTGAATGAATCTGAGTTTTTGGAGGACTGAGGTTATTTTGAAAAAGTGTTGATGTTGGGAATATTTACACGTGCCAGGCCGGGGGATATCAAGTAACATGCAGGCGCGACCCAGGACAGACAGGGGTATGCAAGAACAGAGGTCACCGAACGGCAGGAACGTCCCAGAGAACAGAATATGATGTCAGTTGTGTTTCTGGTGCTTCTCCTCGTAGTAGCTGCTTGTCGCGTCGCGGTGGGGGCAGTCGCGACAGAGGGGGCAGCGGGGACGAGCGTCTGTTGCGAAAAGTGTAAATTGGCCTGACCGTGGTTCGAGACTGCAAGAGGGAGGACCTTGTGAGGCAGGAGCGCGAGGCAGGGAAAGAGCGTCACGAAGCACAGCAAGAAAAAAGGCAAGCACGCGGGGATATATACAAGTACAAGGATTTGTCAAGCGAGACAGGAGCAGTTAACAAAGGCAGTTACGACGAGGGCAGCACTTTCCCTCGATGATGAAGACATATGAAGACTGGCCGGCCGTTGCGGGAACATGCATGCAGAATATGCACAACGGAAGGACCAAAACAAAGTGGCTCTTTCCTTGTCTGGTGTAGGAGACATAAAGGGGGCGAAATAACAGAAAAGGGAAAGAGCGTGTCTCAAAGTCTCAGAATAGAGGCAAGAGGCAAGAGGCGGCGCAAGAGCAATGCGCAGGGCAGGTGCAGACCAAGCGCCAAAAAGGTGCAGCGGCGCCCGGTTTCTTCCCGTCTGGCTTGCATATGCCATGACGCTCCGCCGACACAAGCGCAGCACACGAAAGAGAACGAGGAGTCGACATTGAAGGCGAACGACCAAGGTGTGCATGCGAGCCCTGCAGACTGCAGACGTATGCGAACCATTCGATCGTGCGGCAGGACATTGACCGTCGAAAAGACAGCATCGAATCAAAACAAAAGAGACGCCAAATATCAACAAAAGTCAGCAACATTGACGATAGTAAGATACCTACAACAAAAAGCAAGACATCCAACGGGAAATACACCAAATGCTCGGCGCCTTCTACGAAAAACCAGGTCTCTGTCTCAATGAGGAATGCCGGGGCGCGCGAGACAACACGAGAAAGGCCCACTGGCAAAAGAGGCCGACGGTCTGGATGGACGATTATCAGCGGAGACAGTAAGACAGAACGTGCTTTTGACGCTGTTCGACGCAGGTGGCTGGCATTTGACGGTGACAGCTGGAGCTGCCGACGACTGGTGGCGACTTTCTTCTTTCCCAGCTTGACCGGCCTCAACTCCAAAGCCAATCAATGGCCAAAATCAACTCGGCTTGCACGACAAGTCGATTGAGGATGGAACACGAACATCACGGCATGCTGTCACAGGAACATGCCAGCCATCTCCGTGTTCGCTGCGTCGACGACATTGAAGGCCCTGGTTGGCTGTCAACGGCCGGTTGTGCTCCCATGTGTGACAGAATATACGACGTCAATACCAGTCCTCCTTACGGCATACGAGCATCTTGCATCTTGCACTACAAGGCGACCCTCCGCTGCAGGTCCCGTGGCATTGTGAATTCAACCGACATGCAGGGCTGCCATCCATACACCAGAAGTCGTGCCAATATCAGACGCTGTCGCACGGCTCAGGGCACGTCTAGCCTGGCGACGTACAAACAGTCAACAGTCAACAGTCTGTCTCATCTCGTCAGTCATGCCCATGCCGTGGGAGATTGCCTCGTATATCACGACATGCGCCAGCAGCCAACTTCGCATGTCCCAACAGTGATAGCCATAGCATCCTGCCAATATAGCCTGCAGCACCGCTTTTTTCAGCCGTTGCGCTGTTGCTCCGGGATAGACAAGGCGAGGCCACCAGGGCGACAAATTGGGAGTATCAATTGTACGACGTATTTTCAAAGTCCATTGCATCGCAGGCGCCAACGACGGTGACAAGAACAACAACCCAGTGCATATGTCCACCACATAATGCCCCGGAGTCTCGCCGGATAAAAGGCGAGGAAACACTGAAAAGACTGCAAGACGCGATGCGACCCAGCTAATCGTTACCTATGTCAGAGCCGTTGGATTATGAAGACGTCCACAACGCGCTCGTCCTCTCTCCACTCTGACCTTTGAGACCCCCTACCGCTCGCGCCTTCTTCGTACGATTTGCTGTTCATCACTATTCACGCCTTGACAGCCGCCACAAGTCGATTTGAAAACTCTGTTCACAGGATCAACCCGATCAACCGTTGATCCATTATTTTTTTTTCTCTCTTTTTTTTTCAAATGCATCCTCGAGCTCGTATCTCGATACACTAGATCTTTGACACATTCTCTCGAGGCTCCAAATACACCTCTCGTGAGCAAGTCTGTACCTTTGTCAGAGAAATACACTCCTCGAAGTTCCTTGAAGTTGGCTCTCCAACTCTTTTTACTCTTGTCCCCTTCACACATCCCAGGAGCCAGGCTGACTTGTATGCTGGCCCCGTTTTCTTTCTTCCTCTTTCTTCCTGCCTCCGAAGCCCCCTGTACCCTTGTCGTTTCCCCGTTCTTCTCCGTTTCTTTACACGCTTTGTAGAGACTGTGTATTACTCCGTACCGCCCGCCCGCCCCCATTGCCGAGAGCAAGGTCCAAGGTCCCGCGAAAATTTTGTTTCCACTGATGTGCGTGTTTTCTATCCCAAAACGTGCATATTGTGAAACAGAAGAGGACAAAAAAAAGTCGAGAAGGAAGAAAGCAGGAGGCAGGAGCAGAGGCAAGGCAGACGAGAAAAGAATGGGGAGAGAAATAATCAGAAAACGAAAATAAAAACGAAAAACAAAAGGTACATCGAAGGAAGTTAATTTCGTTTTCTTTTGCTGCAGGATTGCTGCTGACACTAGACTGCAGCCATGAAAAGCCCCAAAAACCTCCAAAAGCCCCAAAGCGTTATTTATTTCGTTTATTACGTGATACGTAAAGTTTCTTCCGTCTATTTCGAGACATCAGGACACTTGAAGAAATCAACAGTTGAAGAATGTAGGAGGATGCGTGTTGATGAGTCTCTCTTCTAAAGAAAGTTGGCATTCTGTCCATTCTCCAGACGTTGCATTCGGACTCTCTCCTGTGTAGTTACTAATTTGATGTCTGGATTCGTGTTCTCTCTCATCCAACAGCGCAGGCGGAAATGGTTGTTTAATTACCCCCTGTCCAAGCGTCGACCTTTTTGTTCTATGTTGGTTGGCCGCACAGACACCAGACCGCAAAAAGGCACACATTACGGCGTACTGTGTACTCCCAACTGAAATAGATTGCCTGTTCACGCTGCGACTGTGGTGTCTTCGTGTCTCGCTCCTTCTTGTGCAGCGCATCTCATCACATCTCGTGGCTGTTCGCGTTGGACAACGATTGACTGGGCAAGAACGGCCGTGCCCACACGCGGGCGATTACCGGTATTTTGTTTCTCCCTTGGCTTTCAAGATCTTCTTGCCATTTACATCTCCCAGCGGTCGATGTACCTAAAAATAAAGAGGCGCAATGCCCTAAAAGAGAAGAAGAAGAAAGAGACAAAAGACGGCCCAGAAGGACCCCAAACCTAGATGGCGGCGCTTAGGATATTCTTTCGCCGACTGTTTTTCACCAGTATCCCGACGTAGCACACCTTGATACAGGGCCAAGCTCGTTTTGCGTTTCGGCTTTACCCCCGTCAGCAAACAAAACGGGCGATCCTGTGACCGTGGTCATGGGCGGTCTTCTTCTCGGGGAGTTTGGAGCGCGTGATAAAAGGCTGCGCTTCGTAGAGTGAGTGAGAGAGGGGGCAGACGAAACGGTTCATACGTCCTATAAGGGGTCTTGTCTCTTTGCAAGGCGAGAGGGTTCAAGAGAGGGGCTTTGCTCTTTGCTTTCTGGTCACCGGCGGCAAAGACATCATGTCCTCTGAAGCGAAGTCTATCCAGGTTTTTGTTTCCGTGTTTTCATTCTGCACTGGCCTCTCCTTCTCCATCTATTTCGTGCATTGTCTGTCCATCGGTTCCATCTCCCCAGTTCAACAGCCATTTCGGTTCTGTGCTCTTTGGGTGTCTTTTGGTGGTATTGCATCGTGTCGTCGAGAAAGACGCCCCTGCTCGCGGCTCACTCTCGTCTTCACACCCCTCATCCATACCGCTCTGGAGGGGCTGTTGGAAATTGGAAAGACGCGCTCGCTTCGTCTTTTCTGACGCGTCGTTGTCGTCTTTGCTATGCTCGCCTGTGTGTTGTGTTGACGCCGATGATGGAGTATGAGAAACGAGATACCAGAAGCAGGCCACGCGAGCATTGTCAAGTTGTGCGATATATTGGTGCTCTATGAACAGCGAGAAAAGAGCAACGCCCAGAAAAACGCCAGTGCTATGTGTATTTGCACGGCAAGATAGCAGGAAACCAAGTAAACTGAAAGAGAAGAAAATGAGCCGAGTACAGTCGGCGCAACCGATGGCGACTAGGTATCACGACCAATTAAAGAAAGAAGAAATATAGTAAGGCTTGACAAACTCGCAAAATCAGAGAGCCCCATAATCCAAAATATAAAATAACGGGATAAAAACAACGGAACATCTCCTCGCTTTTTGCTCTACTGCTCTGACTGGCCGCCCCCCCAGACGTTGCGGAACTCGTCGCCTTCCAGGTTGTAGGTTGGCGTCGTCGTTGTCTCCTCTTCATCGTCGTTCCGGCGCCACAGCCGCAGAGACTCGTTATCGTCGCTTGCAGGGCTCTGTTCGTAGCCCTGGCCGCGGCTGTCGACAAGGGTACCGTCTTCCTTTTGCAGGAGTGGTGCCACATGGGCGGCTTTGCTGTCTTCCGTCTTGGGCTTCGCAACGGCATCCGGGCTGGCCTTGCCGCTCTTGGAGCTTGACGGCTTTTTTGTTGGCTTGTCAGACTTTGAGTTACCGCCGCCCGGCTTTGTTGATGCTGGAGTAGAGGCCTCTGCTGCGGGTGCCGGCTGGGCCGCCGGCTGCTTCTGTTTGCCCTTGCCCTTCTTTTTCTTGGAAACGACGACAGCCTCGGGTGCGCCCTGTGTCACGTCTTTTGATCGGTCGTTCTTGCTGCGGCCAGACTCCCCACCGCTACCGCTACCACTGCCGCTGCCACTGCCGCTGCCACTGCCGCTTCCGTTGGTGTTGCTTCGCCGCGGGCCGCCACTGGGATCGGGCGTCCCGGCGGGCGAGACGGGCGAGTAGTAGCCGGGCACAGGCTGGTACGCGCTGCCTAGAGCGGTAGTGTGCCACCGGGCAGCACGGGAAGGTACGTTGGCAGGGACGACAGGGTAGTTCCAGTCGCCGTACTCGAGTTTGCGGGCTTTTGTGTAGAGCTCTTCCATGTCGTCGTCAAGAGCCAGCTCGCCAAAGTCGGCTGTGCTGTGTGAGCGGGAGTTGCTTTGGCTGGGGCCAGCACTGCCGTTACCATGACCGCCGCCACCACCGTTGCTGCTGTTTCCGTTGTTACCTCCCAACAGGGGTGTGTACGGATCCGCCTCGTTGGCATTGATCTTGTCCGGGCTGGGGATCCAGTATTTGCCCTTGCCGCCCCGCTCGTAACGCATACCGGCCTTGAGACGGGCGACACGCGAGCGCGAGTCGGCGTGAGCCATAATCTTGTCGTTGGAGTCAAAGTCGCGGTAGGCATAGTTGTCGCCGCGGAAGGTGAGTTTGGAGTCCTCGATTAGGTCGCGGACACCGAAAGCGTCACGCATGGCGTACTTGACGGGCAAGCGCGCAGCCGAGATGGTATCGTCGGCATAGTCCTGCCACGAGAAGGCGTACCAATGGGCCATGGCAAAGCCGGGCATCTCGATGCAGATCAGAGCGTCCTGGATGGCGGCCGCCAGGTTGTCTGGCGTGTAGCCCTCGACGTTGTCCGGCAGGGCGCCCAGGAACACGAGGATCGAGAGCAAAAAGCCCTGCCAGTATGAGGCGAAAATGATAAGCTTGACGCACAAGAACTTGGGCACAGGCCGGAATGGCGTCAGATCCTTGTGCATACAGACCCAGAAGAGGCCCAGCGAGTACAGACTGATGGTGACGCTCAGGTTGTAGACAATGCCGCTCCAAAAGTAGCCCGATTTCAAGCCAATATAGCCCTCCTGGTAGGTGCCGGTAGCCTTCATGACAATGGCAGCAATACCCAAGACAGGCTTGAGCCAGGCGTACTGCAGAATACCGCGCTTGATAGCAAGGAAGGAGTGAGGATCGGAGATATCGACGGGCGGGAGGACGTGGTTCATGGGCCAGAGATGGGAGACGGGCTCGCGGCCGTGGGTCATAATAATGAGGGAGCGCTCGCCACCGAGGTAGTTGATAAGGAGCTGGAAGAATGTGTAGATTGTGAAGGCCTATGCTGTTAGTAGGGATACGGTCCCGAGAAAATGTTTTATGAAGCAGCATGAAGCAGGGATTCGCACCTCGTAGATATCACGGATGGGATCGAGGAATTGGGCGGCGGTAGTCGAGAGCATGCTCGCAAAGGACGATATGGCGTAGATGGGGACCCTAGCCGACAGTTAGCAGGAATGAGCAAGTGGATCCTATGGACGAAGAGTATGGCGATTCTTACATCAGAAGAATACGCACGACATATCGTTGCAGGAGTGGCTTGCGGTAGTTTTTCCTATAGATGTCAGGAGCTGGACGGATCGATATGGTGGACGATAACAGTATGAGTGCTTACAGCTGAAGCCAGATGGACCTGCGGGATGAGAGATATCGTTAGCAGACAGTCGGGCACACATATCGCGATATCGCGAACCCATTTCCTTTTCTTCCCAAAGACAACATACACGATCGACATCAGTGTCGCGGCCAGCGATGCGGCGCCGGCCACGATGACCGTAGCCTCGGTCAGCTTCTGGCCCGTTCCTCCGACCATTGTGGGTATAGTATGGGGTGTATGAGGATGGGTTTATTTGAAAAATCGGGCGTATCGTGGTGGCGATGCAATCAGATCGCGGATCAGACGCGTTTCGAAACGAGGGCGTCGGCAGAAAGTCAAATTGGCGACAGGGGGCGAAAGAAAGGGCGATGGGCCGCCGCAGGATCGCTTGTACGGGCTTATGGTGCAAGATTCATCGTCGGACACAGGATCGGCACTGATAGCGGGCGCAGGTCGAGCACCGGAGCTCTGGATGGGCGGATGTGGTTGAGGGCCGGATCGATTTAATGTGGAAGCCTGGCGTTGCAGGTGCGTCCTTCCGTTTTGGAGATCGATGATGACGACAAGACGAGCAGTCGCTCTCGGTTGTCTGCACCTGCCTGCATGGCTCGCATGGCGTGTGCTGTGCTGTAATTTGCTGCTGCATTAGCGCGGTCCAGCCCAAGCATGCGCTGACAAGGCCTTATCGGGCAGGAACGACGGGCGTGTTGGCAATGCTTTGTCCGCGCATCACGGAGCTATGGCAGGAGCGAAAGAGGCAAAATGGCGCTAACAGATCTCCAACAATGACAGCTTATGACAGCTTCTTTCGTCTGGAGCACGGCCTTTACGGACTGTTCGGTGCAAATATAGTCCCATGCTACAGTCTGAATTTTACAGCAATTTTTCTGAGCATGCATTTTTTTTTCTAGTATTATTCTGTATTTTAAAGCGCGGATGGAACAAGTATTATTTTGCAGATTTATTTTGGAACGTTTCGAGTATTCAGAAATAAAGCAGATAAATAGAAGCATCCACATCCTCCTCGACCCACGAGTATCAAGTTCCAGAACTCCACAGCATCGAGAACCAGATACACTGCAGGGAATGACAATATTCACTAGACTCATATGCATCAAAAACTCGATTAGTTATCCTTGATGAACCTCGCATGTACGACGTATCCTCTCCGACAATATAAAGCCTCCAGCTCCCATACGTCCCGCCTTACTTTTGCTTTGAGTGATCATCTGGCTGATCGGTAACTCTAGGCAGAGAGAATATATAATCTTTATCGAATCAATGTGTATGAAATGGATATGGTTGATAATCAACTTCACAATGGCCACTGATCAATATCACAACTTTCAGAGGTAGACAAGTGTGGGGAAGCCCCTAAACTTCGGAGCACCCTGACAGGCAGGAACGATGGACAGTGCCAAGGCAAAATGGTCCGTTCTTTCCCCCTAAATCGCGACTGCAGCGCAGCAGCCTTATTGCGACGCGCTATCACCGATAAAGCTCCCTAACAGGGAAAGACCAAGGCTGCGCGGTTGCCCTCGGAATGAATTCCACGTGCTCGACGACTGCATCTCGTGATTTTTCGAGGTTTCAAACGCAACCACCTCTAGTACGGCCTCTCAATACGACGATCCGACGACACTCACAACCCCCTCCCCACGAACTCCCCACGAACAATGCGCAGTTAGCCACCCGGTAATGGCGTTTAGACTGCGTGTCGCAACACGATTGGCAGCTTAAGCCCCGACGACGTCTTCTCCCCAAGGGGTCTGACACCATGGACCCCGACGTCAACAGCAGCATCGACCTCGCCGAGCGCGCCCTCAAGGCCAATGGCGCCCGGTTCAGCGGCGTGTTCCTAGCCTACGTCATCACGGCGACATTCCTGGCCCTCTTCTTCCTTCTCTACTTCAACCGGCTCTTCGCGTCCATTGTATCGTGGGCGCTGCGCACGTGGACGCTGCACAGCTATGGCATCTACATTGACGTCCAGGCCGTGCAGTTCTCTCTGCTCGGTGGCCGCATCTTCTTCGTCGGCTTACGATACCACGGCAAGAACGAGACGATCCTCATCCAAAACGGACACATAACGTGGGCCTACTGGCTGCGACGAGTACGACACATTGACCTGGGCAAACGTCGAAAACAGGCTGCCGGCAAGGAGCCGGAAGACGACCCGAAAGATCCCAACTGTGAGGGCAGCAAAGCACACCGAAAGACGAAACACAAGATGCCCTGCCGCATGAGTGTGCAGCTGTCGGGCCTCGAGTGGTTCGTGTACAATCGCAGTGCTGCATATGACAGCATCGTGGCCGGTCTGACAGGGATAAACGAATATCCCGGAGACGAGGAGAACAATGGCGACAACAAAGACAATGGAGACGAATATGACGAAAAACACGACGAAAACAACCCCAAACCGCCGCGGCACAGCGACGATATCCAACACAAACTACGAAAACGGCGGAACAACAACGATGGAAAGAGAGACAGCGAAGGGGGCGCCGAAGGGCTGGGCGAGAAGGTGTCTGCTTTTGCCGAGGCAATGAGGAGCAGGAGCGGCGACAGTAGCGGAAAGCGTGCGTCTGGCCGTGCGGGCTCGTCTTCCCCCTCTTCCGAGGACGGGGACGGGGCAGCAGACCGCAACATAGGGGGCGCTGCAGCCGACCAGAGACGAGCAGGCGCAGCGGACGGCGAGAACGAAGCTCTGCCGGCCTTCCTCCAGCTCTTGCCCATCCAATTTACCTGTGACAAGGCAGCTATCGTGATGGGCAACGAAAACACATCGGGAATCCTAGTGGTCAAGACCCAGGTGCTGTCTGGCGAAATTGATGCCAAGCATATTGAGACACCCGATCCGTACCGTCAGATCTTCCGGCTGCACTTCCACAAGCCCGTCATTGAGATGCGTGAAAACGACGACTACCGCGAAGACCAGATCAGCCGTGCTGTGCGTGAGCGCCAAATCGCCGAGGACACCGGACCGCTGCCGCCGCGGTCCTTCTTCCGCCATTACCGCCGCACTGCTTACAGTCAGCTGCGCAATCTGATGCCCTACTTCCGCAGCTCCGTCGAGTCTTTCACATCAACTGATCCACGAGATCCACCGGCAACGGCATCTTCGGCTCGTATGCCAGGCTCTGTCCACTGGCAAGGCCTGTCTCGGTATTTGGATGGTCCAGGCGGCGACGAAAAGACGCGATGGACGGCTTCCGAGTATGCCATGCTCAACCCGATCCTCGAGAGTCCAGAGGCCTTTTTGACGATCTACTGGGACTCGGTCGGCAAAGTCACAGCTAGCGCTCTGGCAGGGCCGCCAATGGCAGACGGCCGCGAGAAGCCGCGCCTCAATGTTAACGGAAACGAGCCATCACCTGCTTGGGGCATGGCCCTCTCCGTCAACGGCGGCTCTGTCAACTACGGACCTTGGGCCGACCGTAAGCGAGCCGAACTGCAGCGAGTCTTCTTTCCCGGACTCAGCAAAGATACCACGCCTGCACGTCGTCTACCCGCCGGTGCTGCGCGTGTTCCTACAGAGTTCAAGGTCTACGTCGAGCTCGACGACGAAGTCACCCTGCGCGTGCCTACCCGTGAAGCCTCCAAGAACTGGCGCTTCAAGGGCAAGGACATGGCCACCAAGTTCCGCTCCGCCCGCGACAAGCGGAAGAACCGGTCTCGGTATAAGAAATCTGAGCCCGCACCGTCTGCCTCGGGACAACGGCCCTATGGCTGGCTCGATATCAAGATTGCCAGCAATGCCACCATCTCCTACTCGATGGACATGCTTGCGACTGCCACGGGCTTCAAGGCCAAGCTGGACCTCGACCTTCCTCGCGTTGAGATCTCGAGCAGTGTCAACCAGGAAGCCCTCTGGCGGTCCGGCGCCCTTCGTATATCCTGCGATCTGTCCACACCCCTAAAATGGAACGCCTTACGGCAGTGGCGCTTCCACATCACCAGCAACGACCTCGAGCTGTTCTTGCTGCGTGACCACGTCTACCTGCTCACCGACCTTATTGATGACTGGGGCACTGGTCCGCCAGCCGAGTATCTTGTCTTCACTCCCTTCCGCTACTATATCGATCTCTCCTTCCCCAATGTCAAGATGTTCCTGAACGTCAACGACGCCAACATTATCAACAACCCCACGAGCATGGACGACAACACGTTTATCATCCTGGCCAGCGAGCTGCTCGAGGCATCGACCTGCATCCCGCTTGACCAGTTCCGTCCGCCCAGCAATGCCATCCCCTTTGACGTACACACCGACTCCGCCACCATCGAGCTGCACGTCCCGCCCTGGAACACCCAGTCTATGTTTGTCCGTGACAAGCACGTCGGCAAGCTCAGTATGCTGTGTGTCGATGGCAAGTATCATTACAATGCCGCCACTGCGCCCGACCTCACCGACACGCTGCTGCTCAACGTTTCCGGCCAGCGGCCTACGTTCAGTGCCTATGGATTCATGGTGCGCTACTTTATCAAGCTCAAGGACAACTACTTTGGTGACGATGTGCACTTCACCACTCTCGAGGAGTACCAGGACAACCTGCGGCTCAAAGAGACCGATCCAGACGCTGAGCGGGCCACCCGCCCACCACACAAGGCTTCCAACGACTTTGACGTGATTTTGAGCGTGCATGCCGACGACCCCAAGATCTTGCTGCCTGCCAACATCTACTCTACTTCACGGCACGTCCAAATCGACTCCGCCGGCCTCGATGCCGACCTGCGGTTCACCAACTACTACATGGACGTCGACTGTATCCTGGCGCCTCTCAGTCTTTCGTTGGGTACAGATGCCGTGGAAGATGATGGCGACAATAACAATGATGGCAGCAACAGCAACAACAGGAACGACAATGATCGCCACTCTGCGTCTCTGTCTAGCACCCAGCTATTCGTCGACGGCCTGCACGTTTTTGGCAACCGTCTCTTTGGTCTGCCGCCCACCGAGCCTACCTACCAGTGCAACTGGGACTTGTCTGTTGGAGCCATTACGGGCGAGTGTACTACCGATTTCTTGACAGCTCTGGCCGGCGGCGGCAAAGCGTTCGGCTTCACTTTCGACGACGACGAGAATGCCCTCGTGCCCTACCACACCCTCATCATGTACGATGTTACCTTTTTGCGTGTCCACGTCAAATCTGTCAGTATCTGGCTGCATGTCGAGGAGGCTGCGTTTTTGCTGTCGCTCGAAAACGGCGTCGACGTCAACTTCAACGATTGGGCCCGCCATCACTACTCCAAACGCGGCGATATTTCTATCCCCGACCTGCAAGTCTCGTGTGTCAACTCCGAGTCCGCCATCCGCCACAAATCGCGGCCGCACTCTGCTGTCGAGACCGATGCGTTCCTCAAGACGAGCCTGAGCATCGCCATTGTCGGCCGCAAGTTTGATTTTACCAACGAGCGAGCCCTTCAGCAGGCACTCATCCGCCGCGAGGACCAACGCACCCAGCGCGCCTCCTTTTTATTGTTGCCCCGCTACTTTGACCCGGCCTTTGTCCCCGACCCGGTCGACCCGCCTGCCCAGCCTGTACCCTTCATCCCGCAGCCCGTCACCGCCAAGGATCTCGAGCTCGACGGTATCTCGCTCTCGTCCCGGGGATCATCTCTCGCTTCAAAACGGCGTCTCCGCCGCCAACGGTCGCAGCGCTCGTTCCTGTCTACCGCTACAGCCAGTAGTCAAGGCAGTGTCTTCCGGCCACGCAGCGGCCGTCTTGGTGGTCCTCCCCAAGCCATGACGCCCCTCGAGACGCCCGGCAGCCGCCTGCAAGCGACATCTTCGCACACACGCGATGTATCGTCTTCCACCCGCTATTCTGGCTTGTACAGCCCGGGTGAGTACGAGGCCGGCCCTTCTTCGCGCCGCCACCGACACGATCCCAACCACAACACTGTGGCCTTCTCGAGCAAGTTCTTTGCGCCTTACTTCCCGCTTGAAGATGTCAAGCCCGATGTTTCGGAGGCTGCCGTTCAGTGCGATGCCAAGTATGCCAGTAGCAGTGGTGGTGACAAGACATCTGGACTTGGAAATGGACTTGGAAATGGACCTGGAGATGGACTCGGAGATGGCACGGGCAGCACTGCCAGCCTGGGCGACGGCATGTCCCCTGCCGACTTTGGCCTTGAAGACGTCGACCCCGAGATTCTGAGCGAGGACAAGGTGCACGCAAGTACTCTCATCCGTGTTCACGACGGCATCAGCGCCTTCTTCAACCCCACGTCCGCCAAGCACATTGCCGCTCTCATCTCTGCATTGCTGCCTCAAGAGCCCGACGATATCTTGGATGCCGTCCAGATCGCCGCTATGGACGGCATTATTACGGCCGGCAAACAGCGTATGATGCACGGCAAGATCTCCGACTTTGTTATCCAGCTGCCGCGCGCCAACTTCCGCTTCCTCAATGCTACGTCGTCGTCCGATCTAGCTGCAGCCACCGCCCACGAGCAGGACCAGTACGACGTCTCCGTGTCAAACATAACCTTTATGTCGCGCGCCAAGACCACCTGGCGCGACGCTATGCGCCCCGAGGAGAGCCAGATGCACAACTCCTTCCAGCTGCGCCTAGGCTCCATCGAGTTGTCTGCCTCGGAGCGACTCGCCGACATTGCCACACCCCAAGCTGCCTTTGTCGCCAACGTCGAGAACGTCCTCGTGTCCATGGGCACTAAAGATCTGGCTTACCTGGATGCCGACATTGGCGCCGTCGAGGGCCAGCTGAGCTCCGAGAAGATTGAATACATTGCGTCGCTGATCCACCGGACTGGTGTCCTGGCTGAGGACTTGACCGAGTCATTTGCCGTGCCTTTGTCTTACAACGGCCGTATCCGGCCGCACCTGGCCCAACGCTTGATCGCTGCTGGTATTGGCGTCACCGATCCTGAGTTCCTGGTGCGGCCTTCGGCTGTTTTGCGGTCCGCTCACGAGCACCTGCGTACCTTTGACTCGTGGAAACTGGCCATGCGTCTGCGCCAGGTGTGGTTCTTGATGAAAAAGGAGCCCAAGGAACAGCTGATACGCGAGTGTCTCGGCCAGGCGCCACTGCTGCCTGTTATCGAGTTGCCCACTGCGCCATCGTTGATTGTTGCGCCCACCGGCGGCTCTGTCCGTGAGGTCATCACCAAGCTCGAATATTGGCGGGGCTGGGACTTGGGTGACCTTACGCGGTCGCTGTTGTTGCAGGAGCTTTTCGGCTCACTCAAGGCCGATCTGTACAAGAAGGCGGCCGAGAAGCGGCCCATCTTGGCCTTTATGAGTGTTGTGCGTGTCGAAAAGTTGCAGCTTGTGCTGGACCCCGGTCCGAAGCAAAACGAAGTCGCCTTCTTTGACCTGACTGTGCGGTTTGAGAACGGTGAAGCCGTCGCCAACAATGTATCCCTCAAGGCCAAAGAACAACAGAAGCAGCAGCAGCAGGAGCAACAGCAACAGCAACAACAGCAAAACGGCAGCACACCAGGAACTGCCCTGAGTACAGAGACCAACGCGACATCCGTGCTCAACATCTTCTGTTCCGACTCGGCCGTGCGCCTCAACTGGGAGATTTGCGAACTTGCTCAGGATATCATCCGTCTGTACAAACGGCATACAGCCGACAAGGCAGCGGCCGACGAAGCGGCCGGCAACAACAAAAGCAGCTCCAAAGCCATGGCCGCACCCGCCAAGGGCAATAAGGCGGCCAAGAACGCAAAACAGTCGGCCAAGCCCATCCCCGGTGCCACCGGCTCCGTGCCCCAGCAGAGCAGCCTCCACGTCGTCTTCGCCATGGACCACGGCTCGCTCGTGCTCGATACAATTAACCTCAATGTGCGCATGGCCAGCCGGGGCACCAAATCGTCGCTGCTAGTTCGCCGCAGCGGCGACAAAGTCATGGACACCAACCTTATCACGAGCTGCGATGCCATTACATCCCGCATCAAGAGCCACTCGGAGCTCGTGACGTCGTCGCAACTCGAACGGCCCAGTGTTTTTGTGGCACACTGCATGGAGACGACCAAGGACCGCTACGAACACACCATCAAGGCCACCGCCAGCAGCCGTAACTTCTCCTTCGGCATCAAGCAAGATCCGCTCGCGCTCCTCGAGACGCTCGACCTCCTCGTTAGAGACGAGGTGGCGCAGCTGTACCAGCTTGGTGAGCTGTTTCCTCTGGTGCCGGAGACGACATCGTCGGCTGTACAACAAACAAAAGCGGACGCCGGCAACAACAACAAGATTGCCGGCCATCTCTCGGCTTTCAGCTTCAAGGTGGCTTTGTTTTTGGAGAAGTATACAATCAGTGTGCCCCTGCTGCGCTCCCTGACATACAAGATCTCTGGTGTCGTTGCGCGTGTTGCTGTCGCGGCCAACTTTGGTAAAGAAATCATCTTTGATTTTGACGTCAAGGAGAACGCGCACGATATGCAAGTGACGTCCAACACGAGCAACCAGGCGAGCAGTATCTCTCTCCTACAAATCCCGCCGACAAATGGACGCATCACCACGCGTATCGGCGAGCACGAGCAGACGGTTTCGGTCTTCTCGTCTCTCGAGTTGGTGCAGCTGGATGCTGCGGCCGTGTACAGCTTATTGTCCGCTCTGAACCGTCCGGAAATCTCAAGCACCGTCGCCGACATGCAGCAGCAGCTCAAGGTCATCCAGCAGCACCTCAAGGAGATCTTTAGCAGCCAGCCGCCTGCGCCTGCATCCGCCCCCGGACCTTCATCACCCGCCCAAGCTGTAGCTAAGAGCAAAGCCAAACCCATCGTGTATTCTGTGCACTCAACCTTTGCAGGCCTCGAGATTTTCGGCAATGTTTCCCTCAAGTCAGATGCAGCACCCACGGCCCATCTCTCCTTCTGTCTGGACAGCATCCGTCTCGAGATTACGAACCACCTCGACAATGGCGGCCCTGTGCTGGCCTATCCCGAGTTCTACCTGAATCTACGGCGCATTGCCTTTGAGATTCTCAAAGGATCCGAGGGCGAGATGGCCTCCTGTGGCAGCATGGCCTTTGCCGCCCTGATCACCGCAACGTCCAAGCTCGGCGAAGACGGCGTGGAAAAGCGTGCTTTTGATATTAAGAGCGACGGCTTTGACGTCAGCCTG
Organism: Sporothrix euskadiensis; assembly: GCA_019925375.1. Classification (NCBI taxonomy): domain Eukaryota; kingdom Fungi; phylum Ascomycota; class Sordariomycetes; order Ophiostomatales; family Ophiostomataceae; genus Sporothrix; species Sporothrix euskadiensis. The sequence goes on along the minus strand of JADHKQ010000022.1, from coordinate 482,050 downwards.
TCGCCCGATACTGTCTCTACTGTTGTCGACGTTCTTGGCTACATGGGCGACAAGATTAACGACCTTGACACTTCGCGCGAGATGGAGTATCTGCGCAAGCTGCGGCAGTCCAAGCCGCGTATCGTTATCAACGGCCAAGAACCTGCCGAGGGCGATGCTGGAGACGAAGAGGAAGAGCCCGACATTATCAAGTCCTTCTTGTCGTCCATTGCCTACACATTCGAGATTCGCAACATCCAAATCAACTGGCTGTGTGCACTGGCTACCTTCTCGCCCAGGCAGTCTCGCTATCTGCCGGCACCGCCGAGCGGGGCCAAAGAGGATCTTGTGCTGCTTCTGGGCCGTATCGAGCTCGGCACACGCACCAAGAACTCGGCACGCCTTACGATTGAGAACCTACAGCTGCAGCTCGTGCCGCCCACACAGGACAAGAAGGCCCGTTCGCCCAACTCGGCGCTGCTGCCCGAGCTCATCTTCAACGTTGCCTACTTTTCCACGTCACGGACACGCCGTTTCGCCTTCCAGGCGGTCGGCAAATCACTCGATCTGCGTCTCACCTCGGAGTTTATCGTGCCAGCCGCGCACCTCAAAGACTCGATCCAGCTGTCTATCAAGAACGTGCAGCAGGTCTCGCGGCGCTGGAACCCGACGACCAACTCACCACCTAGAGGCGGGGGCAGCGGCGGCAGCGGCGGCAGCGGCACAAAGACAGGCACCTCGTCGCCGTCCAAGCTTCCCGGCTCGCCGGAGAAGCAGCCCATCCTCGGCAACAAGAGACTCGAGTCGCTGCTCGTCGACGTGGACTTTGCTGGTGCGGTGGTGTACATTGGCGGTAAGAAGGCCACGCCATCTGGCAACCCCTTTGGTCCGGACGCTACGACCTTTGGCGTGCCCGGAAGCGAGAGTGAGGGAGGCGCTGGTGCTGCTGCTGGAGGAGCTGGCGGCACTGCGCGGTCACGCAGGTCAGGCATTGGAGGCAAGTACGGCCAGTTCAACTCCTCGGACGAGTCTGGTGGCAGCACCACACTGCGCTCGCCCGGACTCGCGTGGAAGATGGAGTACCGCGACAGCGGCAAGGGCGACCCTTCGCTGTATGCGGAAGTCAAGATTGATCCCTCGAGCAACGTCATCTACCCTTCCGTCGTGCCCTTGGTCATGGATGTGACGCAGAGCATCACCGAGGTCGTCAGCAACTCGGGCAAATCGGCCAAGGACTCCCAGAACGACGATGACCAGAACACAGACGACATTGCCACGGCTATGGCTTTGACAAAGGCCAAGCCCGAAGAGAGCATCTTGATGTCGGCAGCCAATCCCAATGCCATGCTCGGCCGTCTCAAGCTCAACCTGGGCCTGCGTATCCACAAGCAGCAGTTCTCGCTCAGCTGCCAGCCCATTGCGCGCGTCGCCGCCACCACCAGCTTCGAAGATGTCTACCTGACTATGAACACGATCCGGACCGTCGAACACGGCAACTTTGTGGCTATTTCGAGCAAGATCAGTCGTCTGCAAGCATCGGTCCAACACGTCTACTCGCGTGAGTCAACTGGTAGCTTCGAGGTCGACTCCATTGTGCTGTCACTCATGAACAGCAAGCATGTGAGTGGTGTCAGTGGTGTGTCCGCGCTACTCAAGGTTAGCCCCATGAAGGTCGCCATCAATATGCGGCAGGTCCAGGATTTCCTCTTGTTCCGCGAGATTTGGACACCGCGCGACCTTCGCAAGGCCAACACAGCTCCTATTGTGACGAGTCCGACAAAGATAGCTGCCGAGCCACGATCCATGTCCACGTCGGCTGCCTCCAGCTCGTCACAGCAGCAACAGCAGCCCGTCCACCTCGTGCAGCGGTACCAGCAGGTGGCGGCCACGGCAGCCTTTCCCTGGACAGCCTCGATATCCATTGCCGCCCTCGAAATCAACGTGGACCTGGGCCAGGCGCTCGGCAAGTCGGTCTTTGCTATTGAAGACTTTTGGGTGTCGTCCAAGAAGACGTCGGGCTGGGAGCAGAACCTGTGCCTCGGCTTCCGCCGCATTGGCGTCGACAGTACTGGTCGCATGAGCGGCTTTGTCGCTCTCGAGGACTTTAGACTGCGAACTTCCATTGAGTGGCCGCAGCGTGAACAGGCTCTGAGCAAGACGCCACTGATTCAGGCGTCCATCAGCTTCAGTCAGCTGCGTGTCAAAGCGTCCTTTGACTACCAAGCCTTCCTCGTTGCCGATGTCCGGTCTCTCGACTTTATGATGTACAATGTGCGTCGTGGCCAGGGCCGTGGCGACCGGCTGGTTGCCGTCTTTGAGGGCGATGCTGTGCAAGTGTTTGGTACTACGACATCGGCAGCTCAGAGCGTGGCTCTGTACCAGGCCTTCCTTCGGCTGGTGCAAGAACGAAAGGCCAACTTTGAGACGTCCCTGCGAGAGATTGAGAAATTTACTAACCGGCGGCCGTCGGCCAGCGCAAGTCAGATGATGGCCGGGTCGTCTGCAGTTGCAGGCGAGAAAGTGCTGGGCGGTGCAGCAAAGGCAGCAACAGCCCTGGCACTTGCGTCCAATGCAGCTGATGCTGCTGGGCTGCCTCCCAAACCGCTTGGAGTTGATGGCGGTGACGATGACGACAGTCTGTTTGCCAAGTCACCCATCTCACTAGATACAGACGTTGTTGTCACGCTGCGGGCAGTCAATCTTGGTGTCTTTCCCAACACCTTTGCCGACCGCCAGGTGTTCAAGATGGAAGCACTCAATGCCCAGGCACGCTTCACGGCCAGCATCCACGACGGCCGTGTCCACAGCAATCTGGGCCTGACACTCGGCCAGCTGCGTATCGGTCTGGCAGGTGTTCGGCACATCCCTGACGGCCCACCCAAGACAATTAGTGAGTTGTCGGTCGAGGATGTTGTCTTGAGCGCCACAGGCTCGCGCGGCGGCACGATCCTCAAGGTGCCCCGTGTCGAAGCCAGCATGCAGACCTGGCAGACGCCCGAATCGCGCCAGATCGACTACATCTTCAAGTCGGCCTTTGAAGGCAAAGTTGAGGTTGGCTGGAACTACTCGCGCATCAGCTACATCCGCGGCATGTGGGCGAACCACTCGCGGACGCTCGAGCAGACGTTTGGTCGCGAGATCCCATTGGCTGCCATCCGCGTCACCGGCGTGCCCGACAGCAGCGCTGCTGACGGCTCTGATCCGGTCAGCGGCGAGGGAGGAGACAGTGCAGCAGTCGACAAAAAGAGCGGCGGCAAGAATGGCAAGCAGACCAAGATCACTGCCGAAGTCAATGTGCCCCAGTCCAAGTACTACTACCACGCACTCAAGCCAGCCATCATCGAAACGCCTCAGCTGCGCGACATGGGCGAGGCCACGCCACCGCTCGAGTGGATTGGTCTGCACAGAGACCGTCTTCCCAACTTGACGCACCAGATTGTGATTGTGTCGCTGCTGGAATTAGCGGGCGAAGTCGAGGACGCTTACTCGCGTATTCTTGGGTCGTCGTGAGGTGGAACGAGGAGTGAGGGGCGAAAAACAGATGTGTGGTGTTTGTTTTCTGTGTGGTTTCATTTTATCTTCGTTTTCTTTTTCCATTTCCATTTCCTTTTTTTTTCATGTGCAGGCGAAAAGGGGCAAGAAAATAGAAAGGGTAACTGCATACATACAGCGTTTTTGATTTGAGATGCATATCGGCGTTTGGAGTCTTTCTCGGGAAGGAGCGATCCTGTATACTACTGTACTTTTCTTCATATTTCTTTTCTTTCTTTACTTCCATATACATCTAATTCATTCTAGAACCGTACAGACACCGATCATCTACTTACATCTCGTAACGTCATGCTGCAGACGCCGTATCTCCATTGCCAACTCTGCTTGGGCTGTGTTTATCGTCGCATCGCCCGCCGTTAACCTTCAATGACGTTGGCTAACACAGATTGTGGCTGAAGCTAAATTGTGGGTCATCTGTGGCGTTCAGGGCTTACGTGCATATTAGCCCTGAATGGGAAGGCAGCGCGGCACAATATTAGCCTGGTCAAAAAAAGAAAGGACCCCCTTGCCGTCGGAAACGATTGTCAGTGTTCGATGAACAAGGAAGGCACGGCTGCAGCGGGGTTCGATGGCCTGTAACGCGGCGCGCTGCCTGCTGTACCAAGAAATCTACACTCTACGCATACAGCGTACGGAGTAGTTGGAGAGAGGATTTGCAGCGCTCGCACGGAAGGCTCTGCCCCGCCCCCGCTTTCCTAATGTCCATGCATCGCCAGACCAAGATACATCCGACAGTTCCTTCCCAATGCTCCCGGCTGTGCATCTGCTGTTTCTGGTATTTTGTCCTCGATCGCAGCTTCCTGCTGAAGCATTTGTAGATATACTATTTTGGACAAGGCGCAAATGACTCTTCGTGACTCCCCGCTAACGCCTATGACTCTTTGCAGTGACTCCCAACTGGGCAAACAGGCGTAAATAGCCTCGATTATCTCTCCAATGTGCACCGTTCAACGCTGTTTTACTGCGGGTTTACTGCGGTTTACTGCCGTTCGCCACCTCGTCCCCTCCCTACCTGTTGCTCGTTACTGCATGCAAGCTTTGACGGGGGAACGAGCAGTCGTAGATACGGAGTAGATCCAACGAGCTGCTAAGCCAACAGCTAGTTTGTAAGCCCAAGAAAAAACCTTCACTGTACCTTCCCTCCTTCCTCAAAATGCCCCACCACGAGACAAAATCAATGTCTCTCATTTGTCTACGACTGGCCGGAGCAACAGCTTCGTTCCAAGTAGGGAAAGAGCGAACGACCAGAAGCGGCGGATAACAACTTTACTATATAAACAACTGCAGCATGGCAGGAGCGATGGAGACGCCAGAAAAAAATACCCCGCCTACCTCTTTAAGACGAAAAAAAAAAACTTTCGCACTTATCCACCCACTCGAGAAGACCCAACCCTCCTCTCGATCCTCCCTCTTCTTTTCTACCATCTCCTCCCCTCCTCTTTTCTCCTCTCTCTGTTTCTTCTTTTTTTCTTCTTTCCCCTTCAACCATACCAATCTTCAACCCCCCTTTTGAAACCGTTTTTTATCGTGATCGCGATACAATACCGCCAAAATGGTGAAGTGAGTTGCTTCTTTCCTTTTCCGTACCCCTCTCCTCAGCCTGGCCTCGGTTGGGGACCCTCTTTGCTCCACGATCTGGGTCTCTTCTGCTCCATTCTCTGCCCTCGTTGCTGTGTTTGTTTTGCATCACGAAAACTTTTCTGCCCACCCGGACTTAAGCGCAACTCCCCTCCGACGGCGAGTTGGTGAGGGGAAGAGTGGGAGAGACAAGACAAGCAGTGGCATCGAGTCGAGGAGATGATAAGAACAGACAGCAGTCGTCGAAAAGAGAAGAGACTGATCTCGTTGGCTTTTGTTGATGTTGATTTGATATCAAACTCTTTGACTGGCCCTTCATCTGCCATCAATGCTAACCATGCCCTCTCTCCAGCTTCACGATCGACGAGATCCGTCAGCTGATGGACAAGCCGACGAATGTGCGGAACATGTCCGTCATTGCCCACGTCGACCACGGCAAGTCTACCCTGACCGACTCCCTGCTGGCCAAGGCTGGTATCATTTCCACCGCCAAGGCTGGTGATGCTCGCGCCACCGATACTCGTCCCGACGAGCAGGAGCGTGGTATCACCATCAAGTCGACCGCCATCTCTCTGTACGGCACCCTCGGTGAGGATGACGATGTCAAGGACATTGTCGGCCAGAAGACCGACGGCAAGGACTTCCTGATCAACCTGATCGACTCGCCCGGTCACGTTGATTTCTCGTCTGAGGTCACTGCTGCCCTCCGTGTCACGGACGGTGCCCTGGTCGTCGTCGACACCGTTGAGGGTGTCTGTGTCCAGACCGAGACCGTGCTGCGTCAGGCCCTTGGTGAGCGGATTCGCCCCGTCATCATCATCAACAAGGTCGACCGCGCTCTGCTCGAGCTGCAGGTGTCCAAGGAGGATCTGTACCAGTCCTTCTCGCGTACCATTGAGTCCGTCAACGTCATCATCTCAACCTACCTTGACGATGCTCTTGGTGACGTCCAGGTCTACCCCGACCGCGGTACCGTTGCCTTCGGATCCGGTCTGCACGGCTGGGCCTTCACCATCCGCCAGTTCGCTGTCCGCTACGCCAAGAAGTTTGGTGTTGACCGTAACAAGATGATGGAGCGTCTGTGGGGCGACAACTACTTCAACCCCGCCACCAAGAAGTGGACCAAGAACGGCACCTACGAGGGTAAGCAACTGGAGCGTGCCTTCAACCAGTTCATCCTGGACCCCATCTTCAAGATCTTCTCGGCCGTCATGAACTTCCGCAAGGAGGAGGTTACCAACCTCCTGGAGAAGCTGAACCTGAAGCTCTCGGTCGACGACCGCGAGAAGGAGGGCAAGCAGCTCCTTAAGGCTGTCATGCGCACTTTCCTGCCCGCTGCCGACTCTCTGCTGGAGATGATGATCCTGCACCTGCCCTCGCCCGTCACTGCCCAGCGCTACCGTGTCGAGACTCTGTACGAGGGTCCCATGGACGACGAGGCTGCCATTGGTATCCGCGACTGTGACCCCAAGGCTCCTCTGATGCTGTACGTGTCCAAGATGGTCCCCACCTCTGACAAGGGCCGCTTCTACGCCTTCGGTCGTGTCTTCTCCGGTACCGTCCGCTCGGGTCTGCGTGTCCGCATCCAGGGCCCCAACTACGTCCCCGGCAAGAAGGAGGACCTGACCATCAAGGCCATCCAGCGCACCGTGCTGATGATGGGCGGCAAGGTCGAGCCCATTGACGACATGCCTGCTGGTAACATTGTCGGTCTGGTCGGTATCGATCAGTTCCTGCTGAAGTCGGGTACCCTGTCGACCAGCGAGACCTCGCACAACCTCAAGGTCATGAAGTTCTCCGTCTCGCCCGTCGTGCAGCGCTCCGTCCAGGTCAAGAACGCCCAGGACCTGCCCAAGCTTGTTGAGGGTCTGAAGCGTCTGTCCAAGTCCGACCCTTGCGTCCTGACCCTGACCAACGAGTCTGGTGAGCACGTCGTTGCCGGTGCCGGTGAGCTGCACCTGGAGATTTGCCTGAAGGATCTCGAGGAGGACCACGCCGGTGTTCCCCTGATCATCTCGGACCCCGTCGTCCAGTTCCGCGAGACTGTCACTGCCAAGTCGAGCATGACTGCCCTGTCCAAGTCGCCCAACAAGCACAACCGTCTGTACATGGAGGCTGAGCCCATTGACGAGGAGCTTGCCAAGGAGATTGAGGCTGGCAAGATTGGTCCCCGTGACGATTTCAAGGCCCGTGGCCGTGTCCTGGCTGACAACTACGGCTGGGATGTCACCGATGCTCGCAAGATCTGGGCTTTCGGTCCCGACACCGTCGGTGCCAACCTGCTGGTTGACCAGACCAAGGCTGTCCAGTACCTGCAGGAGATCAAGGATTCGGTTGTCTCCGGTTTCCAGTGGGCCACCCGTGAGGGTCCCATCGGTGAGGAGCCCATGCGCCAGATCCGCTTCAACATCATGGATGTTACCCTGCACGCCGATGCCATCCACCGTGGTGGTGGACAGATTATCTCGACTGCCCGTCGTGTGCTGTTCGCCTCGCTGCTGCTGGCCGAGCCGGCTCTGCTGGAGCCCGTCTTCCTGGTCGAGATCCAGGTCCCCGAGCAGGCCATGGGTGGCGTGTACGGTGTCCTGACCCGCCGCAGAGGTCACGTCTTCAACGAGGAGCAGCGCCCTGGCACTCCTCTGTTCACCATCAAGGCCTACATGCCCGTCATGGAGTCCTTCGGCTTCAACGGCGATCTGCGCCAGGCCACCGGTGGCCAGGCCTTCCCCCAGTCCGTCTTCGACCACTACCAGATCCTGCCCGGTGGCTCGCCGCTCGACCCCACCAGCAAGGTCGGCCAGATCGTCCTGGACATGCGCAAGCGCAAAAACCTCAAGGTCGAGCTCCCGACCTACGACATGGTAAGTTTATTCCCGCTCCCAAAATCGCTCCCCAAACAAAGAATGATGGAGAGACACCGTCCGATACTAACTACTCGCTCAATAGTACTACGACAAGCTGTAAACAGAGCATTCGCCAGCTCTCTCACCAACTACTTTGTGGCTTTGCCTCGTTTCATCATGTCTCTCCTTTCAGCGTCGCATATCCCGCTTCCCAGCGTGTAACGGTATCCGCCTGGTAGGGGGAGGCATGCCATCGTATCATTGTTATTAACGAACGATCCAGCTTTCCCCAGCTGAAGAGACGACGAAACCATGGGTCCAAAAAGGAATGAAGGAAAGCGGGTGCTTTCATTATGTTTATAGTTTGCTTGTGTACTGGATTCCAAATTTGAAGCTCTTTTTTTTTTACCATGATCCAACAAAAATCAATGCATTTTTATTGTTCAATCCACTTCTTCTGTGCAATTACGACGTACTGTGTAAAACAAATGTGTCTCATCGTGAGGGTGAATCTGCTTGCTCGTGTTACGGTGTGCGACATTATCGTAGGATGCGGCCAGGGCCAGGCCACTCACCAACATGTCGAAGTTTTCAGTGGACTAAGTCAGCCTGGAATATAGTGAGCTTAGCAATGCTAACACCTGTGGACGATAGCGCACTTCTGGCACACTAAACGCGTCAAAGACGAGCTAGCCGTAGAATTTCTGTGTGTCGCACCTGCCATTCTAATCTTATCGAACTCTAAAATGTCAATCTCTTCCTAGAAGGAGCAACCAACAACACCGACACCATCCTTCCCGACCTGCCTCCTTCCTTCTACAGAGCCCAGTCATAGCTCTTTCCAGTTTCATCACAACCTAATTCTACCCCTTTCTACCTGACAAAACAACTTTGACGGGCACGCGGTCCTAGTCCTCTCAACACCGCCCCTTTGCCAGCCCATGCGACCTCGACTACTCACTGCGCTTGTCTGAGGGGGAAGACGACGACGGCAACGACACCCCCGGCGACCAACCGCAACCATGGCGTCCACCTCGCCCCTTCTCGAAGTGAATGACGCGCCGCTTCTTAGAGCATGGTTAATGAAGCGTCTGACGGCCATGCAGGCATCGTATGTGCTTCCTTTGCGACGATTGACGAACTACGACGCTCCTTCAATACTGACACCTCGCTTTACTCGCCAGATCGCGGACCGACAGTGACGTCGACGCCGATATCCTTGCCGAGTATGTGGTGGCGCTTCTCCAGCACGATACGAGCTCGGCCGATGCAAAAGAAATGTGTCGGTCGGAGCTGTACGACTTTTTGAAAGATGGTCAGTCTCGACTCTCTACTGGCTCGGTCCATTCTCTACAAACGGCCCTCTCTCTCTAACATACACAGAAACCGGAGCCTTTGTCGAAGAAGTATTCGAAGCCCTCGCCTTCAAATCCTACCTCCCAGGACGACCGCAGCCGTCCAAAAAACCTGCCCCGACCACCACGAACCAGACCCCACGAGTCGGCGCCAGCGTCGGCCACGGCTACGGCGCATTGCAACCGCCTGTTGGCCCCGGGCTGCCAATGCCACCTGCCAATGGCAACGCCAACACCATCGCTAACGGCTCAAGGAAGCGCTCGTATAACGAGTCATCTCTGCCGGCGGCACCAGTACCAGGCGGACCGGCAGCAGGGACCCCAGGAGACAGGGCCGCCAAGCAGGCGCGCCGTGGCGGTCGGGGAAACGGGCGTGGCGGAGCCGCCGTGCAACCCGACTTCTCTGCGCCTGCTAATTCTGGCCTGGTGACTGCATCACCATTACCGCAATATCCGCCTGCCCCGGGTACATTCAACCCTGGTACATTCAACCCTGGTACATTCAACCCTGGCGCAGCTGTGTTCCAGCCTGGCATGCCCATGATGCCTGCCGGCATGCCGCCAAACGGAGCCATGCCATTCTTCAACGGCAACGGCCCCGCCCCGCAACACCTGGTCGAGAAACTCATGCGGATGCAGGAGCAGCTGGAGATGGCACTCTCGTCATACAATTCCTTCGCCTCGCAGCAAGCAGGCGGCAGCGGTGGTGGTGGAGGTGGTGGCTCGAAAAACAAGCGCCAGAAGCGCGTGCGCCGGTGCCGCAACCTCGAGAAGAAGGGTGTGTGCAACAAGACCAACTGCCGGTTTGACCATACGCCCGTCAGCGGCACTGTTGGACAGACTGGCCTTGCTGTAGTGCAAGGTCTGTCAGCCAATGCAAGAAAGGAGACCATTGTGGTGGAGCACATCCCGGACAAGTTTCTCAATGAGGGCGATCTGCGGAACCACTTCTCTGTCTTTGGCACCATTGTGGACATCATGATTCAGCCTGAGAACAGCCTAGCCATAGTGGAGTTTGACACGGCAGCCGCCGCTTCAAGGGCTGTCACGTCACCAAAGACCATCTTTGACAACCGATTTGTCACCGTATCGCGTCTCGACAACCATAAACCGCAGCAAACACCTCAAAATCCGTATGGCGGCCTACATTATGACGATGACGACGAAGGTGAGGTCCGGGAGGCCACGCCCGAGCTGGATATGGAAGAGTTTACGCGGAAGCAGGAAGCGGCACAAAAGGAGTTCGAGGCAAAGAAGCGGCTGTTGGCAGAGCTCGCCGAGCAACAACAAAGCGTCGACGACCGCCTCAAGAGTAACTTGGCTAAGCAGCTCGAGCTGCGCAAGAAGATTGTCGCCAACATGTCAGCAAGGTCAGCCAGACTGAACAGAACGGACTCACAACAGAGCGGTGGCGGTGATAGCGGTAGCGGCTCACCGAACTCGTCCAAATCGGTTGCGCAGGCACTACAAACGGAACTCATTCGTGCCCAGCTGGAAACACTCGAGACCGAGGCTAAGCTCCTCGGCATCAATCCGGACACCATCCTGGGCGACCAGTCCACAACCTACTCGGGCGACGACTGGTCCGCAACTTCGTATTCGTCGCCGTGGCCACCGCGTGGCGGAGCTTACGGTGGTCGTGGTCGGGGAGGTTCACGAGGACGAGGCGGTGGCGGTAGAGGCGGCGGCCGGGGCGGCTATCAGCCGGGCTCCATGTCGCTTGTCTATGCAGCCTACTCGCTCGACAACCGGCCACGCCGCATTGCCGTGTCTGGCTGCGACTTCTCTGACCCAAGCAAAGGCGAGGTTTTGCGGCAGTATCTTTTGGGCGTGGGCGACTTCTCTGCTATTGACACGACCACAGACGACTCCGCGATCATTACCTTTGGCGACCGCCGCACGGCCGAGATTTTTTACTACGGACTATCTCGTGCCAGCGGTTTCGGCGCCTCGGCCGACAGTAAGGTGATTCCAGGAATTGATGAGCCGGTCGAGCTGAGCTGGGTTGCCGGTCCTGTTCCGCGCCGCAATAACGACGGGCCTGGCGCAAATTCCGGCAATGATAGCAATATCAACAACGACCGCGACGGCGTGGACAGAAACGCTTCACTCATCGTGAAGGTCGAGGACGACGAGCTCGAAGAGGGCGAAGAGCGGGAGGACGAGTTGGAGCGGCACCGCGAGGAAGAAGACCGCCGTCACCGTACAAGACTGCAACGACAGAACATGGACTTTGATGTTGCCGACGAGGGCGACTGGGACCAGCTTTAAGCTGGATGGTATATACTATATACGTATACGCTATGACTACAATTGGGCCATTTCTTTGGGCGTACTTTGTAAAAAAAGTATTTTGGAATAAAAGTCATATTTAATCTATACATTAGGTCCCTTTCCATTTTGCGATCCATTTTTTGCTCTCTGTTCTTCCTTTCCTATTTCCTTTTCCAAAATTGCTTCTTAAAAAAGGCCTTACATGATACATACGTTTCCTACATCAATAAACCAAATGTCACAAGAAATTGTCAAGGTTGCAAAGAGTTGAATGTCTCTTGATTTCTGCTAAATAGTTTTATATGATCCCTTCAATGACTGAAGATTGGGCAATACTTGTTCAACTATCGCCCAACTACCGTCTTTATAAGAAAATCCACAGTTCCTCCTCCTTCCTTTGTCTCTCTCGTTTTATGGGGTATCGTTGAGATGTTTTGTAAAAATGTCGTTTTGGTTTTTTGTTGTTCCTTTTTTTCCCAGTTGCAAAGGTTTTTTCAGTCGTTATGCGTAAAAGACTCCAAAAAAAGCTTTTGTTTTGTGTGCCCCATAGTAAACAAATGCATGTAAATCATGTAAATGAATATGCCAGTTGCTCTCGTTTTCCCAATTTTGTTGAAAAAGGTACTTTTGTGTGTTTGCAAACCCATGTTTGCAAAAAGCGCGCCCCCAGTAGAAATGCTGAACCAAGAAAGTGTCGTAAATAAAAAAAAAAAAAAGACGCATGAAAAACGCAAGTAAAAAATCGAAAGTCGCAAAGACAAGCTCTTAAAGATTGCTCGCCGGAAACGCCATGATGCGAAGACCATTATGAAAAAAGAGGAAGACTGTGTTAAAATGTAGTCTCCTCGGTATTGTTGAAGATTGTGTTTCGAAAGGTAGATGTGAAAATGGTGTGAAAAGTTGTTGTACAAGACTTGCGGCCTTGAAATATCGAGAAAGAGGTGAGATTTGATTTAAGCTGCGCCGGGGGCCGCCGGGGCCTCGGCACCCTCCTTGATGGGTTTCACGGCGGCCTTGCCAGTGGTGACAGGGGCCGAAACAGGCTCCGCCTCAACCTCCTTGTCCATGTCGGACAGCTGGAGACCGGCAAGAACCTCGAAGATGGTCCGCGGCTGGTGGAAGTCGTTGTTGACAATAGTGACAATGTGCCACTCGTCCATCATCTTGCGGATGAGAGTGCGGCTGGGGCTGCCGGCATCGAAGCAGCGCGACCAGTCGGCACCCAGCTGGAAGGCCTCGTCCTTCCAGGCGAGGAAGCTGATGCTCTCGACGATCGTGGGCTGCACAATCTCCTTGCCGGGGAACACACCCCAGGTGACAGCGTTGGGACCGTCGCCGGGGGCGTTGGTCTCAAGCTTGCCCTTCCACGTGACGGCGTGGTAGGTCAGGTGTGGGTGAGCCTGCACACGCTGGATGACCTCGGCGTAGAGTGCGGGCGGCACCAGCAGCTCGAGGTACGCCTTCTGGTAAACGTAGCCGTTCGGCGGGCCCCAGCCGTGCACAGGGTCGGAAGACGGGGCGCTGTCGACAGCAGGCTGAGAGTTGATGGTGAAGAGACCGTGCTTGTTGAGGTCGATCAGGTCCTGCTGGATCTTGTCTGCCTCACCGGTGAGAGGCGACTCACTCCACGGCAGCGACTGCAGCTCGCCCTTGAGGTAGCGCACAAAGATGCTGGCAACATCGGCAATGGACCGGGGCTCGCCCCACTTTGCGCGGTTCTGGGCGTTCGTGCCCGGCAGGGTAACGCCGTATGCGTTGCCCAAGTCACCGAAAGCAGGCGACCGAGAATCACCCCAGCGACCGTTGGGGAACTCGTCCCAGTCGGCAGTACGGGACACGTACGACTTGTTGCGGTTGCGCCAGAAAATGGGACGCACGGCCTCCTCGCGACGGCCCAGACCGAGAGACTGCTTCCAGGGCAGGGCAGGCGGCGGGCGCGGGCGGTCGGCGGATGGCAACCAGTCGAGTTCATCGAGGACCATGCGTGTGGCCTGGGCCAGGTTCATGGTGTAAAAGTGCAGGTGCTTCACGTCGCCTCCTGCCAGAATGTCTCTGCACAGCTGTGCCACCAGGGTCTTGCCGATCTCCCGGACGGCGTCGTCGTTGTTCTTAACGGGTTCGAGTGCTGCGGCCCATTGGCTGGGAATCTTGCAGCCCATGTGGTTGACACGGCGCATGAAGCTGGCGTAGGTGGCAATGGGCATGATGCCTGGAAGGACAGGGACAGTGATGCCCCGCTCGCGGACGCGGGCCAGCCAGCGCAGGAAGTTCTCGACGTCGTAGAACATCTGCGTGACGATGAAAGACGCTCCTGCGTCGACCTTCTCCTTCAGGTGGTCCAGCAGCTGATCCTCGTTCTTGTTGTCGTCGCTGCCCTCGGGGTAGCCAGCAACACCAATGTCAAAGTGGTCGCCGTAGGTCTTGCGGATGTGGCGGACGAGATCGCGGGCGTAGCAAAAGTTGCCGTCGGTGGCCTCCCAGGTCTCCTGGTCACGGGGCGGGTCTCCCCGCAGAGCGAGGATGTTGGTGCAGCCAGCCTTGTATGCGCGGCGCAGAGCGTCGTTGACAGCAGCCTCGCCCATGTCGGTGCAGGTCAGGTGCATGCAGGTCTCGAGGCCAAAGTAAGTCTGGGACTGGGTGACCATTTCAGCGGTGAGCTCGGCAATGTGGCCGCCGGCGCCCCAGGTGATGTCGATGAACTTGGGGCCGAAGAGGTTCATGCGTTCTATGCGGTCGTAAAGGTTCTGGACGCCCTGCGCGGTCTTGGGCGGGAAGTACTCGAAGGAGAAGGACGGCTTGCCGTCCTTCTCGGCTTCGAGGATCATATCCCGGATGTGCATTTTGGTGGAGAGGAAAAGGAGCTGGAGCAGAGGAAGGAGAAAAAGGAGAAAAAAAAGGACGAGAAGCAACGAGGACGGGCACTTGGGCCTTGGATAAATCCTACTGGATTCTGCAGACGAAAAAGAAAAACGTTAGTTGAGGGTCAAAGGCGGGGTGAAGAAGCGGTGGCATGTATATGTAGAAAATAATGCACACGATTGGGACAGCAAAGGCTCAAGGTGTTGTGGAGAGCGAGGGGGTATAGGAACACAAGAGGCATGCGTTGGCCATCCACGGCGGTCGAATCGGAGGTGGACCGGAGATCGACGGGGGCGCGGGCCGGAGGACCATGCAAAGACCCGAAAGAATTGACGTTTGACGGACACGCTGTGCGCCAGTCTTTGCACAACAACCAATGTGGTGCAGGGGGAGGGTTTGATTGGGGGCGTTGTTGGGGTTCAGGGCACGGATGTACTTGGCGGAGGAGGGGAAATTGGGAAGGTCGAGATGCTGAAGAAAAAGGAGGAAAAGGACATCACGAAAATCTATAGCTTGAAAGCATGACTCGTAGATTTGCCATTTCCTTCTTTGACCTCTCTTTGACCTCAGGACCCTGGAATTGCCTATGTGCCGGCCGAAAAAAGAAAGCAAGAGCAAAAAACGTACTCGGAACAATGTCTCTGCCCGACAAAGAAGAGAGACGACGAGGAAAAGCAGTGTAAGTCTGTGCCGTTGCGTTTTTACAGCAAACGCATAGTCGTGCCGGAAATCGGACTCGAAATCGACTGGCTTGCAAGTCACTCGCTGGGCGTCGAAGAGGAATTGCAAGGCAAAAACCGGGAGGAGGGCCGGACGGAGGAGGGGGAGAGGTGAAGTCGGCCGCGGACGGGAGGTGGACGGCTGGCGAGGTTGTAGACAAGAGAAGCAACAGCCAGAGCAAGAGAGAGGTAAAAGAGTTGCGAAATTGGGAAGATTTTTTTTGATGGGAGAACAAGAAAGCCAATGGCCGTTTGATGGGAATTCTGGGGACTTCTTTTTCGAGATGGAGGGGTCAAATGCGCTAACACCCGGAAGGCACGCAGGGGAAAAAAGGAACAAAAGAGGGAAGGGGCCAGCGAAGAGAAGCCCACCAGCCAGAAGGTGCGAGCTAACATGTGGGCAAGTGCGACCGTCTGCGACCGCCGTTCTCCGTGGGAGAGGAAGAAGCTACGAGAAATGGCAGCGAAAAAGAAGACGAAAGTAGCAGGCGCGAGCGAATCACAGAGCGTGCTTCTGCCTGCTGCTGGCCCAAAACGTGCCAGCCACGATCGTCACAACGCTGGTTGTTCTTGCCTTGTACTGTGTACACATGTACAACTGGCGGTGGATGCTGTCCGTCAACCGGGGGAAGGTGCAGTTGAGTGTCGTTGGCCGGCGGAGCTGGCCTGTGACAATGTACTTACAAACAGCAGGCGCAGACAAAACAGCAGACAGATGTTCCTTCCGGATCCAGGTACACCACGCACGGAACGGCTGTACCACGCGGTCGTTGTTGCCAACAGCATGTGACATGCGACATAATACTTATACAGCTGTATATCATGGCAGGTACTTGACGAGTTGACGCTGTAAAATTGACTTGTCATGATTTTGAGCGTTTGTGCATCCTCATCACACATATTCTTCCCACACCACACACACAGCTTCCGTTGTGTGCCGCCTTTCCCGCCTGCTACCGCTACCCACCAATGACTGTCGCAACCAGCAGCTGCAGTTCCAATCAACTCATTCCTGTTCCTGGCCCTGCGCTCGGTCCTGTTTCCAACGGTTATTTACTCCGTATATGGCGCAGATCCCAACGATCCGGGTGGCTGGATCTCTCATGAGGATCACGGTGCGTATTATTAACGGCCAACGGCTGTATGGCTTTTTGGCGAAACCTTATTGAGAGTAGAAATGCTCTCTGATTGATTTGATTGCTCTGATTGATCGTTTGTCTGATTTATGATACATAATACATCGTTCACAGTCGTTACGCCGTCCTGTGACCCAGTTCAGTCCAGTCTCCGTCTCCCATTTCACACGTCCTTCAGCCTCACGCCTAGACCATGTCCATGGCGTTCTTGGTGCGCGTGTCTGTCCGCACAGCCCGCAGTCGCGATGCACCACGCAGCTCGCGCCAGCGGTTGCTCTGCTCAATGATATCGCGGTCAAAGACGAACCACCAGCGCTCAAACACCAGCTGGCCGACCTCCCAGCAGGTAGGGTCGTATGGGTCGGAGCCCCAGATGCGCAGGCCCTCGGCGTTGTCTTCGAGATCGTAAATGAGATGCACAAGGGCGAGCGGGTCGGCAGCAATGGGCGGGCGCTCGTGCAAAGGCAGGCTGAACAGGCCAATAAGCTTCTCGCGGACCGAGGGCCACGGCAAGATATCGAGAGCCGGGTGGTGCGGGACGAAGCGCTGAGCGCGCGTGGGGCGCCAATTGGCCGGCAGGAGAGCAACGGTATTTTCGGTGTGGACGGCCGATATCTCGGTATTTGGTGAAGTGCCGCCACCCTTCTTCTTGTTGGATTCAAGAAACGGCGACTGGCCGTCGATTTGCCACAAGGCTTCGGTGCATCCCAGACGCTCCGAGATGCGCATGACGGCACGCATCAACGATATTTCGGTCATGGGAAAAAAGTAGGAGTCGGGCGAGAGGCGGTCGGTGACGGAGGAGTTGGAAGAAGAAGAGATGCCGTAGGAGGAGGATGTCAATGAAACACTGCTGGGGTTTGTATATGTGCTGCTGTTGTTGCCAAAAGTCAACAGAGGGTTGATCGCCGTGGATATTGACGGCGAGCGTGGCGAGACAGAGGCTCTGGTAATGAGGGAGTTGTGGTTCTGTTCGATGGAGGTCTCCTCAGAGAACACGGCGCCTGCGCCCATGCCCCAGTTCCCAGTCTCGGCAGCCTTTGCTGCTGCCATGGTCGCCAGGCTGGTGCTGAGGCTGAGGTCGAATTCAAACGACGCCAAGGCCATAGTTTGCGCCGTAATGTCCAGGTCGCCGAGCCCGGATGGCACGACCATGGCTTCGATGTCTGCTGCTGAATTTACTGCCGGAAGATCCATGATTGCGAGCTGTTCGTCCACACCGGGACTTGTGTCAGGGTCGAGCGCCGCCATGTCAGCTATCTGTGCATCGGCCATCTCTGCACCGCCCGCCTTGGCCACCTTTTTCTGGCGCTTCCGTTCTCCTGCCACAGGGTTAGTATCTTACGAATGAGATGAAAGAGAGGGAAATGGATAAAATGCTGGATCGGGGCTACTTACTGTACCGTCTCTGTGCCAAGACATTCAGAACGCGCTTCCGCTCGGCGGCGTCCTCGTCAATGTCCGGCACGGCGAGCGGCTCTGGCGGCTTTTGTATCCGCTGGCGGGTCTTTGGGGCTGTATATAATGACGAATTTGCTGCTGTTGACGCCGCGGCGGTGGGCAGGGCTGACTTTGCGGATCGAGACATCGCCAGCGGCGTCGCATCATCCGTCGGCAAGGCTGCCCAGCCTTGTCCCGTTTGTGACATTGTGGAATTTTGATAATGGGAAAAAGGTGTTGTGAGATGCAGTAGTGGCTTAGAACAAATGTAAAAGAATGGGAATCGAGAGAATCGAAAGCTGCAGCTTGTCGTGTGCAGTTCTCGTCGCTCATATAAGTTTTGGGCGGTTGCTAAGATAAACTGCGAGTCGACCGCGACCGATGATGCGGGCGGATTTGGCTCTCAAATATGAAAGACAGCTCACAGCCTGCCTGCATCGACGCCAACAAAGGGTGCTGTGGACCACCCCTGTCGAGCATAACTCCTAAGCATGTTCGATATGTTGGTACCTTGAATTTGGTGGTATTTGTGCTCAGATACAGGTACCCACTAGCAGCCATTCACACCCGAGTAAGACGGCCAAACTCTTGACGACAAACCACAGCCGTGCACATCATCAAACTTGCACTTCTTTACTATGCTTTGTTGTGACTCTTATTGCATTCGCCAAGCGCCAATCGGTGAAGACGGTGCATATCAGGGCAAGGCAAGCGGCAACGAATAAATAGCAGACGCCAGGCTGTGCTGCAACTCTGCTTCTGTCCAAGGAAAAAGAAAGAAAAGAAAGAAGAAAAAAAATCAGATGCGAGACACGAGGCAATATTGCCGGTCTCGCATGTCGTCGAAGGGCGGCTACCACATTGTCCGTCTGGAAGGTTATCTACGGTGGACAAGAGAAGGACCTTAAGCGAAAGTGCGTCGAGCTTGGTCGCGAGGCTGTGGTGTAAGGCTGAAAAGCCGCTCACGCAAGGGCGTTCCTGCCTGACTTGTCTTGCATGTCTTGCGCCGTGCCGTTACGACGTTCCTTGTGCGGACAAGTACAGGGGAGTGGCGCTTTCCCTATTAATTATCAGCCAAGCTTGCCCTTCCAACTGACATGTCACGAGGCAGGAGCGGTGCTGCTGTTTTCGGCACGTAACGAGGCCGCAGCTGCACAGCTCCTGCTCTACTCCGTTCCCGTCCCTTCCTCCGCTCTGTTGTATTTTTTTTCTTTATCATTTTGGGAACGAGGGCACAAGTACGTCGTACCAGGCCTTTTGGGCTTCTCTTTTCTTTGCAACCCCCCCCTTTTTCTTCATGCAAGTCCCGTAAAGCCAAACGGGCCCCTGGTTACCATCCCTCTTCTCGCTCCCCACACCCACGATCTCGAGTCTAATTCGACATCGCCCGTCCTCTCAACTCTCCTAATCTTACACGCATCTCGTGATTCTCGAGACGGCACCACATTAGAAGCGACCTGCTAAACCCAAAACGGACTCAAAAAGATGCTATCGCAGGATAATGCCTTAACGTGGGGAATCTGTCTGCTGCTACTGCACAGCAATCATGCTTCAATTATGCTTATGTTCTTGGTGTGTTTGTGTGAGGAAATGAGAGGCGACATCTCGTGTCACTTCAGATGTGGCACGAGAAAGAAATGTGATGCACAGTGTCTTTTATCACAGAACGACATAGCCGACGTGATGTTTCTATAACTCTGCGTTGTACGTCGTACGGGCATAGCAATTAGCATAACCTTATAACCTTGTTGACATATTGACTGACAGGTAACCCCTGAATGAAATCAAAAGATTGGACGACAGGCGAGGCAAATTGTACTCTTTTTACGACTCTGGCTGGTATATCCCATGGTGGTATGTGCAGCAGAATCTGCAGGGGCCGGTGTAGTTTTGTAGTTTCTCTCTGTTTCTTTTCCGCCCAAACTTGCCGCATCTTACCTCAGCATGAAAACGAGTGACGAGGTTTCCACACGCAAATGTCAATTAAGTACTCTATCGTGGGCCTCTTGGTGCTATTGGCTGTACGGAGTATTACTCCGTATATTTCTTTACTGCAACCAAATTTCAGCACACAGGAGACGAAACGAAAGGGTTTGTAGTTTTCCTATCTGGGTTAGCAGTAGCCCTGTCCCGCCATCAGACGCGCCAATTGCCTCCATATACAATGCTGACGGACACTCTCTCTTGACGGCTCGTAGCAATTTCAGACTTTAGACTGCCATATATACTTTGTGCGAGTGTTTCAAAATACTACAAAAGGGGACAAGCCTGCACTGCCCAAAGACTGGAAGAGAACACTTGTTGGGGGCAGGCCCTCATCAAACTTGGGTGCGACTACGGAGTACTGCAGACCGTATCTCCCGAGGAGAAACCAAACAGTGCCAGCATTTGCGCATTCATGCGAAACCTGTCACCTCCAATCACAACAAGCAGATTAGCGTTGCATAGGAGTGAAAAGGAGAAAATCCTGGTTTCCGGGTGCCAGGGAAGGTTGTTCGTGTTATTTTCAAACATGAAGACGATTTCGTGGATGTTGAGAAATAGGGGACATCTCCCACATGACCATCAAGACTCTTTCATATTGACAGCGCCTGGCTGGGCTTCTCCATAGCCATGTGCTGTGTTTACTGGGGAAAGTGGCAGAAGAATGTGCCCCTGTTGACACCCGTCGTATATTTAGACTGGGCCGTCAGCCGTATGCCAGACAGCAGATAGAAGCAAGAGGCAGATGCATGGACGCTCGTATGTTAGGAGACGGACGCCACACGCGTCTCACTTGGGATGGCAATTTTCTGCGTTCCGTAAGATTTGAATGCTCCCTACTCGCTTCTGGTGTTGGTATTCTCACTCCGCCCCAGTCGTGTCGAGGAGCCCCGGTTTCTCTCTGTCTTTCGAGGGCGACCCTTCTTCTCCTATTCTCCTCTTTCTTCGTGGTATTCTTCTTTCTTTTTATTATTTGTCTTGATTTTCATTCTCCTTTTCGACTTTCTTTTGAATCTGGGTCTGGATTTGGTGATCTTGCCTTAGACATCTCGACAATATTCTCCAACCGGGCAACGCGTCAACGAATAACGTCCGACGGGGACGGACCAGCCGAGGTCGGGAAAATAGCGAAAACAATCAATAGTGGCTCAAAGTTCTCCATCATGGCGGAAACTGTAAGGCATACTCCGTACACGGGCCGACACAAGATGAGCGTTTCATCAACAACGTCAACAAGTTTGGCTAACACTTCCCTTCTAGCAGCAGCAACATTACGATGACGGGCCGGAGGTCGCCCTCCAGACGTATCCCGAGGTGATCCCACCACCGCCCTCGCAGTCGCCCTCCCACACGTACTCCCTCTCCACCACCCAACCGCCCGGCTCGGCTGGTGTTGGCTACCCATCGCCCCCGTACGCGGCCAGCAAGCCCGAAGACGGCTATATCACGGCAGGCAATGTATCTGTCGTCGGCGTCAACAATGTAGGCATGGGCATGGGTATGGGTGCCGGAGCGGGAGCTGGCCCTGGTTCCGTTGGAGGCGCCGGTATTGACCCGAGGGTTAACCAGCAGTACCACCCACACTATTACAACCAGTTGGCCAGCCAGGACAGTGCCGCGGCCGACGGCACGCCGAGCGACAATGACGGTGTGGCCAATAAGGGAAGCGGCGGAAAGTGGTCGGGTCGCCAGGGTCCCTTTGGCTGCACAGTCCTGGTATTTGTGATGTCGATTGTGATTGCCATTCTGGCTGCGACCGTTGTCGGTCTGGCTGCGGGCACGGGTGTCGAGGCACACCGGGCCAGCCAGGCACTTGCCTCGCTGGCCAGCCTGCAGGCCAGCCCACCCCAGGCATCCGCCACTTCGGCAGCAACCTCGTTTGCGGCCATCGATAACAACTGCTCTATCCAGCCAGACACGGTGACCGGTACCATGTACACATCCTTCCAGCGTAGGTTCTCCCATTGATGACCGTTATGTTGCCTTCCCACTTACAATTTGTGCAGTCCTCGGTCAACAGACGTTCACGATACACTGCAACAAAGACACCCAGTGGCCACCTCTCATGTCCCTGTTCACGGCCGACTTCGACACGTGCATCGACGCCTGCTCGGGATACAGCAAGGCCCTGCACAATACCTTCAACGTCACCAATTCCAACACGACATGCGGCGGTGTCAGCTTCATCCCTCTCTGGACCAACAAAAAGAACGCCACCGCTGGCAAAGCCCCCGGCAACTGCTACCTCAAGCCGACGCCGCAGAACTCAAGCGATTTGCCAACGCCCAGCATCAACACCGAAGTCCATGCGGCTATTTTGTCGTGATGAGCCGGCACATACTTGTGTTGCCAAATGAAAAAAAAAAAAAAAAAAAGGATGCTCAACTGCCAGCCGCCCACTTGGCACGGCTTTCTCTCTCTTGCTTCTCCTCGACCTTGATTGATCTGCACAGCACTGTGCTGTATTCTCATGGAGCCCAACTGCCCCACCTTGACCATTTGATTTGTTGTTTCTTCTTTTCGTCTCTCGTTTTTTCTTTACCTAGCTTTTAGAGCATACTTGCTCTGCACCCCGAGAAGTCTCAAACCGTTGAACCCCCACCTCATTAGTTTGTTGTCAATACACCCCCTAATTTAAAAACAGTGTATTCGAGTCCTTTGAAATCTGTCTTGCTGCTTCGGTTTCGAGATCAGGAACTATGTTTGCCGTTCTTTGTCTGATCGGAGCGGGTTGTGTCGGCTTGTGTGAAGGTTGATATGCGATGTTCGTCCACGGGTGTGGCTGATGGCTGATATGTAATCTTCGGGAGAATATTCGCCGCTCGAAAAAGAAAACAGCTGTCAAGGGTTCTGCCTTCGCGTGCGGCGGGACGCAGCCATCTTGTCGTATTATTTTGTTTGGCCTCTCTTTATCTGCACACATTTGTGCATCAAGCCAGGGCGGAAACGAATAGCGCGGTGCGGAACACAAGGCTCGCACGCCTCGCAGGTTGGTTTTCTCTTTCAGTCCAAAGTAGGATATCGTGCGGGGGAGGCGGGCAAAGGTGTGGTCATTGACATTGGTGGACAAAGATTGGCAGAGATCTTAGAAGACAACGTTTGACTGTTGTTTGGGCCAGACCGCCATTTGCACTTGCAACGAGGACCTGGAGTAACAATAGCATGTAGTAATGAAACTCGGGGTTTGGCAGGCCGCTAGCCGTGCACGGAGGAGGGTGACCGGGTTGTCATAGATTGTGATAGAGCGGCAAAAATATGTCACCCAAACCCCGGCCCCCAGCCCTCAACAAAGGCTGTGAGAGACAAAGAGAGACAGGCAAATTGACATGATGTCAAAAGTCCGTCCAGGTCCTGCATCTGGCCCTGTCAGATAGCCCATTTCCGAGCCGACGTCTTGCTGCCACCTTGGCCTGCCTCTCGGCCTCATTTGCTGAGTGAGGACTGCTGCATCAATGCATCCAATGTGTCGACATATGCTGTGGTCGGGAGGGGGGAAGATATGCTCCGAGCAGAACAGTGCTTGTCAAAAGCTTCAGGGATCACAGCCGACAGAACTGGTGGCGCTTTCGTGCATACGTCGTGGGCTCGGTAGGCTGTCTTTTGATGGAGTGGGGGAGGGTTATGGAAAGGGGGCGGGATGATCGAATCTTTTGGGAAAGCCTGGAAGATGCCTTCTTTTAATGTACACAGTACGATACACGACGAACGCGCGAGGAAGGCACGACCGTCGTTAGTAGTGTGACCTGCGTATTTATTTCCCCGTAGCGTCGACGCACGATAGTTGCCCTTAAAGGCATTTCGTACCGCTGATGGGACAGGAAGGAGCGACCAAGGGCGTGCCAGGACAGACGACATGCGCCAAAACCGGGACTTGGAAGGAGTTGACGTCCTGGTTGTCCGACCTATCGTGTGCACCTTCTGGCAAATCTCCGGCGCCGAACTGCGCCTTCCCTCCACGAAATAAGTAAAAAAAAACTGGATCGCTCCTGCTGCAGAAGAATAACGCTACTCGAGTCGGTGGAATTCTTCTCTAAACAGTAAGTCCTGGGTTGCGCCTTTCTGGTTGGTCCGTTTGCCGTTCTGTTCACACTGTCGAAAACCGGCAGAGGGCCTTGCCAAGTGGGCACAGTTGCGGCGAATCTATCCGCACATGCGGCCAGCTTGCGGAGACCATGTCGGGCGTGTTCCATTGTGCTTCTACACGCAAAATGTCGGTGCAGGGGTGGGTCGCCGCGCCCTTTCGTTGACAACCTCGCAGACGGTAGCCCCACTTTTGACAAGACTGCTCCCTTCGCTTTCGTCTTCCTCCTTCTTTCCTCGTACTGGTCTGGCCGCTAGAGAGGGAAACAGCACTCTACAGGGACTAGTTTTTCCACCCAGCCAAGGCAAGAACGACAGCCGCTCGCTCTTACCTCCTCACCACGGCCTCGCCGTGCGTGCTTCTGTCGTCTTCGACGGCTCCTTCTCAATTGTGTGTGCATGTTGTTCTGTTCTGAGTAGTTCCTGCCTTGCAGGCATATCTTTTTACAATTGGCAGTCGGTACTTTTTTCTTCTTTTCTGCACATCTCTCTACTTCCTCTCTCGCAATTCAATCTGTTTCTCATCTAGTATCTTTCCTTTCTTTTTAATTTTCTTTGTTTTCCTCATCCCCCATCCCATCGTCGTTCTTGTTGCGTTGTTTGTATTTACTGCTTTTTGTTTGTTTCAGCCTGGATCCAAGAGTCCAGGTTGAAAAAGGCAGGAGTGAGAACAGCCCTATATACCCCAATCAGGAAGGGACGATTGCCTCATCCACGACTTCCCTTATTGCTGTTGTTTGGTGGCCCCAGCCAACGACACTCGCTCTTGCCAAAGGGCGTCGCACTTCGGACAACCGAACGTCGTCAAAGCCTTATCCCTATCTATTCTGTCCCGCCCAGAGCCACTTGGGCCTGGCTTTTACCTCACTTCTTACTCATTTGACACATCTCCCCTCAGGCCTTGTCATACGCCCTTTGCCTGTTGTCATTTCTTAGCTAGCGTTTGCGTTTGCTTTGCGCCCTCTTCGTCTCACTCTTGAACCCTCGCGCCCTGTGGCAACAGCATGCCCGTGATCCCCGAAGAGTACGAAGGCTCTTCAGACGGCGGCATGGACGACTTTGTCAACTGGGATGCGTCTGCGAGCGCTGCCGAGCGCATGGTGGACGGCCACGGTGTGGTCTGCCTGCCCACGGATGCCGAGCCCATATTCCCTGATCAGGCCCTGGACGCCCCTCATCTGCTGGTCTCGCCTCAGCTTCAGCAGATGAACGACAGAGAGGCCGCTCTCTTGTTTGAAAACCCAGACGCCGACGACTTCTCTTTCTGGGCCCTCGAGCACTACGAGCAGAGCAACAACATGCTTGCTGGCCTCGGTCTTGACCACGACGATAATGCCGCTGCTCCTATCATCACGGAGACAGACGGTGCTGTTGAGGCTCTTTTGAACTCGACGGCTTCTTCCATGCCCGTTGACGAGGCTGATGACCTCTTCCCTGCTGGCCTGTACGGTGTTCCGGACGAGCCATGTGCCCACTGCCAGCTGGGTGGCTATCAGTGCAAAAAGATCCAGGAAGGTAGCTACAAAGGTTACTGCACGAGCTGTGTTGCTTTGCGGTGCGAGTGCAGCTTCGGCCTCGCCTGTGGTGGTCCCGTGCCTACCGACGTCTCTTTCCCTTCCAACCCGTGGCCCACGATGGGCGCCCACCCCGACCCCATTCGCCACGACGAAGACATGGATACCGTCGCACGGCTCTCTCCCAAGAGTTCAATGGCCCCTCCTACAGACGAGGTGCCCGAACTTGCCGCCCCCGGCAGCCCGAACGGTGGCTTCACGGCTACCCAGCCCAAGCTTGGTGCTCGGTTTTCTCGGGAGTCTGTCCGCATTCTCAAGAACTGGGTGTCGACCCACAGCCGGCACCCGTACCCGACTGAAGAGGAGAAGGAGTCACTGCAGCGCCTGACAGGCCTCAACAAGACCCAAATCTCCAACTGGCTGGCCAACGCCCGCCGTCGGGGTAAGATTCCGACCACCCGATCAACATCGCCCCACGTGCGCAACACCTACACTGGCCCCAACACAGTTGGCGCCATTGATATTCCCCAGCCGCGTCGGAGCGGTACACCTTCGCCATTTGATCGCCGGCCACAGACGTTTGAGAACATTCCGCTGCAGCGTTGGGCGAACTCACCGCCCGAGAACGAACCGGCCTCCGTCACTGATATTGCCCGCGCCATTACCTCGTCGGCGTCGGCTATCTCGTCTGGCCTTAACAGCCCGCTCAGTCTCAACTTTACTGACGACGGCTCGGGTCGCTCTCTGTTCAACGGCTCGTCCGCGAGCAGTTTGGGCACGTCGCAGTCCAGCGGCACTGGCTCGTTTGCCTCTGCCTACTCGCATACCTCGCGCAACTCGTTTGGCTCCACATTTAGCTCTCTGGGCCGTGGCCGCCGGCGGCGGAGGCGGCGCTCGGCGCCTGCCCACGGTGTCGGCAGCTCCAGTGTCGGCCGCGACCGGGAGGACAAGAAGATGGAGAAGAAACTTGGTCGGCAGGCTGCGAAACTTGCTGAAGCCACCCGCAGCGGGACACCACTCGTTGCACCGCTCAAAACCTATCAATGTACGTTCTGTACCGAAACGTTCAAGACCAAACACGACTGGCAGAGACACGAGAAGTCGTTGCATTTGTCGCTGGAGCGGTGGGTATGCACGCCGCAGGGTGCAACTGCCATCAACCCAGAGACCAAGCAAGTGTGCTGCGTGTTCTGTGGCGAGGTTGAGCCCAACGCAGAGCACATTGAGTCGCACAACTTTGCTGCTTGTCAGGAGCGTGCACTGGGTGATCGGACTTTTTACCGGAAGGACCACTTGCGGCAGCATCTGAAGCTTGTGCACAGTGTTAAGTTTATGAGCTGGTCTATGGATCAGTGGAAGGTGGCGACGCCCGAGATCCGGTCCCGGTGCGGTTTCTGTGGCATTGTCATGGACACGTGGACGTTCCGAGTTGACCATCTAGCGGAGCACTTCAAGACCGGTCGCACGATGGCGGACTGGAAAGGTGACTGGGGTTTCGACAAGCCTGTATTGGAGATGGTCGAGAACTCTATTCCCCCGTACCTTATTCACGACGAGCGCAACTCGCCGCTGCCGTTCAGCGCGACATCGCAGTCGCCTGGCAGCCCCAGGAACGCTTACGAGCTGTTCCGCGGCGAGCTCTCCTACTGGATCCAGCACCAGCAGGACAAGCTCAACGCAGTCACCGACGATGAATTGCGGGTGGAGGCGTGTCGGATTGTGTACGCTGCTGAAATCAGCGTAAGCGCAACCCGCAACAACCCATCGTGGTTGCGCGATCTTGTCATGCATGATGAGAAGTGCGCACAGCAGGCACGCATGAGCCCGATTCGGACCCAGGCCGAGAGCCGTATGGCAGCCATGCGCATCAACGGCCAGGAGTCCGTGTTCGACCTGTGCCCACTCGAGACTGCTCTTCACGAGTTTGTCCGAAACCGCTCCCAGCTCGGGTTAACGCCTATGGATTCGGAGCTGCAGATGATGGCGTGTGATCTCGTCCGAAAGTTGGAGATCCAGCTGACCGAGGGCCCCGGCGAGTCCATCAGCACGCGCATCACGACGGAGAAGAAGATTGTCGAGTTCTGGCTACGGCTGATCAAGGGCTCCACTGGATGGCTCGCGGCCTTCCGGAAGCGGGCGCATCTACCTCGGTCTGACGCCATTGCCGACGAGGCCCACCGGCCCGTAAATGACCACAACAACATTGACGCCACCATCCACAACTACACTCGCCTAGAGGCTGAGTTGGCCGACTATGTGCGGCTCCGTCGCGAGGCAGGCGCGCCCACACCCGATGATGCGACGCTGCAGCGGCAGGCGCGCCTGATAATCTACGAGCTTGACGACGGCTGGAATCAGACAGCGGCCGACGACCCGCAGTGGCTCGAGGCCTTCAAGAACCGGCACATTGTCAAGGCATTTCCCACGACGACTCTCCGCCGCTCCGCCTTGTCGAGCAGCAGTGGCAGTGTCCACAGTAGCAGCCACGGCAACCGCCCAGCGGACAGTCCCAACCTGCTTGTGCCGTCGCCCTTCTTCCTTAACGACACCAACTGCTACCGTCGTCTGGCGCGGGAGCTGACGCGCTTTGCCAGCATGGTGATGTCGCCCAACAACCCCAACTGCCATGTGCCTACGGACGAAGAGCTGCAGCACCAGGCACGGTGGATTCTCTACGACGAGTAAGTTCTATTTTATGTAGATTTTTCTAATTTTTTCTTTCTTTCTGTTCTACTGCTAACATTCTTTAGTGACGACCCGTGGAACCAGACGGCTGCTGACAATGCGGAGTGGCTGATGCGATTTAAACGCGATGTTGGCATCCTGCCGTCTGAGGATGGTCCTGGCCTGCCGATGGAGAGCACGGCATGGAACGTGTCTCAGGGCGGTACCGGTTTCGCCCCGCCATACTGTTTCCCCAAGACACCGCTGGCGCCGTTTCCGTCGTCGGATGAAGAGGCTGGCGAGGCTGGCAGTGGCTCTGGCCCTGCTTCGGCCATGCAGCTGCAGAACCCGCCGACGATGCACGGCATCGAGTTTGATCTGGCATCGGAGACGGCCAACAAGTACCTGCAGTCATTCACTACGCGCTACGCCAAGCCGGCGACGGTCTTCTGCTCCCGCGAACTGGAGAACGGCCTGACCGACTACGTGCGCACGACTGTCGTCCAGAACGGCCAGTCATTCCCTGACGACAACGCGCTGCGCACCAAGGCGTGCGAGATTCTAAATTGCACGCCCCAGCACGGCACTCCTGCTGATGACAAGGAGCTGTTGGGCAAGTTCAAAGACATGGTCCGCGGTATGTTGACGGTCGACCAAACGCAGCAGGCCGTGGCCGCGCAGCTGCCGGCGATGCCTGAGGTGTTTGACATGAACATTGGCGACATCAACACGGTGACTCTGAGCAGCGCGAGCAACCTCAACAGCATCAAGTCCGACGCGAACATTATCAACAACAACATGCAGTTGGACACGAGCGGGGTGAGATTGATGAACGAAATGAACATGAACGTGGACCTGAACCTGGATTCGGTCACGCAGGAAGACATGGACAACCTGTTCCAGGACATGAACTTTGAGTTTGAAGACGGCTCTGATTTTATGAAGAGCACGCAGTAAGTTTGGTATTTTTGGAGGTTTTATTGGTTTATTGGTTTGTTGATTTGCAAACAGGCAAACATACATGTTGACGAGATCTACGGCTTATGTGTGCATTTTGTGACATTTTGTGACATTTTGATTATTTTATTGCATGAGGATTCGTTTTGGGACTGTTTTTAATGATAACGGTATGCTTGGGAATGCAAGGAAATACAATCACCTTACTCTTTATTTTAGATGTGCCGTGTTCTTTGTCTTTGTCTTTGTGCTGTGTCGTTTGCGATGAGTTCCGCCTATATAGTGTACTGTGTCGATAAACTATACCACTGTGACGTTATGCTTGGACTGTAGCCTATATACGGAGTACGTCGTGTGTACAGTGCGAAAAGGGGCTAATCGCAAGCGTTATCGCGCCTGCTGTTTATGTGAGAAAATCCAGTCCCAGTGCCGCCCCACAGAAAGTTGGAACTACTTCGTACGTCTCGAGGCAGCGAAACCGACGACCACCCACGACAACGCGCCATTCGACGACGTCTACACAGCAAGCGACCCTGGTACCCATTGCAGCAATATCTGTCGAGCGTGACGGTCGGCCATTACCTCTCGCCAATCGAATTCGTGCGCGCAGCTGCCTAGAGCCCGGCTTTTTCTCGACTTTCCTCGATCTCGACGGCCGCGACGAAACGGCGCGCGACCTTTCTCGAGAGACTTTCTACGACCCCAGCACACGCGCCGACGCCGGCACGACACACGATTCGCCATGCGGTTGACGGCAGACTTGATCAATGGGTCGCTGTCGTACCTGAACCCGCTCAAGGAGCGCGAGCTCGACTTACGAGGTGGGTTTCCCTGGCGCAAATGACTGAAAAGAGGACGTCGCAGGGGAAGGGCTGGCCTCTTCTCTTTTCTTCTTCCCTTAGTTTGCTACACTTTTTCCAAGTTTCAAAAGAGCAGAGTTGATAGCAAAAATTTTCTATATTTTTTTTTCGGTCCGACAGGAAACAGAATTGTCGCCATTGAGAACCTTGGTGCCGCAGGCGTGAGTTTTCCCCTTTCCCCCCCATCTCTACAAATCCTATATTCTATCTGATCACAGCTGACCCCCTTAGCCCCAAGACGCCATCGACTTGACCGACAACGACATCCAGGTGCTCGGCAACTTCCCGCTCACACCCCGCCTCCGCACACTGCTGCTGGCGCGCAACCGTATCGCCGCTATCCAGCCCGACCTCGCGAATGCCGTGCCCAACCTGACCTGCCTGGCCCTCGCCTCCAACCAGCTTTCCGAGCTGGCTGACCTCGACCCCCTGGCCCGCCTGAGCCGCCTCACACACCTCGTGCTGCTCGACAACCCTGTCACAAAGCGCGAAAAGTACCGGTACTGGGTGATTTGGCGGTGCCCGACGGTGCGGTTTTTGGACTTCCAAAAGGTCAAGGACGCCGAGCGGAACAAGGCCGATGAGCTGTTTGGAACACACATCCTGCCGACCGAGTTAGCGAGGAAGGCAAGTACCACCATAAGCCAATTTTTTTTTTTTTTTTGAACTCATTTGCTAACAAACCAGATCATGGGCGTCAAGTCCAAGAAGTTTGACGTGGTGTCGGGCCTCAACCGGGGCGCGGCCAACGGCGCTTCCGACGCTGCACCGTCCAAGCTGTCGCGGATCAAGCTGTCGGACGCCGAGAAGAAGCGTCTGCAAGAGCGCATCCGCACAGCCACGAGCCTCGACGAGATTGCGCGTCTGGAGAAGGAGCTGCAGGAGGGCCGTCTTCCCGCAGGCATTTCGGCTGGGGATGCCATGGAGGAGTAGACTGGCGGATTCTTTTTTCTTTCTTTTTTTAAGTTTGTGATTTACGGAAGGGACATGGCGTTTAACGGCGTGATTCATATTGCACACTTTCATAGTATATTTGGACATAAAAAGGGGTGGCCTTGTTACCAGATGAAATACAACATACAGATGTATGAGCGGTATGATTGCGTCTGCGAACGCAGTAGACATGCACAGTACGTTGAATATTTGTATCATAGCATACATTGCGCACTGGACTGAACATAAGGAAACAAACGCATAAGCTGCGGCAATGTCAAACCTACACAAACGGCCTCCCAGGCTGTGCTCCCAAGATGCAATCTGAGAAAAAAAAACCAAGAAATAGAAGAGGGCGAATAGTGAAAAGGTTGCGGGAAGAACATAAAAATATAGCTGGTACAACATACGTACATGAACAACGGAGAATAATCCAAAACACAAGAGAAGGGCGCTTCGACTTTCTTTCTCCCCTAGCTCCCCTTCACCAACTTGCGTGTCCCCCTCTAACATTACTTCGGGTATTCCTTCTTCCTCTATGCTATTCTTTCCCTCGCAACAGACAGCCTGATCATGAACTCGCCGTCGCCGTCGCCGCCTTTTCCTTCTCGGCCGCCAGCTTGGCCTCCATCTTCCGCCGTGCCTCAAGAATCATGTCGTCGCGGCGCTTCTTGAGCAGGTTTTGCCGTTCGTCGCGGTTGCTGCTCCAGTTCTTGGTCTTGCCGCTGCCAGTGGATGGCGAGGGGGAGGGTGTCGACGGTGCAGAACTATCGGCGCTTGCTTCAGCCACCTTACTCTCGAGGTTGTAACGCTGGATCAGGCTGGGCTGGCTCGACTTGGCGGCAGAACCTGTGCCACCACCAGCGGCGCTGCCACTACGGGCGCCGCTGGCACTCGGACGGGCCGGAGGTGCAGGAGGCTGGAACGTAACGGGGGGCTACACACGAGGAGCATTAGTATTTTTGAGCGAGTCTCACCACCATTCGTCCTGCCATCATTGGGGGTAACTTTAACTTACCGTATCCAACCGTCCAGAGAGAATGCGCTCGGTGGTGTTGGCAACATTGACGCCGTTACGGCGCAGGTCCCACCAGACCTCGCGGCGGTCGGCATAGGGGAAGATTTGCTGGATGTGCTCGACGGCCGCCTCTATGCGGCGGTCCTGTGCTTCGGCACGCCGCTGGTCTCGTGTCTGGCCACCGCCGCCCGCAGCAGCCGTCCCCCGTGCACCGGCTTCGGAAGAGCCACGTGCACCGCTCGACGGCGCCGATCCGCGGAAGAAGAAGTGGCGGATAATGAAGCCCGAGACGACCAAGATGAGGACGAGCGACGGGACGTTGATCTCGTCGTTTGCCATGTTGGAGGATGTGGTGGTTGTGTCGGTGGGATGTGTTGCGATACGGTGTAGGACGTGCGATGTCGGCCTTTTCGATAAGATTTCGTTGTCCCCTATTCGTCGGGTAGAGGAGATGGGTTTTCCGGAATACTGGGGAGGTGTTTGGGACAAAAGTCGTGATGGACACAAAATCGCAAAGAGGGGGTTCGATTAGGACAAGGAAACGAGTGGCGGAAGCTCGTGTGCGGGATTCGGCGTTGGGCCTCTATAATTCCGTGGGTTGAAATGGTTCGGTGGGTGAGGGATTCGTCGAAAAGATTTATGGATGATCAAAACGGGGGGGAGAAAAGAAAGCTCTCGTTTATAGTTGCTGAAGAATAAAGTTCGTAATTCAGTTAGGCACGTGGAAGGAGGTGAGAAGTAAGACTGTCAGATATAAGACTGTCAGATACTATGTAGTCAGGGCCAAGTCGATGACAATGCGAGAAGGTGCGATTGTGCACCGTCGTTGCCGCTAAAACCGCGGCGGATTATGTAATGGACACGTGCGATGGCGCACGGGGCTGGCGGGCTTTATGGCAGCGGTACGGAGTAGTCCCCTAATTGTAAAGCAGTGGAAGCAAAACAGTAGCTAGAGCCTCTACAGGCCCTCACAGTCAACTTTGATTTTATCGTTCTATTACATTGCATTTAAATCATTCATTGGTATTTGGCTACGCTGTTCTATTTTCAAAATTCTGTTTGGTGTTTTTTTCGTGCCGTGTATTCCGCCTGCCCATTTCCCTTCACTTTACCCTTTGCCCATAGATATCCGCAATCAAATAACAAAAGAAAATAGGAAAAGATGAAAAAGAGAGAGTTAAAAGTGAAACAAATTAAAGGAGTAAGAAATCACGTAGATAGCAGTGACACAGTCAACCGTGGCCAGCTGTTGACTGTCTACCGCCGTCCGCCACGGCCACGGCCGCGACGAGCCGTCTGCTGGCTAGGGCCAGTCGGTGGCCGCGAGCCGACAAGGTCGTCGCTGTACAGCCGGCCGTTCAAGTTGCCGTTCAGGTTGTTGTTGTTGCTGTTGCTGTTGTTGTTGTTGCCACCGTTACGGCCGTTGCGGTACGAGTTGAAGCCATCCGTGTCCATGGGGTCGTCAAAGCCCAGCGAGCCGTCCACAAGCTGCCCGTTGCTCTTATTGCGCGACAGAGACGGCGCCGAAGTAGGTGTGTTGTTGTTGTGCGGTGTCAGCACGTTGTTGTTGCCGCCACTGATAGACTTGGCGTAGACGTGCAGGATGCGGCCGTCGGCCGTCTGGTTGTTGAATGTGTCGATCACGCGCTCGGCGCCCTCGCGGCTCTCAAAGACAATCTCGGCAATGACGAGGGGGGCTGTCTTGAGGATACGGCAGCTGCTGACTAGACCACCAACAGGCGTCATGGCGCTCTCAATGTCGGCGGCCGTGGTACCGGGCGCAAAGTTCTGGGCCATGACGACGAGGGGTTCGTTGACGGCGGCAGCGATACCGCGGATCGAGATCGAGGCATTGCTGGTGTTGCTGTGGGTCGAGGACTGATGCTGCAGCTCGGCGGTGCGGCCCAAAGCGCTGGCAACCTGTGCTGAGCGGCGCTGCTGGCGGCTGCGAGAGGAGGAAGAGGCTGTTGTCGGTGTGGATTTGAGCTGGGCGGCGACACCGTTGCCACGGCCGCTGCCGCTCTGCTTGGCCTTGGTGTTGCCCTTGGCGCCCTTTGGCGCCTCACCTGGCCGTGAGACACGGCTGGCAAGAGAGCCAGCAGCGCCGTTCCTGGGTGTGTTGTTTGTGCTGTTGTTGTTCTTGCGGCCGTTTCCGTTGCCGCCGTCATGCAGGTCGTGAGTCCACTCGGTGTTGATGTTGCCCGCGCGCGGGACAGAGGTCGAGGAGACGCGCTGGGAGGTCATGTTAGACGAGAATGAGACGAGAAAGAAGAGAAGGAGATGTCACCTTCTGGACACCAGCACGGGCGGCCGAGCCACCGGCAGCCTTGATCGGGGCGCTGGCCCGACGGTCCTTGCCAAAGATCCTGGCAGCAAGGGCCGTGTTCTTCTTGCGAGAGCGATCTGAGGGACATGTTAGAGGGCGCTGCGTGAGGACGATGGAGTGTCATCTGGGTCGAGTTGTACCAGTGTTGATCAGCTTCTCAAACTCGGCTGCGACTTTTGACATCGTGACGGCTGAGCTGTGTGATGCGACGGTGATGGATCGAAAGTCGAAGATCAAAGATCAAAGATAAAAAAAAAAGATTTGCGACCTTTGTTGGGTATCGAAAGTCGGGCGTCGAAATAACGGTGTTCGCAGCCTATGTCGCGACTTTGGTGTTAGAAAGAAGAAACAAACGGACGGGCGAGCGCAGTCGCAGGACGTCGGGACGGGACGGTGTTTGTTGGGCGAGATGGACAATCTGATGGGGAGGGAGTGAGAAAGCGGAAAAGAGAGTTGGAGATAGTCCTAACAAGGTTGAGATAAATGGGAGACGCGAGAGAGAAACAGAGGGAAAGTACGAACGTGCGAAAAAAACCGGGGCGCGCGACGCACAACGACGTGTCGACCCGCGCTAGAAGGCACTGTGCCGGGGCTTGGGTAGGTTTTGATAGGGCGGATGAGGCCGTAGGCCAGGGGCACCTGCAGGACGTAGGGACGCCGTCTGGGCCCTTTCAGCGCCTAATCACGCACTAAAGTGTCGGGTGCCTTACAGCACAAACGGAAAGACCTCAGAGAGCTCATCAGGCGCCCATCACATATTGTCTTACAAAAGCGTTTAAAAAGCAGAAAAAAATCAATGATAACTTAGCAACGCCTCGACCCTTCTTGAGAACGTATCCAACATACTTTATACATGAAAACGGGTATAGTCTAATGCTAGTCTACAGCTATGAAAACAATGAGATGTGAGAAATGGAGATGGAAAGTGAAAAAGAGAAACGTGCAACCATAAAACCTTATAGAAGACCCTTTATAAGACCCTTTTATATGTAGAGCCAATATGCAACCAATACAGCCAATGCAACCGATATGCAGCCTTTAGCCTCCCAGCTATCGTGCAACGGCAGCTTCCTCAGTGGCCTCTCTCATCTCCCTTCTCTTCTCCCTCCTCCTGTCCCTGCTGGTCTCCCCTCGCTTTTCATCCTCCTTCTTCTCATCCTCCTTCTTCTCTCCATCCCATCTCCGGCCTTCTTCGTTTCTTGCACCCCCGCGCTTGCTCTTCTTCAGGGCTGGTTCGTACTCCTCGCGCCGATCGTAGAATCGCGTAACCTGCCGGTTCAGCAGGTTGCGGCTGATGGTCAGGTCCTTGATTGTTGCCGGGTCCGCCATCAGCTCTGTGACGACCATGTCGGCGGCCGACACCATGGCCCGCGCCAGCGCCATCAGTTCGCGGCGTGCATTGTACGTCGCTTTGTGCTGGGCCTCGGGCGACGAAAAGGGCTTGGCCGGGTACGACAGAGCGTTGCCTGCGCGGCGCAGAGGATCCCAGAGCCGTCTGAGCGCGCGCACAACCTGGCTGCCAAAGGCCATCTTGGCGGCATCACGCTTGGCGGGGTCCTTCTCCTCGCGGAAGCGGCGGTTGTTGGTCATGGTTGTTTGGAGGTACATGCGCATGGTGTAGGGGTCGGGTTCGTTGAGCGTGCGCACCATGACGTCCAGGATTTTGCCGGCGGACTGGAAGACGTTGTCATTTAGATTGTCCGAGGCGCACGTGGCCATGGCCAGCTGGAACGTCTTGGGCTCCAAAAAGTTGCGCGGCATCTGTTCGATAATCTCTGCCGTCTTCTTGCTGGCACGGCCGCGGCGCAGCGTCTTGAGCAGGCGGAAGTAGTTCTCCGAGTCGGGCTTCACGCCGTACTGGGGGCCCGTCAGCAGCTCCCAGTAGGGCATGGCCAGCGAGGTCTTCTTTGTCGTGCCGAGCGACGACATGATGAGCGACAGGATGTTGTTGTTGGGCGCCACAAAGCCGACCTTCTTGTTGCCGTTGGTGAACTGTGTCTCGCGCGGCGGCGGTGGAGGTGCACGCACTTCCCTGTTCGTCTCCTCTTTCGACTCCTCGTTTGACTTGGCCCCCTCCGTCTTGGCCGTCTTGGGCGCAGTGGGCGCGGCAACCTGGGCCAGCGGTGTCCGGTCCAGCCGCTGAAGACCAGTCGTCTGCTCCACCAGCGACAGGATATCGTCGTTGTCGTTTACACTGCCCATCAGCAGCACGCGGCCCATGGCGCCCACGAGCTTGTCGTCGATCATCAGGATACCGCTGTGCCAGTTCTTCACCACCTCGGTCCACAAGGCCCGTGCCCGTGCCACCGACGTCTTGGCCAGCTCCTTGTCGATAAACACCTTCTCGACGTCTTCTCCGTCTTCGTTGTCACCACTACCACTACCACTGCCACTGCCGCTGCCACTGCTACCACTATTGCTCGGCCGGTGGTGTGGCTGTATTGTTGCATAGCGAAGACCGTTGAGGATCGTGCCGTACGTCACAGAGTCCGGCACACGCGTCTTCGTGTCGGCCGTCGCCGCAATGCTAAACATAGACTCAATGTCCCGCGCGCGGCCGCACACATTGAGCACTGCGTTCATGTGGATCTTGTTGGGCGGGAACCGCTCGTTGGCGAGCATCGAGTGGTACAGCCGCGTTGCATGGAAGACGCCTTGATCTGGATGCCGCGAGTGCGCGCAGCCGCTGAAGATGGTCGTGTACGTCTGGCCGTTGGGCAGCTGGCCGCGCTTCTTCATCTCGTTGTACAGCTTAATGGCCGGTCCCAGCCGGTCCTTTGCCATCAGATGGCCAATCAGTAGGTTCCAGCTGACAACAACAGACTCTCTCTTGCTGGCTAGGCGGACCATGGTCAGCGCCTCGTCGTATTCGTTTTTCTTGAGCATGGCGTTGGTTGCCTCGGCGATATTGTAGGCGTCTTTGAGGTATTGAAGACGCTGCTTGGCTTTCCGGAGGAGAATTGCGTCCGCCTTGGCCTCTGCCTTGGAAAGCTTCGTGTTGCCAGAGGTCGAGGTCGTCTCTCTGAATGACTTGTGGCTCTTGGCCTTCCCCGAGACATAGTCCGACGCTTCTTCTTCTTCTTCTTCATAATCTTCCAAATCGTCTAGCAGACCGTCTTCTTCCTTCTCTCCGGCGATTTTTGCAGTTCCAAACTTCCGCTCGGCATGTTGCTGCCTTGGCCGCAGGGGCTTAGCATCGATCCTGTTCCTTATTGAAGAAGCTGCTGCGACCCGAGATGTGGTTGAGAATGGTGAAGACTGCGAGAATGGCGAAAAAGAAGATTCGATCGGAACGCGCTGTGCCTGTCTGACGGCACTGGGCACGGCAAAGAGGGCCGTCGGAGGCCCACGCCATCGTTTGGCGCACGCTCTGCACATAAACATGTTGGCTATTGTGCGGGGGGGTGGTCGAAAGACGCTTGATGTTTGCTCGTGTGCTGGGCAGAAAGTCAACATGTGAAGTCCCCGACGCAATTTAGAGTGAAGCTTTTTCTGCTGCCCGTGGTGGCAACACTGGCAAGTGGTCTTATCGCCGATAAGCCTCCAGAAATTTAGAGCTCCACTGACAGGCAGCCCCGTACTGTGTGCCATACAGTGTCACTACCAAAAATTGACGGAGCGGAACAGCGCGTTTTCTGCTTTTCTGCAGGTGCGACCCACTCGCGCGTCCCAAAAGCGCGTTAAATGGCCCCTGCCAAAACCGATTCAATGAACGCGTTATAGCGCGTCGTCGTGCAGCGTCGTCCCTTCCTGTTCTGTGGTGGGAGACATTTGGGATGACCACTTTCCAATCTTACCGCATGGCCACAAACAACCAAAAAACGCCCCCCAATTTGCCATTCTTTGCCTTTCTTTGCCTTGACCTTTTGCTTTTGCCTCTGTAGACCAACTCACGACGAGGTGGTTCCAGCGAGACAAAACACTCCGTTCTGTTTTGGTTTTTCTTCTCACAGTCATTCTCTCGTCCTTTCTTTTGTCTATTCGTTCAATACATACGGCCCCGATCATTGTCGCTCGTTGACATCACCACTTTTGATTTTATAGCCTCATTTTTGTTTTCGAGCTCTACTTCCACCTCAACTTCTCGGGAGCATACGAGATACACCTTTGCCATATCCACGGCTTCACGCCTCCACACCTCCTCGCCTCCTCTCACCCACCATGTCCAAGGCCAGGGAGCGCCGCTCCAAGTTCGACGGCCTGCGGGCCCTCCGCAAGTCGGGCCAGACGGCCTTCAACACGTTCGAAGTCAATGACGACAACGCCCTCTACGAAGAGGTCGACGAGAACCAGTACAAGAGCATTGTCCGCGAGCGTCTGAACCAGGACGACTTTGTCGTCGACGACAACGGCGAGGGCTACGCCGATGACGGCCGCGAAGAATGGGACCGTACCCACGTCTATGAGAGCGACAGTGAAGACGACGGCGTCAGTGGCGGTCGTGTTGGCCGGCCAAAGGGCAGCAAGAAGGCTCGCGAGGAAGACCAAGCCGAGCGTGATGCCAAAGACCGCAACATTGCCGAGTACTTTACCAAGGGAGCCACCAAGGCACAGCCAAAATCCAAGGTGAGATCACTCTCTCCAGATGATTCGATTTCAACGTCGACAGGATGACAATCTAACACCCCACCCCTACCTTCTTTAGATTGCAAAAACAGAGGACGATGACGAGTTCATGTCCAACCTCCTTGGCGAGGTGGCCGTCAACATCTCGCCCGCCCTGCCACGCATGCCACGCATGCCCAAGAAGCGGGCAAGCGACCAGCACCTGCCGATAGCCGACGCGGCGCGGCAGCCCAAGCGTGTCCGCATTGCCGACACTCTTCCTGTTCAAGTCAGCCGCAGCAAAGACGACGAAGACGACGCTCTAGCTCCCATCATCCACAGCGATACCGTGCCACCAAGTGACGATATCCCCATGAGCGACCCCATGCCGTCCTCACCGACCGTCCGTGTGGCCAGCCGCAAAGTGCAGCCAGTAGCAGCTCCTGTTGAGCAAGATACTTCCACTAGCAGTAGCGATAAGAAAACTAAAGAGTCAAAAGATGATGGCGACGAGGAGGACGACGCCATGATGGAAGTGGCCCACGCCGGTGCTGTCAACGCGGCCAGCGTCAACTTGGCAGCAGCACGACCCGCCAAGAAGATCCTGAAGACGCCTGCGCCCTACCCATCGCCGGCCAACTCCTCGCCCGCACCACGGCCACAGGAGACAGCCGCGGCCCTCGACCCGACGGCGTGGACCAATCTCAACCAGAAGCTCAACGTCATGAGCAGTCCACAACAGGCCGACGCCGTCATCCACAGCGGCGGCAAGATCAACTACCAGGACGCCGTCGAGGAGGACGGCAGCTTGCATTTCTTCTGGACCGACTTCACCGAGATCTCCAGCAGCCTGTGTCTCTTTGGCAAGGTGCTCAACAAGAAGACCAAGAAACACATCAGCTGCTTCATCAAGGTCGACAACGTCGAGCGCAAGCTCTTTTTCCTACCGCGCGAGACCCGCTTCGTCAACGGCGTCCAGACCGACGAGACCGTCAACATGGGCGACGTCTACTCGGAAGTCGACATGCTCATGGGCCAGCTCGGCGTCAAGCAGCACCGCTCCAAGCCCTGCACACGCAAGTACGCGTTCGAGCTGCCCGGCATCCCCAAAGAGGGCCGCTACCTCAAGGTGCTCTACCCGTACACCAACCGCGCCCTGAGCGAGGCCAACAACAGCGGCGAGACGTACTCGCACGTCTTTGGCGCCAACACGTCGTTGTTTGAGCAGTTTGTGCTGTGGAAGAACATCATGGGCCCCTGCTGGCTCAAGATTGAGGACGCCGACTTTGCGTCCATCAACAACGCGTCTCACTGCAAACTGGAGGTCGGGGTCGCCCACCCCAACATGGTGTCGGTGCTGGCTGAGGCTGAGGCGCCCCAGGTGCCCCCACTGACGCTGATGAGTCTGGCCATGCGCATGGTCTACGACGCTCAGTCTAAGAAGCAGGAGGTCTTGGCCATCAGCGCGCGCATCTACGAAAACGTCGGCCTCAGCGACCCCACGCCTGCCGACAAGCTGCCGTGCCGCACATTCACAGTCATCCGCCCGCACGGCAACGCCTTCCCTGTCGGCTTTGACACGCTCGCCAAGTCGCGTGGCCGTGGCACCATCAAGCTGGCCAACACAGAGGCCGAGATCCTATCGTATTTCCTGGCCCAGCTGGCCAGCATGGACCCAGATGTCATTGTCGGCCACCAGCTGGAGGGCGTTGACTACAGTGTCCTGCTTGACCGTCTGCGCCAGCGCAAGACGCCGCAATGGTCTCGTCTCGGCCGTCTGCGGCGGCAGCAGTGGCCCGGCAGCATCAACCGCATTGGCGGAAACGTCTTTGCCGAGCGCCAGGTCCTATCGGGCCGCTTGCTGTGCGATCTGGGCAACGACGCCGGTCGCTCGGTGATGCTCAAGTGTCAGTCGTGGACACTGACGGAGATGTGCAACCTGTACCTGGGCGGCGAGGAGAACCAGCGCCGCGACGTCGACAACGAAGCCGCACTCAACACGTGGGCCAAGACACCCAACGGCCTGCTGGACTACGTCGCGCATATTGAGGCAGACACGTACTTTATTGCGGCGCTGGCTCTGCGGGTGCAGATTTTGCCCTTGACCAAGGTCCTGACCAATTTGGCCGGCAACTCGTGGGCGCGCACGCTGACGGGTACGCGCGCCGAGCGCAACGAGTACATCTTGCTGCACGAGTTCCACCGCAACAAGTACATCTGCCCGGATAAGCAGGTCTTCCGCGGCCGCGGTCGCGAGGAGGACGAGCCGTCCAACGAGGCCGGTGCCGGCGAGGCAGGTGCCGGCGGCGGCAAGAAGAAGGACAAGTACAAGGGTGGTCTCGTGTTCGAGCCCGAGCGCGGCCTGTACGACAAGTTTGTGCTTGTCATGGACTTCAACTCGCTGTACCCGTCCATCATCCAGGAGTACAACATCTGCTTTACGACGGTCGAGCGGTCGGCGCTGGCCTCGGAGGACGAGGAAGAAGCCGTGCCCGAGGTGCCCAAGGAGCAGGAGCAGGGCATCCTTCCCAAACTGATTGCGGGCCTGGTGTCACGCCGTCGGCAAGTCAAGAGCCTCATGAAGAGCAAGACGGCGACGCCCGAGCAGCTGGCCACATGGGACATCCGGCAGCTGGCGCTCAAGCTGACGGCCAACTCCATGTACGGCTGTCTAGGCTACACCAAGTCGCGCTTCTATGCGCGCCCACTGGCCGTGCTCGTCACGTACAAGGGCCGTGAGATTCTGCGCAGCACCAAGGACCTGGCCGAGAGCAAGTCGCTGCAGGTCATCTACGGTGACACGGACTCGGTCATGATCAATGCCAATGTGGACGACGTGGCGGGTGCGCTGCGTGTTGGCCAAGAGTTCAAGAAGGCCGTCAACGACCGGTACAAGCTGCTGGAGATTGATATCGACAACATTTTCCGGCGCATCCTGCTGCAGGCCAAGAAGAAGTACGCGGCGATCAACATGATTGAGTCGGGCGGCAAGTACATTGAGAAGATGGAGGTCAAGGGTCTGGACATGCGTCGTCGCGAGTACTGTGCGCTGTCCAAGGAGATGTCCACCCGCATTCTCAATGAGATTCTGTCGGGCAACGACACCGAGGTCTCTGTCACGCGCGTCCACGAGTACCTGCGCGAGATGGCCGCCAAGATGCGCAGCGGTGACCACACGCCGGCCAACGGCGTGCCCGCCAACAAGTACACCATCTTCACGCAGCTCGGCAAAGACCCCACGGACTATCCCAACGCCGACAGCATGCCGCAGGTGCAGGTGGCCCTGCGCGAGGCCAGCCGCGGCAAGAAGATGCGCAAGGGCGACGTCGTGAGCTACATTATCGCGACGGGCGAGAACGCACCATCGTCGGAGCCGGCGCCTAAGCGCGCCTACAGCCCCGGCGACTTGTTGAAAAAGGACTCGGGCCTGTCGCCCGACGTCGAGTGGTACATTGCCAAGCAAATCTTCCCGCCCGTCGAGCGTCTGTGTGCCAACATTGTCGGCACATCGACAGCCCAGCTGGCCGAGAACCTGGGCCTTGACATGCGCCGCTACGGCAACAACAACGGCCAGTCCGGTTCTGGCAGCGGCGGCAGCGGTGGCAACGGCATCGACGCGCTCGAGATCCACCCGCTCGAGACACAGATCCCCGACGAGATCCGGTTCAGTGACTGCGCGCGTCTGCAGCTGAGGTGCCGCAAGTGCAAGACTTGGGGTCTCTTCGAAGGTCTGTCGGCAGCGCCATCAAAAGAGGCTCCCGAGGAAGGTACTTCTGCTCCTGCCAAGATCACAGCTGCCGGCATTGCCTGCGGCACCTGCGAGACGACTCTGTCCACTCTGTCAGTGGTCGCCCAGATGGAGCATGCTGTCCGTCTCGCAACTACGCGCTACTACGAGGGCTGGCTCGTCTGTGATGACGCCTCGTGTGGCAACCGCACCCGCCAGATGAGCGTCTACGGCGCCCGCTGCCTGGGTCCCAAGGGCCTGGCCCGCGACTGTCTGGGCCGCATGCGCTACGAGGTCGGCGAGCGCGACATTTACAACCAGCTGCTCTACTTTGCCAGCCTTTTTGACGTCGACAAGGCCCGCGACAATGTCAAGAATGCAGTGGCAGGCAGCAACAAGGCCATGCCCCTGTCCGACCAGGAGCGCATCCTGGCCCTGGCTGAGCACAACCGCGTTCGTTTCGGTACCGTCAAGACGGTCGTCGAGCGCTATCTGGACAAGTGCGGTCGTCGG
Organism: Sporothrix euskadiensis; assembly: GCA_019925375.1. NCBI lineage: Eukaryota > Fungi > Ascomycota > Sordariomycetes > Ophiostomatales > Ophiostomataceae > Sporothrix > Sporothrix euskadiensis. Next base: position 439,195 of record JADHKQ010000022.1, on the reverse strand, counting down.
TGGGTAGCCATGGACACGCTGTTTGCGAAGCTGGGATTTGCAGCGGGCGCCATGGCTATTGCGAAGAAGGAGGTGAAGTAGAGAGGGGGGGAGGGGGAGGGGGGAGGAGAGCGGGTAGATATGATGTTGTTGATGTCTCCTTTTTTTTCTTGTTTATGATTCCAACGGTTTTGTTTGAGGAATTTGTTCATTCTGGTTGCGTTTACGGGCTTTGCATTTGTTTTCTTTTCCTCTTCGTTCGTCGTCTCTGTACGTCGTACTTGATGCCTCTGTTGTTTCATATTTTTTTTGATGGGCATCACATAATGTAGAAGTACAGAAAGGTACAATATACTCCATGACTTTACTTGGTTCTACCACGTACATTGATTGCATCGCATCACTTGAGTTCGCTTCACTTCACTTTATATTGCATATGCATAGTATTGAGCACATAATTATTTGTAACAGTTGTGTGGTGTATTCTTCTGGCTGGTCTGGTGAACTGCTAAAAAAAAAGAGGAAAGGCGGAGAGCAAGATACTCAACGACAACCAACGACGAGAAAACATGAGAACCTTGGAACTGGTTGTACAAGGAAAAAAAAGAGGGAAAAACAAACTCCCAGATGGAAAACGCAAATAAACGAGAACTTTTCACACTTCCGAGGATGGACCACAAGAAGCCAAGAGACGCAAAAAGACCGTTGGCGACCAGCCTTTGTGTGTTCATGACTCTGCTCCGCCTCATCATTCTTCCTCGGTCTTTTTCTCCAGAACCAGTGAAGGCGTAGAGAAAGAAAGACGGCCATAAATAAAGCAGATAAAATAAGAAACACGAGAAACACGAGCTCAAGAGAAAATCTAGAAAAACATTCGCAAAGGCAATTAGAGTAAAGGCAGAAGATCAAAGCAGCAGTTCACCAGACGACAATGAAAAAGTAATAAAATAAACGAGTAAAATAGGATTGAGCAGATAAAAACGAAACGGCTCTTTTCCGAGGGGTGGGGAAATACAAGACAATACAACAGAAAAAATAACAGCCCAGATACACCTCGGACGGCCAAAAGAAGAACACGCCGTGAGGCACGTTTTGAAACGGGACACTTTGTGATTTGGCAACCGAGCGCATTGGGGTAGAAAAGAAGAGCGGCGGAGCGTAATAAGAGCGAGAAACGAGATGTATAGCAAGCGGTGGTGGTGGTAGTGGTGGTTGTGGCGGGGAAAGGGGCAAAAGAAGAATATGTCTATGATCAGAAAGACAAATAGGAAATCTTTGGGAGGTATCATGCAGAAAGCAACTTTTGTGGCACACTTTTTGAGAACCCCGTGTATGCAAAGCAAACAGACAAGACGAGAAATGACAAGAAAAACAACCGACGCAAATGAAGGCCCCCGCCGGTCTATGCATGACAGATGGAAATGCCGGTAGAAAAAAGAGACACCCATGTGGAAAACGGAATGATCAGAGGAAAAAGAAAAGGCTTATTAAAGAAGGTTTCGAACAAGTCGAACGAGAAGAGGAGGTTAGTGTGTTGACCTTTTGTCGGCCTAGCTTTCGTCCAGTGACGACGCCGGCCAGTCTCAACGGTTGCGTGCGACCTACTTGCTGACCTTGTCGAGGCTGGACTTGGCCAGAGCAGGGGACGCTGCGGTCGAGGGAGGCGACGCCGGAGTTTCCGTATCCACATTGGCAAGGGCTCTGTGAGGTTGTTAGAGGTGTACTTGGTTTAAAAAAATAAAAATAAAAATAAAAAACATATAAAAGGAAAAAGACTTGGAGGGGAAACTTACTCAAACGCATTCGAATGCGAGACGGAGTTGGAGTCTTGACGCGTCGGCGGCGTGCCGGTGCGCGAGGCCGGGCCAGAGTCGTCGCCAGGACGACCAAACGAGCCACCAGGGACGTTGCGGCGGCCGCTGTTGCTGCGCGAGGCAAACATGGACGTCGGGCCCAGAGTGGTCACGCTCGAGCTGGCAATACGGCTCGCAGAACCCTTGAGGCGACGCAGGTCGTCCATGCCCACCTGGTTGGGGATCGGCTGGTTGTACGAGAACTGGCGCGAGTCGCCACGGCCCACGCCGGGACGGCCACCGGCGCCGCGCTGGCTCGTGCTGCGGGCCTCGAGCGCCTTCTGCGCGGCAGCGGCCTCGGCCTCCTGGCGCACCTCGTCGAGTGTCTTGGGGCCCTTGTTGGTCTCGTTGGACACCCAGTTGCGGTTGCGCAGGTCCACAATGTCCATCAGCATGAACTTGAGACGGCTCGGCAGGTCGGGGATGTCGATCACGTTCTTAATGCGGACAAAGTACGCGTCCATCATGGGCCGGCCCTTGTCGGTGCTATCGAGGTTGGCACCGACCGTGCGCAGCAGCTTGGACAGCGACTCGATCTCAGCCTCGTCGGGCGTCGTCTCGTAGTCGACCAGCTTGCGCACACACTCGTGCATGATGCGCTCCGTCAGCATGCCCAACTTGTACAGCTCACCAATGAACTGCACAAGACCGAGACCGCGACGCTTGGCTGCCGCTGCCTCGTAGTACTCGTCCGAGAGCATCTGCGCCTCCTTGGACTCGCCCTCCTTGGGCTGCGGCAGGTCCACCTTCCAGCCGCGCTCAAACTCCTCCTGACAACGGTTGAGCAGGTACTTGCGGAAAAGAGTGCCGCCGCTGATAACTTCGCCCTTCTTGTCCTTGATCGTCACGTCCCGGATCTCGGGGCTCATGCGGTCCAGCATGCACTTGCAGAACTTGGCGTACATCGGCGCCCAGTGCGCCTCGTCCGTCGCCTTCTCAAACGTCAGCTGGATCACCTGCCGCAGCGTGCGGCCGTCCTCCTCGTCCTTGGACTGCAGCGCAATCGTCAGGATCTGGTCCGAGATCTTGTCGAACTTTTCGGGCGTCATCTTGTTCAGGGCAGCCTTGACCTTGCGCTGCACCATATCGGGATCCATCATTGCACTACCAGGGGCGGGGCCGCCACCGGCCGCGCCAGAAGCGCGGTTGGCAATGCTCGACGGCTTCCAGCCTGACGCCGAAATCGCGATAGGCTTCAGGTCCATGCCTTGAGTCAGAGGCATGGTCTTAGCAGCCTGAGCCTCGGCCTTTGCGTTGTGGCCCGTCTGGCGGCTGTTGCCGCGCGTCGACCGGCTGCCCTGGCGGGGCGAGTTAGGCATGCCACCGCCCATCGTCGACGAGGGCGTGCGGGCCATGTTGCTGGGACCAGGGAAGCCACCAGGGCGACCAAAGGACGCCATGGCACCCACAGGGCGCGGCATCGAGCCGCTGGCGATGGCGAAGCGCTGCTCCGAGGTGGTGCCTGGCGGCAGCGGCTTCGAGTTGAACGAGCCCATGGCGCCCGTCGGGTTGAAGGCAGCCGCGGCGTTGCTGCGCGAGTTCTGGCGGCCCGAGTTAGTGCCGGCAGGAGTGCGCGTGCCCGAGCGCGACGAGCCCTCGCCGTCACCAATCAGCTGCTTGACCTGCGTGTCAAAGTCCAGAGAAGGCTTCTCGACAAAGACGTCCTTGAACTGCAGCAAAAAGCCCGTGTCGTACTTGAAGTTGCCCTTCTTGTTGACAGCGGGGTTGAGAGCAGGGTTCGGCGACTGGATGCCCTTGGGGTACATTATGGCCGTGGGGTCGCGCAGGAAGCGAGCCGTCTTGAGTGACTGCAGCGCCGCGCTGGGCTGCGGGGGCTCGACCGACTTGGTGTTGATGGGAGCCAGGGTCAGAGCCGAAGGCTTGGCGCGCTTGCTACCAGACGTCTCAGACGACGGTGACGTGATCTTGAGGTCGCCCAGCTTGCTGGTCAGGGCATCCGTCGAGGTTGAGGCGGACTCCTTGCGGTCGCTGAGGGTGATGTCGTTGATCTTCTCAGCGAGAATCTCCGTGACGGACTTGACCTTGCCACCCGAAGCAGTAGCCGCCGCATTCTTCTCACGCTGGCGCTCACGCTCTTCCTCGAGACGCTCCATCTCGCGCTCCTGTTCACGAAGCTTCTGGTCGTTGGCCGCGGCGCTGGCAGCACGGTTGGCATCGGCGGCCTTCTTCTCGGCCTCCTTCTCGGCCTTTCTCTTGGCATCAAAGGCGGCGGCCTCGGCCTCGCGTCTGGCGTCCTCCTCCTCCATCTCGCGGATCTGGCGCTCGATTTCGTCTTCGTCGTCCTCAGCGGGAGCAGCAGCAGCCGCGGCAGGCTCCTTAATCTCAGCAGCCTTGGGGGCCTCGGCGGCCTTCTCCGCGGCAGCAGGCTCAGCCTTCTTCTCCTCGGCCTTAGCGGCAGGGGTGGAAGAAACAATGGCAGGAGTCGACGAGACAATGACAGGCTCAGACTTTTTCTCCTCAGCCTTGGCAGGCTCGGCGACCTTGTCTTTGCTGTCTGCCTCCGTAGGAGTGCCGGCCGACATAAGGACCTTGGCTTTGAACTCGTTGCGGAGCTGCTCAGCTGACTTGGCGCCCGAAGCGCTCTCGGTTCTTGCGTGCTGGGAAACCGGCGCGGTAGGCGTGGCAGGCTTAGGCTGGGGAGGGGGCGTAGCCGACACAGCCACAGGAGGCGTGCGCGACACAGCCGGGACGTTAAGGCCGGCTGGGGTGGTGGACGAGGGAGACGCCTTGTTGAACTCGATAGTCTCGCCCTGAGGGTTCTTGATGACGATGGCGTTCTTCTTGGGCTTCACAAACTGGCCAGCGGCACCAGGTGTCTTCTGGGCGCTGCCAGGGGTGGCATTGGGACCAGCCAAAGAGGCATTGACCGAGACGGGGGTGTGCATTTGGCTGCCCGAGCCGGGACGGTCTGCGGCGGCCTGGGCCGAGTTGTTGCGCGACATGGAAGCGCCACCGGTCACGCCGTACTGCTGCGGGTTGACATAGGACATGTTGTAGTTGACAGGGCCCGGCTGCTGGTAGGGGTTGTATCCGCCCATCTGCGAATAGCCCGGGTAGCCCACGCCGAATTGCACGCCATTGGGAGCATGCTGCTGCTGCTGGTGCAGATGCGGCTGGTGAGGGCCACTCTGGTAAGGAGCGGGGTAGTTCTGTTTTTTAGTTGTTAGCAAGCGTTCATAGTTGCCACTGGCGGGCGACAAGTCGTCCACAATGGGGATGCTGGGACGTTTGGCGGCTGTGCCGCTGTTGCTGTTTCTGTTGCTGCTGCCGTTGCCGTTGCTGAAGCTGCGGCTGAAGCTGAAGCTGGCGCTGCGGCTGTTGAAGCTGCTGCCGTGGCTGTTGAGGCCGCCGTTGTTGGGAACGGCTTGGCCACGCCGAGCAGGTGATTGCATTTGCTGGGGCACTGGTCCTTGCTCCTCGGTCGCCGCTGCAGGATACAGAGAGCTCACAAAAGAAGGCGCATCGAACCGGTACTGGGACTTGGGGCAAGAACCAGGCTCGGCGGGAAGCGACTCCTTTGGCTGCTGTTGCTGCTGCTCTGTGTCCGACCAACGCTTGCTGAGGCGACGGGGTTTGGGGCCTCCCTTTTTGTGAGATTCCTGTTGCTGCTGCTGTTGCTCATGCTCTTTCTTGTGAGGTTGTTGCTGCTGCCGCTGAGGGCTTTGCTTTTGCGAGTCTGAACACTTGGACGCAGAATCAAGGGCGCGGGGCTGGAAGGAGAATCCACCTCCTCCACCTCCTCCATGTCTCTCACTCTTTTCGCCAAACTTGTCGCCAAACTTGTCACCAAATTTGTCGCCGTATCTGTCACCACTTCTCTCACTTCCATATCCTCCACCGCGCGCGCCTCTCTTTCTGTAGACTCCACCTCTGTGGTAGATGCTGTTGGGCTGGCTCTGGCCTTGCCGGGCACCGCCATCTTGCTGATTGTGCTGGGACTGGTTGGGTTTGTAGACATAGGGGAAGGGGACGGTATTTACGTTAACATTGGGCTGGGGCGGGAAGCCCTGTGGGCTGGCGAACTGCGCCTGCATGTAGGGCGAACCGCTGGGGACGGGGACCGCATGCTGCGACTGCGGGGTGCCACCGGTGGGCAGAACCTGGGGAATGGCCGGGCTGCCACCGGGGACCATGCGAGAAACACCAGTCTGGGGCGACTGGTGGCCGTAGGGGGCACGCGGTTGGAAATGGGTGGCCATGGCGCCACCACGGCCCGGGGCCGAAGGACCACGGGAAAATTGGTTGTTAGCGGGCGCGAAGGGCGGGGCCTGGTTGTTAAAGCCGTTGTAGCCACGGCCACCACGATTGCCACCCTGGAAGCCGCCACGGTGGGCGCCGGGACCACCGTGATGGCCGTGGTTGTTGTGGCTGCCATGAGCGGGCGACTGGGCGTTCATGTCGCTGTGAGTCGACTGGTTGGAGCCACGGCGGAAGTGGGACGGGCCGACAACGGGCAGAGTGTTGTTGCCGCCGGGGGTAAAATTGTTGTGCTTCGGATGACGCTGCAAAGAAAGGGTGATGGTTAGCATAAGGACAGAAAAAAAAGGGGGGGATCTCAGTGACAGGTAGACATACATCGCCATCGTTGGGGAAGCTACCAAATCTCATGTTGGCGGAACCATCCTGGGAAATGGTCGAGGGGGGACGACCGCCGCTGGCCGAGGGCACAGGGATCGGGGCGGGCGAGTGGGTCGGGGAGGGAATGGCCGCGTTGTTGCTGGCAGCGGACTGCGAGGGTGTCGAGTGCGCAACGCTGGGCGACTCTTCAAAGCCAAACTTGGGCACAGCCTTGAGGCCGGTGCCAGCGGAGCCGCCGTTGGCAATGAGGCTGCTGGGGCCGGCGGCGCTGATAGTGACAGAGCTCTTGCGGGCGTGGTCGGAGCCGCTGGCAGAGCTGCCGTTGAGGACGGCAGGGACAGCCGGGGTGATAGGCTTGCCGTTGTTGCTGCCGTTGGCAGTAGGGGCGCCCGTGGAGGACGCAGCGTTGGAGCTCATGTTGGCGTTGGGGGTAGTAGGTTTGTTGCTGCTGCCGGCGCTACCATTTAGTGGCGACACGGAAGCAGGACGAGCATAGCTGGTGCTCGCGTTCGTGGGAGCAGAAGAGGAGCCGACTACGACGGGGGATGAAGATCCTGTCGCAATCACCGGCGTCGCAGCGGCCTTGCCAGAAGCACCAGCTGCAGAAGCGTAGGATGCCGTGGAGGACGTCGCGTTGGGAATCGCCGAGACGTTCTGCGTAGTAGCAGGAGAAGTCATAAGGAGGAGGAAACGGCTAGAGAAGAAAGCAGATTCCGAGAGCGATGGTCAACGCACACAAAAAGGGGGCGAAAACGACAGAGACGGAAAAACAGGCAATGAAGTGTCTTCCGAAAACTGAGGCAACGGTTGTATTTGTGATGGGAAACCGATGGCCAGATGAAGGAACCAAAGGTCGTTCACGTCGAGTCGATCGGGGGAGGAAGAGAAGATGACTTCTTGCTGGTTCTTTTCGAATAAGAAGATCCGAAAAGTATCTCGACCGTCAAAGGAGTGGTTGTCGAGATGGGGAGAAAAGGATGGGTTTCGAGCGGCTGGGCGCAAGGAAAGAACGGAAGTCGCGGGCGACAAAGTCGACGGCGAAGAACGGGGGCGCGTCGGTTCGCTTGTCCTGGTTCCCTGTCGATAGGAAACGAGAAGAAAGACGAGACTGGACGTCGCGCGGTCGATGGAGAAATTAGAAAATATGCGCCTCCACGCAAAAAAAAAGGTCCCAAACAAGGCCTCTTTGTTTTTTTGCTAGATTTCTGTTGCCTCCGTAGACAAACGGACGCAAGAGAAACGCAAAAAATGGAAAAGAGGTAAAATGAGGGACTAGGGAAAAGGAAGAAAATACCACAGATGCGCGAGGCTGCGTTCTGTGATAATGTTTCTTCTCGGGGGGGGGAGGGAATAGAGTTGTGATGGATTCACTTGAGGTGTCGTGAAAGGGGGAAGAAAAAAAGAAAGAAGGGCGAAGGGCACGAGAAGGGAAAAGGGAAGGGACAAATTTTTTTTGGAGGAAGGCGGGAGGCGAGTGGCCCGTACTCCACCCAGAAAATCGCAGGTAATAGGGGAGGGAAGGTGCGAGTGCTGGGCTCGAAACTGCGTAATTCCTATGTAGTGGCGGGCAATAGTGGTGCTGGGTCGCGCCTGCGCGCGCAAACAACCAAGGTGTCGCCCAAAAATTTTCCTTGGGTACTATTTTTCGGGCAATCTTTTTTTTCTCTGGCTTCAACTCGCTCCTTCCCCCATGTCCAATTTTTTTTCCCTCGCGCACGCAAAATGGTGGGCACGAGCCAAGCAAATTAGTGGTGTTACGACGAAGGTCACCAAGGAAGGAAGGGAGCGAAACGGACTTAACAAGTCATAGCACCCGCTTTTTGCTAATAGAAGGTACATCCCTAAGGTACATCCCCTACAGGACCTTACTACTCGTAATATTGGGAGCACTGTAATACGTGTAATATTACTGTGCGACACCAAACAGCGCCCAGCGGATACATGCATATCGCGTCGGTATCTGCTATCTGGTACATAAACACAGTGCACTTAGCGACTTTAGGGCTATTTGATTGGTTACACATACAATTACACATACCTCTTTTCTGGCTGTTACTTACTATTGCTGGCAACTTGACTCTCTTTTCTTCAGGGTCGCAAGGTGGTACAATGAGGCTCTTCAGCTTGTGAGGGTCTTGTGTATGTCCAGATCTTCAGCAGCTATTGACCTACTGTATACGACGTATACATACTGAATGAGCGAGCAAGGCTATGATTTACGCGACGCAAACGAGGGTCAAAAGAGTGAAGCGGGAGATGAAAGACCCCCAAAAAAATTGAAAGAAAGCGGGAGAGCGCCGCGAGGACGCGCCTGCTAATTACAGCTGCTGTGGGGGCAAAAGAGAAAAAAAGGCTCTGGGGCGGACCGCAGGAGCCAGTGGCAAGCATCGGTTTGTACGATTTGCAGTCGCGCTAGGCTCTAGAGGCAAGAGCTTGCTTGTAAGAGAAGAAGAGAAGGCGCGAGCGAGCAGATGGACGGCTCGCCACGCTCCCAGGAAGGCACGAACGTCTCTGGCCAAACAAACGCCGTGGAGATTGGAGTTTGGCAGGGCTCAAGTCCGCGTTTGTAGGCAGCAGCGGACTGAAAAAGGAAGGAGGGCACCAAGAGCACACCAAAGAAACGACATGCTGTCGACTCTGCGTCATAGCCCTGACTCGCAAAGTGTTGCAACATACTAAAGCCTGGCGGACGACGTACGAAGTATTACCGCAGCCCTCTTGTCACCACCGACAGAACCGACAGAAGTGACAGACTACGACCACGAAGGCACATGTGCTATGGCCTATGACTAACACTTGATGTGATGCAACTACGTGGCGTGAGCAGGTCATGCTTGCATGATGCATGTACGAAGAAGACGTGACGATGGTGTCGATGGTGTTGATGGTCTCGAAGGGGACAAGGCAGACGCTGCACGATATAGAGGGTGGAGCAATGACGAAGAGGAGAAAAGACGGACAAAAAGGGAGAAGAGGAGACGAGATACTCCGTATCATGGATTAGAAATGGGATGATGGCGGATTGCGGAGGCATGCAGGATGCACTTAAGCGTGCAGCAGCGGTGCATTCCGAAGGACGACCGAAGAGGGCAACTGCCATCGGCTGCTATCGACAGGAAACTGCCATCCACCGGGCACCGGGGAGGGAATGGTCGCAGATGCAAGAGAAGGACCAATGGAAGAAAAGAAGGAAAGAAGGAGGAGGGAACGAGATACTGTGTATACATGTACTCCGTAGTCAGAGGTGGGAAGGAGGGACGGGCGGGCGTCGCAAAGCAGGGAAGGAGGTGTCGAGGGCGTGTGGGAAACGAGAGCAGGGACAGAACAGGAACAGGCTCGACAGGGTAAAGAGCAGCACAGAGCAGCAGGGACGAGTTGCTAGGCGGACAGGGGCCAACCGCGTTTTGGGTTTGGGCTGCCGGACGAGGCGCGTCGAGAAGCCTGAGCTCGCTGGGGTGGCCTGTCTGTGCGCCGGGTGCGAGTTACGAGGCAGGTGCGACGGGGCGGGAAAGAAACGCGACAACTGGAAAGTTGGGTTGAGGCAAGTGCGGAGCTGTGAACATGAGCGCCCAAGAAGAAGAAGCTGAGGAAGGAGCGTGCGGCTCCGTTCTGTGTTATGTGAGATATGCCTTGTAAGATCTCAATATCTTTGACCAAGTCTGACCAAGACGTGCGTACTTTCGAGTTCTGCGAGTACACAGCACATACGGGTATACGGAGTAATTACGTCGTATCTGAAATGAGAAGGCGACAAGTGACTGAGTGCCTGCATTTTGCCTCTTTTCGTCTCTTTTCTGGGGTTTGGGGCCTGGCCTTGGCGCAGATACATTCCCGGAGGGCCACTTTTAGGCCACTTTTTACCACTGGAACCCTGCTGGGGCCACGCTGGGGCCACTAAAAACCACTAAAACCACTTTCCCGGGCACGGGCTTTGGCCACTTTTAGGCCACTTTTCTGGCGTCTTGCACCACTTTTAATCTTTTAATTACGAGTACAGCAACGTGCTGGGCGACAGCCGTTGGCAGCTGGTTGTTAGGGGCCGTCCAGTGAAAATATAAAATATGGGGATCCTGGGCCAGTCTTTCCGTCCACTGTGATTCGGTTTCGCGTTTTGGGCGGCATTCTCGTTTCTTTTCTTTCTTTTCTTTCTTTTCTTTCTTTTCTTTCTTTTCTTCCTTTTGTTGCCTCGCGCCTCAATATATTGTTCGACTCGCCTGCAACCATGCCGCTCAAACAACAGACGGCTTGTCGTCCCATCTTTGCCGTGTTGTTTCGCGACGAGTCGAGCCTTTTTCGGTGGTTATCCTTTTTGAATAAAGAATAAAGAGGTGCTCGCGTTACTGAGTTTCTTTTAAAAAAGAAAAGAAAAGAAAACGTCCATTTAATGTATTAATTGTGTGCTCCCTCGTCGACCCCTGAAACAGCTGCCAGTGCCTTGTCCCACCTGCAAGACATTGCATCTGTCGGGACCAGGCGGCGCAGATCCGGCCATCTCCTGTCTTGATCTGTGTCTTCTTTTTTCTTACTTTTTTTGTTATCTTGCATCTCCTGTCTTGCTGTTCGTCTGATGTCTCGCGTTTTGGGCTGGGTATGGTATGCATCAAGGATGTACGTCTTGTCTGTCTGATCCTCAGTTCGGCTGCCAGGCGCATCCTGACTTGCAGTACGACGTAATTACTCCGTATATATCTGTGTATCCTAGACTTTGGTCGCAGGGATGATTTGCAAAGTTGCAAGGTGATGTTGGACCCCTTTTACGACTGACGCTTCCTTTTATTTATTTCTTTTTTATTTCCTTTTTAGGGGCGTCCTTCTTTATCTTCCTTGTCATCTACGACGTATTACGACATATCCCTTTCATTCTCCCTTGTCAGCCACCGTCAAAGGTACGTACTCTTTGTGTAATAGAAATAGTAAAAAATAAACAATATCACATCGGCTATGCTCTGCCATATTGTTTTTTGCTGTGGTCGATCCGGGGAACCAGACACGTCTTTTGCCAGTCTTCAATCTGTCTGCTGTCAGTCTGGCCTCCATTGCGGCTGGTTCAATATCCAGACGGAATACGGAATACTCAAGGCAATACGTTCGTATCCCGTCGATGCAATACTCAATCGATCCATAAATGTGCCTCTCCAGCCACCGATATATGGTTCTTTTTTCTTTCCACCTTTTTCTTACTTTTATTTCATCTTCTCTCTTCTCCTTCTGTCTTCCTGTGCCGCATCTCACATGCATTTCTTCAACTCCTCTGCGTCCTCTCCGGGTTTCCATCCTCCGTTGATTACGACAACACCCTCCGTCTATCCTGTCGGTTTGTCTCTTTGTCTGTTTGCAATCATAAAATAGACGAGCCAACGTGGCATATAAAGGGAGTCTTTTCTGGGTAAAAGGTCGATATGACTCTTCCAGCCGGTTTATTAATGCCCGTCCTGGCTGCATCGAGACGTTTGAATGTTGCTCTGTGATGAACAATAGCATCTTAGCGGCCGTCAACTCTCTTTGATGCACCTCCATTTCTCCTTTCCCTGCACACATTGTGTTTGTTGGTTCCGCCCAATAGCTGTCGAAAATGGAAACGAAAGCAGCCTCCAAAGCGGTTCTATCATTCAAAGAGGAATAGAAAGAAAAGGAGAGATAAAAAACGTGGTTGTTCGTTGGATGTGTTGGCTGTATTTTTTTTGTTCTTCTTTTTTCAGCCTCCTGCTTGTCTTGTTTTTTTTTCCCTACAATTTTGTGCGTGCGATACACATTGTGCGATACACATTGCGCGATACAACTCTGCCCAATGTACGGCGTAGGTCGCATGTGGTCGTATGTTTGCTTTTGCTAGGGCAGAAAAAATAAAGCACGTCAAGGCCTGACCAGTCGACCTGGTCTGTTGTCTGCTGTTCGTATTAAATCGCTCGTCTGTGTTCTGATTTTTATGCTCGGATGCCAAAGCGAGGCATTTCGTGAGTGTTGCATTCTGCATTCTGCATTTCCAAATACAAAAAAAAAAAAAAAAAAAAAAAAAAAAACGGCAGACAGCCGAGGAGTCCTCTCCATAGCGTATTCAGCAGTTAGTACTCCGTACCTAAGACTTCATCAAGATCCAAGACAAGGAGAAATAAAAAAGAATAAAATGCCAGTAATATTGCGCAGTAAATCAAATCACGTTTTGATCGTGTCATTCAAAATCCACCCCTATATCTCACACATCGCTCTTACTTTCCCTCCTCCTCCTCTTCTGCCTCCGGCTCATCGTCGCCGTCGCCGTCGTCCTCGTCGCGAGGGCCGTCGTCATCGTCACCACCAGGCAGCGCAATAATATCTTCACCCTCGTCTTCGCGTGCTGGAGCTGGCAGCAAACCGAGTTTGGTGTTTTCAGCGGTGGTCGTCTCACCCTCTGTCGACGCACCTGCTGCCTTCGCCTTGTCTGCCTCCGCCACCTGCTGCATCTTTGTCTGGGTCATCTCGTAGACGTATTGGCCCAGGTGCTCCAGTCCTTCCATGGCTACCTCGTTGGCCAGTGTACCACCGGCCGCGGCCTTGTTCTCCTCAGCAATGACGCGCTTGGATGGCCACAGCTCGCCTGTCACAAGTGCGAGCTTGTCGGGCCGCTGCAGCAGGATCTGGAAGGCCTGGCGCAGTTCCGGGCAGGACTCAAACACGGAGCGGCGGCCGACGATATACAGACCCAAGCGGGCACGGGACAGCGCCACCGTCAAGCGGCGGATGTCGCGCAGGTAGCCCACACGGGACGTGCGTGTAAGGGAGAGAATGATGTCTAATAAGTTAGTAAAATCTAACAAATAAATACAAAAGAGTGCGTGGACTTACAGTCGTTCTGCTCGCCTTGGTAGCGGTCGACCGTCGTCAGCGCCTTGGGCAAGCCAAAGATGGGGCTCTTGCGGCAGCGGTACTCGAGCACGTCACGGATCAGCGCGCGTTGGCCGGCATACGTCGCCAGAATGGTAATCTTGCTCGCCGGGTAGCCCAGCAGGCGCATGTACTGGAACAGCGCCACGGCGTACTCGGCTTCGCCCAGGTTCTGGATAAAGTGCGGCGACGGCATCGATTCGCCGCGGCCACGGTAGTTGGGCACATTGATAAACTGGTAGTCATAGCGGAAGCCCGCATTGGCCGTCAAAAACTCCGGGTCTGTCTGCACGTGTGGCAGATCTACCAACCCGGGGTAGCGCCAGCGGTACAAGTCGGCAATCGACGGGCGCGCGCGGCCCTGCTGGTCGAGGTTGATGGTGGGCACGCCGAGACGCACGAGGCGCGAGAACAGCGACTGCGCGAGGTTGGCGTAGTTGCGGTAGGCGCCGTTCTGCACAATGGGCGAGTTCTGGAGGTGGTCACCGCAGAGCACGACGCGCTGCAGTGGCACTTCGCCCGTCGTCGCGTTGGGCTTTTGGAGGGCAAAGGGGATGAAGTCTTCAATCTCCGTGATCTGGGCCGCCTCTTCGACGACGACATTGTCATACTTGAAGCCGAGAGCCGCAATCTCGCCGCGCCGCATGGCCGCATGTGTCGACGTCATCGCCACAATACGCGCCTCCTTGGTCAGCAGGTAGTTGGCCTTGTCGCGGTCGCGCCGCAGAATCTCAAACGGCTGCGCGTCTGCCAGCTCCGAAAACACCTTGCTGATGTGCCGGTAGCAGCCGTTGGCAATGCTCACGACAGTATCACGGTCGGCGTCCTCGGGGAACAGTGGCTGTGGCGCGTCGGCAAAGTAGTTGTGGAACGGGAACGCCTGCACGATATCTGCCGCCGAGGCACCGTCGGTGTGCACGGCCACATCGTTGAACTTGGTCCAGGCCGGCTCAATGTACACCGAGTTGAAGTAACCCGCCGTCTCGGCCGAGTTGCCGTGGGCGCCTGGTGCACCAATGCTGGCCGCCAGCCGCGTCACTTCCTGTAGGTACTGGTTGCGGTTTTCCAAGAACATCTCGACGCGGCCAAATTTGCTAAAGCTGGCACCGTCCAGCGCCAGCTCCTCTTCGCCATGGCCCAAACGCAGCAGGTGCCGCTGGTCAATATCGAGCACGGCAATCTTGGCAAACAGCTGGTTCAGAGCCTGGTTGCTGTGCGCAATCAGTAGTGTGCGCTGCCCTGGGAAGTTGTGGTAGATGGTGTTGATGATCTGCGTCGCCACGTCTGTCTTGCCCGTGCCTGGTGGACCAACAATAACAGTCAGGCCAGGCTGGGCGCCAGACATGATGGCCTCGGTCTGTGCCGGTGTGAAGCGCACCGTGTTCGACTTGGGCGCGTCAATGGGGTAGGGGCCGTTGTTGGGCGGCGTGTACGTCGACACCTTGAGCGTCTCAACATCGGCAATCAGCGCAGGCTCGGCGTCACGGCGGCGCTTCTTGGATGCGGGCTTTGCCAGTGCCAACACCTCGGCCGCTGGTGGCTTGTCGGCCAGGCCCAGAACATACGGCGGGCCAAAGCTGCCTGTCACGTCGTCGCTCGGCTCGACTGTCTTGCCGGGCAAGCTCTCAATCAGGTGGTGCCAGTCGAGGAACGTGTCGCGGAAGTCGACCTTCTTGATACGGTTCGGGAGGTGCTTGTATGTCGCTGCAGCCGGGTCACCGTAGCCCAGAAACACTTCATGCAGCCAGGACGCCAGTGGCACATCGGACAGCACAAGGCTGCGGATTGAGTCGAGAATGGGCTTGAAGTTGTTCTCGCGCGCCCGCCGCCGGACCACCAGGTTGAAGGTGTCGTACACATCCGGTGCGCCCTCGGACGACTGGCTGGTGTCCTCGGCAAACGTGGCTGGGTCGAGCTTCACCTGCAGTTTTTTAATGGTACTACGGTGGTGTCCATGGCCGCCACGGTCGCCTCCACCGCCACCACGACCACCACGTCCGCCACGTCCGCCACGCCGGAAGCCCTGGCCGCGACCACCGTTCTCAGACTCCATCGGGCGCAGGACCTCGGCTGTGCGGATGGACGTGATGCCCAGGTGTTGAGCAGCCGAGGTAGCCGTGCTGCTGCCATTAGCGGCAGACTTGGCCAGGCCGGCGTTGACGGCGACCAGGAACACTGTATCCTCTTGGCGCAGACTCTCCCACTCGCGGCGCACAAAGTCCTTGATGCCCCGGAAGTCGATTGCGATCTCCGCCTTGACGAGTGACGGCTTGTCGTCACCAACCAGTGGAGGAACAACTTGAACAATGCTAGGTTTGTTAGTTTGGAGTACAATAAAACATATTCAAACATGGCACAGGGACTTGACTCACGATAGCTTATCAATGGGCATGGCCATCTTGGCGGCGCGCGCGAACTGCGTCTCGCCCGCATTGCCCAGCGTGGGCTCGGCCCGCAGCAGAGCCGCCTCAATGTCCTCGCGGATGCCGTAAAACGACTCGTTCCGATACAGTACCAGCGAGCGCCACAAAAAGTCGCCCACGGATAGGTACTGCAGGTTCAGCTTGGGTAGTGCTAGCGGCCTCGACCCGTCGTAGCCCTCAGACCGCGCAAGGCTCGTGTCAAAGATGCTTTGTTCTGTCGGCATAATCGACAGCTCGCGCGCCTCGTCCTGGAACGTCGGCCGCTTCTCAAAAGTGCCGAGCAGCGCCTCCAGCAAAAACTTGCGCCCAATCTGCACCTTGCATGACGGCGGGTAGGCCGTTCGCAGATGCAGCAGGTCGGCAAGCTGCACAATCTCGTCGTCCGTCAGTGGTGCCAGCAGCGCCGCCAGTTCATCACGCTTGTCGATGGAGCCGTAGTTGGACAGCGCCAGTACGGTCAGCTTGTCCTTGAAGTGCTTGAGCGCAAGGCGCTGCAGGACAGCGAGACGGCTGCAGTGCTTGTCGTACGCCTCAGTCTCGCTGAGCTGTGCGCCCGTCTGGTCGTCCACGCTGAAATACGTATAATGGGCAAGCAGAGCCGCCATGTCCCGCAGCAGGCCGTTGGCCTCGTCGTGTACCACGGGCGACACTGCCAGCGCCGGCAGCACGTGCAGATCTTGCAGCAGGGCGTTGACATACCGCCGCGTGGGCAGCTGGCTCTGCAAGTCCGACAAAAACTCGACAAAGCGCTCGCAGTAACGTACGACGTCCTCGGCGCCGCTTTCGTCAAACAGCACACCAATAAAATCGAGCACAAGCGTGTACAGCCACGAGCGGTCAAACCGCAGCCGGGACTGCGTGTCTGCGTCGCCCGCATCGAACCGTTTGGCGGCTGCACGCCACTGCTTGCGCAAATGGCTCGTCTGGCCGAGCAGCTCGTCACGGCGCGCGTCATTCGAGATATTGTGCCACGTCGAGATGGAGACCAGGGGCGCGCACTCTTTGCGCACAATGGCCGTGTCGAGGCTCTGGAAGGCCTGGATCACAAAGGACAGGATCTGGGCACGAATGGCCAGAGAGAAGCTCGTCGTGTCGAGGCTGAGAGTGAGCGTTCGCCGGAAAAACGACGCAAAATCGAGCGGCCGGTCGGCAAACACGCCCCATGTGTCGAGGTGCTCGCGCTTCTTGGCATTGGTGATGAGCACGATGAGAAGGACGTGCTCGTCGGAGGAGTCTTCGCTGTATCCAGGCCATAAGTAGCTGTGAGTATGTTAGTATTGCCATTCTGATGTGCTCTCTTTCATCCCTCCCTTTCTCGCGTATCTCCTCCGTCCACACCCATTGCTTACCCTTCTAATGTCTGGAGCGTCTCGAGAGACAGCAGAGACTCAAACTTGAATCCTTCCTCCTCTAGCACGTCCCAAAGGCCGGTCTTGATCACGTCGTTCTTAACCTTGACCTTGTCGGCCAGCTTGCCGCCCTTGAGCCAGTGCTCCTTGGCCAGCTGTGCAAACGCTGACTCGCCTTCCGGGACGGCAGCAGGTGCTTGTGCGGCGGCCTTCTTACCCCCCTTGGCCTTGGCTCCCGCGCCACTCCTGAGCTTCTTGGCCGGCGGCATTGTGGTTGAAGCTACAAAAAGAAAATTCGTGATAGTCGGTCAAATCGAGGATCGCGGTCTTGCGCCTGCGACGCCGTCGAGTCCCGTCGTGTGTGTCGCGTTCAGAGCACGTGGGTCGAAGCAGTGTACTATCTGGAAACTGTGTATCGTGCCGTCTCTCGCTTGTTGTGGTGTTGTGCCGTTGTTTTTGCCGTCTTTTGTTTGTCTTTTCGGCCTCTGTTTCTGCCGTTATTTACTTGAGATGCACTACTGAAATTCCAGAGAGCGGTCGCACCTTCCCTGCCGAGCCTACCTTCGCAGCAGCCGCGTTACGTCGCAAATGCAGGGGGAGGTCCAGGCGGCCAGTGGCTCAAACGCGCTAGAAAATTGGAATGAAGATCTCTGATTGGCCAGCCTCGCCTGCCGTTTACGGCCACCACAGGTAGAAACAGGAAAAACAGCAAAAGCAGCAAAAGGCAGGTGCTACTGGCTACGACGAGCTCTGATTACGACGTAAAGTGTTTTGCGCTACAGCAGGAAGTCGCAGTGGACAATGGTGATTTACGAATTGCTTCATTTTCCAGTCAACTTCAAACACCACCAACATTTGTCCCGACGACCTCCCACTCCCCCTGCACCCACAACGACCGACCACAACCCAATTAAAACATCAGATACACCATATATAACGGCCGGCATCCTGACAACACTCTCCACCCCCTCGATAGCGACGCAACCTCACCCTCGCGGCCACGATGCCTGGCCTCGAGATCAACAGTCACGGCATCCCAGCCGTCGAGCAGAGCGCCGTGTATCTGCAGGAGCTGCTCGACCATGCCGAGACGGTCAAGCCGGCCCGTGAGCTGGAGCCGGCACTGGCCAAGTCCGACTTTGACGACATCTACGGCCACGTCGGGCGCATCTTAAGCGGCTACAAAGACCTCAACGAAAAGCAGCACAGACACTATGCGATTGTCGAGACGGCCGCCCGCGACATCTTTGGCGGGCTGATTGTGAGTGCATAATATGGGGGTGTGCTGCTCATCTGCTTCAGCTCTCCCGCTAACCTTTAACCTTTAGGCCTCCACATCCATCGACTCCCCCGACTTTGTGCGCGTCTGGAACCTGTTTGACATCTTGGCCATTCTGGCCGACAACGGCGACTGCGACCCAGCCCTGCTTTTCTGGCTCATTGAGGAGCTGCTCGACAGCCAGACGATCGCCGGGTGCCGCAAGGTGTTCGACTACCTCGAGTCGCGCCGCGAGCGCATCACGGCCAAATACTTTAACAATTCCAAGTTTGTCATTCTGCGCAGCTGCAACGACTTGCTGAGGCGGCTCTCGCGGGCCGACGACACAGCCTTTTGCGGCCGTGTCTTTATTTTTCTGTTCCAGGTGTTCCCGCTAGGCGACAAGAGCTCGGTGAACCTGCGCGGCGAGTACCACGTCGAGAATGTGACGACCTACGACGAGACGCCGACAGCAGCAGAAAGTGGTGGAGCGGAGAAGATGGAGGTCGATGAGACTGCGACGACAGCAGACGCAGACGGAAAGCAGCCACCAACAGGACCGGCCGCCGAGGAGAAGCCCAAGACGGACTTTGCCGCGTTGTATCCGGTCTTCTGGTCGCTGCAGGCCAGCTTCAGCCAGCCCAAAAAGCTGTTTGATGCCACCCATTTCGCCCAGTTCAAGGCCGGCATGGACGCCTCGCTGGCGGCGTTCCAGCAGATCAGCAGCCAGGACAACTCGCGCAAGCAGCGGCAGCTCGACGAGTCGCGGCGGGGTGTCAAGCGGAAGCGGGACAAGCAGGAGAAGGAGATGAAGGATACCAAGCCATCCGAAGACAAGGACGAGGAAGACGAGCTGGCCGATACGTATAACCCCAAGTACCTCACCAGCAGAGATTTGTTTGAGTTGGAGGTGAGTTGTCCCATTCCCAGAGAAATTGTGTGAAGAAGAATCCCTTGCTAACACACACGGCAGACTAGCGACTTGACGTTCCGGCGGCACTTTTTGCTGCAGGCACTCATTGTCATGGAGTTTTTGCTCTCACTTTCGCCCAAGGCCAAGGAGAAACTGGCCGGCGCCAACGCGCCCAACAAGTCTGTGACCTACTCGGACCAGACACTCAGCAAAGAAGACGCCGCGTGGGCCGCCAAGATGAAGCACGACATCACCAGCCATATTAAGAGCAGCCATGGTGACGGGCCTTACTTCTTGCGCATGGTCGACACCATCCTGGCGCGCGACAAGAACTGGGTCCGCTGGAAGATTGAGTCGTGCCCGTCTATCCAACGGGACCCCGTTTCCGCAGACGAGTTTGTCGCCGCCGAAGAAGGTGCACAGCGCGCCTTTGGTCAGCGCCGCCGGAGAAGCACAGGCGGCGGTATGGGCTCCTTCTCTCTTGACTTCTTGGACGAGGAGGACCCGGAAGAGGCCCTGGCCGAGCTCAAAAAGCCTAGCCGGTCGCAAATGTCCGCCCTCGACACATTTGAGCGCGAGATTGCCGACGAGGACTTTGAGATTGAGATGCCTGACAGCGATACGTCCAAGCAGCTGGCCGAAGAGCGCAAAGCTAGCAAGACGTGGCGGGCATTGCGTATTGTGCGGCAGTCGAACCTGTCGACATTCGACAAGATTGATGACGACAATGATGTGCGCCTGATCTTCAAGATTGGCGACGGCAACGCCGACGTCGAGCTGGACGAGCTGGACGGCGAGACAGGCGACGGTGCTGGCGGCGAGACGGCCGACAACGACAAGTTGCCGTCGAACAAACAACCCGTTGTTCTTGCTGCACCAGACGACGAGATTGCATTACAGGCAGCTAAACTGCTGGTCGAGCAGAACCCGGGCGTCTTTGGCATTGTTGGCCAATACACAACACGTCCGGCACCGGCGACAGACTCGGAAGCAGAGACAACACCCAAGAGCTACTATCAGCACCTCGAGTCGAAAGCCTTCAACCTGCTTTTGGACGGTGACGAGTTTGTCGGCTTTGGCGAGTCGGCTGGCCACCAGTACGGCTCACGCAGAAAGCAGATTGATGCAATTTCGGCCACTGGCAAGATTCCACTCGTGCTCATGAACTATGAGGTAAGCTTTTCTCTCTCTTTATTACTTGGTTCTTCTTGCTCGCATACTAACGAATTATAGAGCATCGATGCTGCCCAGGGCAATGCGTTTGCTGCTCGCTACATCTTCCTCAAGCCTTCGAGTGCCGAGGCAATCGAGCCGCTGCTCAAGGCAAGTTGTGCATATGAGGCCGAGTCTGGCCTGCAGGCCGCCGTGGCCGAGGCCAAGGAGGTTCTCGACAAGATTGGCGGTGAAGGCCAGCCAGCATTTGAAAAGACGGTCGACATTACTGCCGATGATGTTGCAGGTGCAGTCACACAGCTTGGACACTACGTTTACGGGAGGGAAGAGGAGGCTGCCGCCGAGACAGCAGATGCCGATAGAGAGGAGAAGATGGAGGGTGTGGAGGAGGCCATGAAAGACGAGGGCGAGGCCGAGGGCGAGGCAGAGGCAAAGTCTGAAGAAAAGGCAGCTGATGAGATTGACGTGAAGCCCGCTCCAGTAAAGAGCGAGGAGGGGGAAGGTGGAGAAGAAGTCAAGACAGAGGCAGCCGAAGAGGCCAAGACCGAGCCTACGGCAGAGGAAGATGCATCGATGGCTGATGCAGGTGACGAGGCTGTGGAGAACGATGGCTCCAATTAGAGAGAGCGATTGATATATCCTAAAGCCTCTTTCGATTCGGAGTTGGGAATGTACAATAATAGGGAGTCAGCGATCTGGAATCTTGATACAAAGTCTTAATTTCTACGATATACAAAATTCACGAAAGTAGATGTCTGGAGACAAATGTCAAGTGTGCAGGTCAGATGTGGATGAAAGTCAAACATATTGGTATAACTACTGTCTCCTAGTGTAAAGAGTCTTTTCAGCCGTATCATTCTGGCAACCTTGATGTGCTCCCCGGTAGATCATCCGCCTAGCCCCTTCGTCGTAATTTGTTGAAACATACAAAGAAAGAACCTTTGGTAAAGTTTGGTTCTTTACCATCATTTTGAGGGGTATCATCCCAGAGAATCCGCATAAACCATGACAGAGAAACAGGAAACAACAAGGGAATGATTATCAAACAAAAACAAGAATCTGGAGGCAAGCTGCGCTCCCAGGCCATGGTATGGTCATTGTGTTGAAAAGAGCAATAAAGAAGGAATGAAATTTTAGAATAGGGCGCTAGAGGTGTGTATCAACACTTTGGTATAATAAAGGAAAGGAAACAAGAAACAAAATGAGAAACCGAAAAGAAAGGGTGACGAGGATTTGTCCTGTAAACCAAAAGGTCGTAAACCAAGCAAGACCATAACCCAAAAAGCCGTTTTTGAACGAAGCCGTAGGGTGCGTTAAAAGAAAGAAAGTGTGAAACGTGAAAGGTGTTGAATAAAAGGACGGGAGTGGCGCCTCACTGTCCCTCTGTGGAAGGTCGCAAAGCCAGCCGACGGCCAATGTTGCCAAAGCACACGCAACTGCAGAAGAGCACGCTCAGCATCCATATGGCCGTCTCCGCTGTGACTGTCGACGCTGCCAGGTTGCCGTTGCCATCGGCAGGCCTGGCCGAGTCGTTTTGGTGATACGAGTCGCCGCCAAACGCACCGTCCATACCGCTGTTGTAGCCAACATGGTAGGGGCTCGAGTGTGTGCCCGGGTTCGGCATCAAATCGAGGTTCAGAATCATCAGCACGCCGGAGCCAACAAAGCCAAACGCAGCAGCCAGGAGGAGGCCTGACTTGGATCGATCCAAGAGGTACCACAAGAACGGGTTTGCCAGAGCAAGGGTCATTGATGCCTGCATCGTTGACGTCCACGGTAGTTTGCGCTATTTGAGAGTTAGCAAATGAGATCGACAGGGTCTAAATTATCAAATAGATCGGACAAGGTGCACGCACCATGGCAAATGCAACGCCAGCAAAGGCACCGATACCACGCACAACGAGTGCCCAGTCGGTCTCCGGAGCCGTGCGGGCCTTGGAGAGCACACTGCCGCTGCGACCAAAGCTGCGGTCCCAGACACCGTCAAACCACGGAAGAAGTGTGCCCAGCGCAATGCCTGACAGGCCCCACGAAACCAGGTAGCGCCAGTCGTAGCTGGCCACATACTCGGAACTCGGGCCAGTCTCTGCGGGAGAAGGTGTGGGCTCGCCGAGGTCGTCAAAGGCAACAATATGGGTCTCGCTGCGGAGACGGGATACAAGCACGCCGTAGCCCATGCCGAGGGTGAACAGTAATGCTGCCCGGGCCATCAAGGAGAGGAAGAGCAGAATGCGGGACGCGGGCGACGGAGCAGCGGCCTGTGCAGACTCTGACGATGTGCTCTTTGTGCGGCCAGCGGGTGCCGGCTGTAGCTTAATGCCAGACACGCCGTCGGCACCAAAGCTCTCCCCGCGCCTCCGCTGGCGCTGCAGCATCATGAGAGACTGCGACGCCTTCCGGACCTCGTCGATTTCCGCAGCAGACGCATTTGTGTGTTTCCCCTCTGTTTCGTCGTTGTCGTTCTCCTCGGGCTGTTCCACGAGCAAGTCACGGGCGGGGGTCTCGGCGCCGGTGCCCCATGGTGTGCTGGACTCAAAGATGCCGCTGGCACCACCTCCGATGCTACCGCGGCTGGGCGTCGTCGGGCTGAAGATGCCGAAAAGCGTGGACGAGGTGAGGTTCATAATCGACTGGGCACGGCTGATGGACTCGCTGCCGCCGCCGGGGGTCGAGTTGGCATCGGTAATGGTCTGCGATTGGGGGTTAAGGAACTGTGTTCGCTCGGTGGGCTTTCGCCGCTCGTCTCGGGGCTCATCTCTCTCGAAGCTGTCCTCGGAAGGTACGTGGGGTATGGCCGCCTTTGCTGCAAAAGGTCGCCGTGGGATTGGCTGGTGGACGACCAACGGAGGGCCGTTGCTGGACATGGCTGCTTGTGTATATATGTTGAGCGAGGCGGGATGTCGCCGTACGCTGCCGCAAGCTAGGGGTGTATAAAGGAGGGGATGAGGCTGTTGGGGGCGCTGCGCAGACGCCTCGTCTTTGTTTGGATTTTCGGATATTTGGTTTGTTGGCTTGTTAGTCGTATTCGACAAGCGGCTTCGAGCGGAGGTCGGAGGTCGGAGTCGAGATCCGCGGGCGCAAAAGACCGTTGGGCAGTGGGCGTAGAAAGGGCTGGAGCGAAGACCAGATGAAAGTACTCCGTATGGGAGAGGACGATGCCTATAATTAATACGCGAGACCGCAAGGTTGAGAGAGGTCGAGTTCAAGAAAATCAGAAAGGCAAGGCAAGACAAGAAGCTGAGAATCTGCTGCAAGGGACGGCCGAGAAGAGGTGAGGGGACAAGAGGGCAATGTCTTGAATGTCTTGAACAGGCATGTGGCCAGTATTCGGGTATTGGCCGACGGGAAGAGGAAAACGAGCGACGCCGACGCAAAATGCGACAATGGGATGCAAATGAGCAGCAATGAGAGGGAGGCTGAGACAAATATGCAGAGGAGATGAGAAGATGAGAAAATGAGAGAGGAGAGGAAAAGGAAAAGGAAAAGAACGACGAGAATGAGAAGGAGGGAAAGAGAGACAGAAACAGAAAAGAGGAAGGAGTGCGCGGATAGACAACAAGCAGTCGCAAGGCGCCAACTAGAGAAAACGGACCCTTCGCGCCTGCCGTCGGGACACAAGTTGGGACCGAATGGAGCACGCGTCGGGAAGGAGAGGGCTGAGGATGGATGGGGCACTAGAGACGAAAGAACGGGCAACAAGGCAGGAAGGCAGGGTCCACAGTCCAAAGCCAGCCAGTCTACGGCGCAGCAATTCAGCAATTCAGCAATTGCCAAAACCTCGTACGAACGTACGAACGTACGAACGTACCTACTTCCACTTTCCTCTCCAGAGCGCAGAAGAGGCTAGCGAATTATTGCCTGCAGTTGCCTTGAAATTGCCTGCTCCAGACAAGCCCCACGCTGGCTGCAGCGTGCTGCACAGTACGCAGGTACTACTGGAGAGAGACAAAAACACAGCCCGTCCCCAACAGAGCGCGTTAGTCTCAGACGAAAAAGCCGTCTGAAAAAGCCGTGTCAGAAAACGGCCAAAAATTGGTACGATCTCGAAAAACATCCTTGCTGCGTGTTAGGCGTGTGAGGCGTGCCAGGCGCACCTTCCTGTGTCTTGCAGCAGTCAATCGTCGCTTCCTTGCAGGATTCCAGACAGCCCAACGCTTCCAGGCTTCCTTCCTTTTCTTTTTTGTTCCTGCCGTTGTTGCCTTCCTCTGTTCTCCGTACTAGAGCCGTATTTGGACCTATTGTCACATGCTCTTGGCAGGTGAACGCGCCGGTGGCCGCTACTATTCGCTAGAAGATGGAAAGTGCACCCCCTCTCCCCTCCACGAGGACGTTGACTCGCAGACTCGGTCCAAATACTGGCCACAAGAGAAAGAAGGAGGTGTGCGTTGAGTGGTCGAGCGAGGGCACCAGGGCGCCTTCCCCATACTCACACTCAGATCCAAAATCAATCGGCGGCGTGTGCAGGAAGGAGCAAAGGAGCAGAGGAGAAGAAACAGAGAAGCATAGACAGAAGGGCAGAACAGGCAGGCCGCGACCACCGCGCAAAGAAAGCACGACACAGCGTCACTTTGGATTTTGCAGCACATGTGATTCGAAGAGGCAGAGAGACCCACTCCTCCAAGACTGTCCACCGCAGCACAGGTTCTCTGCATGCATTCATGCAACCTCAAAGTCTTAACTCCTGCAGCCCTCTCCTCTTTTAGTTCTCGTTTTTTTGTCCTCTTTCCATCCCACGCGCCCCGTATTTATACATGTTTCTACATGCATCCTTATCATATTCCAATTCCTTGATTTTCGACAGCTCGGCGAAGTTGTGCAACTGAAGAGAATATCGCCAAGAAGAGGGGACTCTACTTGAGTGAAAAGATGGCTGCTCTTAACCTCAGATATCACAGTGGCGATGGTTACATTGTACAAGATAAAGCAATTGTCAAATTGACGGGTAAGTATGTAAGGTAAATTAGGATACAAAATGCGCCATGAAATATGAAAGACAGACACAAAATAAGACGACCCCGATGCTTTTCTTATACGCTTTGATGTTCTCCTTCTCCTTCTCTACTCCTCCTCCTCGTCTTCGTCCTCCTCCTCGTCGTCGTCCTCGACATCGCTGTCCTCCACACCGTCCGGCCGCGGAATCATGACAAAGGACTCGAGGCAGGTGATGCGGTCGGGCGTCTGGTACGCGCCGAGCAGCGTGCCCAGCTGCTTGGGCTTGCTGGTGGCAGACGCGGCGGACGGGCCACCGGTGGCGCTGACGGCCGTGCTGTTCTTCCAGGCGCTGCGCAGTTCCTGGCCAGTAATCTTCCAGACGCGGATCATACCCGTGCTTGTGGCCGAGACGACGTACCAGGCCTTTTGTAGCTTCTTCTTGTTGTCGGCCGCCTTCTCCAGAACGGGAAGGATCTTGAATGCCTTGACACGGCCAGTGACACCCGTAGCGCTGCCGCCGACCTGGCCGACGAGACGGGCCGAGGGCAGGGGTGCGGTGGCAGCGCCCTTCTTGTCGTCCGTAGTCGTAGCCGAAGCGGTGGTAGGCGGTGCCACAAGGTCCTCAGCGCGCGTGGAGCACAGCAGGATGCGGCCATCTTCGGTAGCGACAGCCAACAGCGAGAACAGGCCGGCCTTGTCGGCCGCAGCAGCCTCCGGGTCGTCGTCGACCTCCATGTAGCGGAAGTCGTGCGTCTTGGTGCGGGCATCGCTCAGCACTTTGCACCGCGGCAGACTGTCCATGCCAAAGACGACGACGTTGCGGTCGAAGCCAATGGCATACTCGTCAGTGCCGTCCTCATCAACGTCGCCGCCCTCCTCCTCGCCGTCTTTGGGAGCGGGAGCGCCAAATGTCCGGCCCCAGACAACCTGCCTGCCTTCACCAGTGGCAAACCGTCCCTCGCCCAGCTCCCGCAGCAGCTCTTTGCTAAAGTTGAGCACACCGGCCTTCTTGCCCGTCACCAGGTTCCACAGGCGCATGCTGCGCTCGCCGCGGCTCACACTAATCATGACCTTCATGCTTGGGTGCACGGCAAAGTCATTGACACCCGACGGCGCACCACCAGGCGGAGCAGTGTCGCCGCTCGGCCGCCGCAGACCGCCGCCCATACCCTCCTTGGGCACGGGTGCCTTGATCATGGACAGCAGAGACCAGTCGCGTGTGCGGGTAACGGCAATTGTCGAGTCCTCGGAGGACGACAGCAGCTTGGAGCGTGTCGGGAAGGACAGTTTCGTGACAGACGAGGCGTGGTGCAGCAGAGTGCCCAGCTCACGGTTCTTGGCGTTCTCGGCAATGGGCATCACGGGCCGGCTAGTGACGGCGGCCATGATTGCACGCTCTTCGTCGGAGGCGCCCACACTCGATGCGTCGGCAGGGGCATGGGCCGACAGGTTGTAAATGTTGATGCGTTCGTCGGTGCTGCCCGTGGCAAGCATAATCTTCTGGCCCTGGCCGGGCACGGGGATAGACGGCGGCGACAGCGCCAGGCAGCGGATGGCCGACGAGTGGGCATTGAACAAGAATGTGTCGGTGAACTTGACGCCAGCGGGAGTGACAGTGGCCACGACACCGTGTAGAGTGCGGTCGTAGGAGCCGGCGACGATCTGGATTGCGGCCGGAGCATCGCCCAAAACGACCATCGAGTCGGCCGCTGCTGTTGTTGCTGCCGGTGCTGGTGCTGGTGTCGGTGCAGCTGCCGTCTTCACGCCGTTCCGTGCCGCCTTATCCTTCGGTCTGCTGACGGTAGAGTCGGTCGCAGCAGGCGTTGTTGTGCTCTTCAAAGCAGACTTCTTTTTGAGGATCGAGGTCGGTTTTGTGGAAGTTGGGGGAGTCGTCGCCTTCGTCTTTGGTCTCGTCGCTGCCGGTGCCTCTGGGTCGGCCGCCGACGCCTTGGCCTCCCGCTTTCTCTTCATTGCAGATTTTGGCGTGTGGGACGGCATTGTTGTGTGGTTTGTTGGGTGTGAAGGAGGTTGACGTGGAAAGAAGATCGTTGTTTGTACTGTGCGGGTAGAAATCGCCAGAAAAGCTCTGGATACACTGGCGAGACTGGGAAGGAGCGTGGACCGCTAGCGTCGCAGCTTTCCTTCCGTTTGGGTGCCACTACAGATTTTTTTTTCTTATCGGCTACTTTGGGCAGCCTTATCGTTATCCTTATCTTATCGCCTCAACGTCAAACACGACCTCGCGACATTGGACTTCACTTAATTCTCAATATCTACAGAGTACTGAGCGCGAGACGTTCATAGCACACGGTCGAGGGTTGAAATTAAAATGCTTTGGTTATTAAAGTATAAAAAGCCATGTCCATGGCATATAAAAATTGCAATAAGCACAAACAGTACAATCAATGCTCAGAACAAAGCAAAAGGCTCGCTCTTGCTCTGCTCTCGCTCTGTATAGCTGTGCTTTGCTAATCAGCTTCCAAGTCCTCCCAGTTTCTCGTGATGTCCCTCCTCTACTATCACGCTGATTCCCTCCGCCCCAACAAAGACAACAAAGACGCCTTGCCTAACGCTGTTCACGCAACTGCTTCAAAGTCCACCATCTTTTCCTACTTCGAAGGCTGGGTGGCGTTGCTGTTCGCGGGCACAGCAGCATTGGCAGGGACAGGTGTGCCGTTGGGCACGGGCGTGCCGCTCGCCTGGCGTGCCGGCTGGGGCACCGACGGAGACCGGGCTGGAATGCTGTGAGGCGACCCGGCCTTGAGCTGTGCCTGAGCTTGTGCTTGCTGTTGTTGTTGTTGTTGTAGCTGCTGCTGCTGCTGCTGGGCAGACTGGGCTTGCTGGGCCTGGGCCTTAGCCGCCTGTTGAGCTTGAGCTGCCTGGACTGCCTGGGCTGCCTGGGCTTGCTGAGCGGCCTGGGCCTGTGCTGCCGCCTGGGCATTCTGGGCGGCGAGCACGGCCTGCATCTGCGCGTGCTGCTGGGGCGTGATGGCCACCGGATGCTGCTGCTGCTGGCCACCACCACCACCACCCGACGCGGCCTGCTGCACCTGCTGAGCCTGCTGAGCACGCAGAAGCTGCGCGTACTGCCGAGGACTCGTGCCGGACAGTGCTTGCTGAGGTCCGCCGCCCGCTGCCGAGTGCATAGCTGCGTTAGCGCGCTGCATCATCACGATCTGCGAGTAGTTCTGCACAGCCATAGAGCGCGCCTGTTCGGCCGTCAGGTTCGGGTTCTTGGCCCGAAAACCGTTCTCGAGCTCGCGGATCTGAGCCATAATGTTAGGAGGCAGCTGCGTCTGGGCGGGCATCGCCGGCCGCGGCGACGGCGAGTTGGCTGCCATAGGACCGCCTGCCATGCCCATGCCGACGGGGCTGCCCATATGAGCACCGTTCGCGGCGTTAAACTGGCCCACCATGGCCTGGCCGTTAGCCATAAACGCCTGCTGCTGGTTGGGCATCGGCCGAATAGCACCAGCTAGAGGAGAGCCTTGCGGGACAGACGGCACCTTAACCATCGGTTGGCCCTGCTGCTGGGCAAGCTGTGCCTTTTGCGCTGCGGCGGCGACAGCAGCCTGTTGCGCGACGGTTGCTTGCTGCGGAGGATGAGGCGACTGCGACTGGGATAGCTGCTGCTGCTGCTGCTGCTGCTGCTGCTGCGCCTGCTGTTGTTGCTGGGCGTGCTGTGCCTGTGCCTGTGCCTGTGCTTGCGCCTGTGCTTGCGCTTGCGCTTGTTGCAGCTGGTGTTGTTGCAGCATCATGAGCTGCTGCTGTTGCAAATGCTGCTGCTGCTGCGGAGTAAGGTGAGGGGAGTGCTGGCCTTGCTGGCCAAGTTGCGCGTGTTGCGCGAGCGGAGTGTGGTTTTGGGAGTTGAGTGCGTGTTGTTGCTGCTGCTGCTGAGCCAGCTGCTGCTGCATCTGGAGCTGCTGCAACTGCTGCTGGTGCAGTTGCTGCTGCATTTGGTGCTGTAATTGCGCGTGCTGCGCGTGCTGCGCGTGTTGCTGTGCGTGCTGCTGCTGCTGGTGCTGAACTTGGTGCTGTTGCTGCACATGTTGCTGCTGTTGCTGCTGGTGCTGCTGCTGCTGCATCGCCCGCTGCTGGTCCTGGATGCGCCTAGCCTGCAGGACCAGGTTCATATCGGACTGCCCGCCCTGCGCCTGTGCTTGTGCCTGTGCCTGCGCCAGCTGCATCCGTTGTGCGTGCATCGCCTGCTGCAACTGGGCCTGCTGCAGGTTCGTCATCGGAAGAGGGCTGGCGCCGTTCACGCCCACAAGCGGCATGCCCTGCATCGGGTTCGCCGGGCTTTGGATCGGCATCCGCGGCCGTGCCTGCTGAGGGTTGCGCATAGGCACACCGTGCGGTGCACCAGGCACATTGGGACGCGCTGCCATGGCCATACCGTTGGCGGCTGCCATCTGGGCTGCAACCTGCGGCGGCACACCAGGGCCGGCGACGGCCATGCCCTGGTTCTGCTGCTGCCGAGCCATGATCTGACTCTTGCGCTGCATCTCGGCCTGTCTCTGAGTGTATTCCGCCATACGCTCCGCCATGCGTTGATCGCGCTCGGCGCGCAGTCTACTATATTCGCGCGGAGTCTTGACCGGAGGCCGTTGCTGCGGCGGCTCATTTGCTTTCCGGGTGGCGACGATAGCGGCCTGCTGTTGCTGCTTGTTGTGGATTGCTTCACGCTTCTTCGCAAGCTTCCGCATAGCTTCAAACGATGCCAGGTGTCTCTGGTTCCGGTGCCGTTCAACACGCATGGCAAGCGTAGGGCGACGTCTCTGCACCGGTGTCGGCGGAGGTGGTGGTGCTGAGCCGGAGCTGCCGTTGGTCTGTGCTGCCGCCGCCGCTGCTGCTGTGGCCGCAGCTGCAGTTGCCACGGCCTTTTCGTTGTGCTCGCGGATCGCCTTCTGGGCCCCATCGATACGAGACTGATAGATCTTAAAGTATGGGGACCGTGATGCGTCCGTCGGGAAGCCCTCCAGGCTAATCCACCGCTCAAAGCACTCCCAGGAGGTCCGACGCTCCGCACCTGATGAGAAGAGTGACTTGGGCGACAGCAGGCTCGCCGTCAGAGACCAGTTGTACGAGTACTCGCGCACGAGCTTCTTCAGCTGGTCGTCGTCTGCAACAGTCCACTGCGACGGCGGCCGGTATTCGTAGAAACCAGACGATGGCATAGGGTACTCCGATGGTGGCCGGAACTGGTGGCCAGCATGCAGGCGCTCGCGCATCATCTTGTGAGCCGGGTCGAAAAGAGCAACAGCATTGTCCGCTGCTGCTGTGTTGCGAGTAGGTTTCTTGGCAGTGGGCAACGGTCCGTCGTCCGACATCTCTTCGACAAACTCTTCGACATCGTCGTCCTCGGACTCATCGTCAATGGAATACCGGCTCTTCTTCTGGAGTGCCGGCCTCGGCTTGATGACAATGGGCGTCTCAATATATCTGCTGACTGGGACGACAGGCCGGCGCCATGCAGCATCGGGATCCTGGTCCTTGGACGTTAGGTCGCTCTTGGGCACCTCAAGCGGCGTGCCGTACATGGGCAGTTCGGCAAGGAGGCGGTCAGAAGCCACAGAGGCTTGCAGTTCGAAGACAACGGCGTCGTTGGGCAGGGCAAAGATGGCTGACGGTGCCACGGTAGTCGCAAAGGGGACAATGGCTTCC
Source organism: Sporothrix euskadiensis (assembly GCA_019925375.1). Lineage (NCBI taxonomy): Eukaryota > Fungi > Ascomycota > Sordariomycetes > Ophiostomatales > Ophiostomataceae > Sporothrix > Sporothrix euskadiensis. The sequence continues at coordinate 408,191 of JADHKQ010000022.1, read as the reverse complement.
GTAAAATCGCCATCGTCCACCAGGTCCACTTCGTCGTTGTCCAAACCGGCAGCCGCATCGTTGGCTTCGTCGGCTTGCGCTGCGTCAATCATGGCGTTGTCGATCATCGCGAAGTCGTCGGTGTCGGCGCCGCGCCGCAATGGAATTCTGGCAATAACTTGAAGCGCCTTCCGCTTCTCGGGCGAGGCCTGGACCCATTCTGCGCAGAAAACAGCTAGGCTACGAGCGGCCGAGTGCTTCCACTTGCGCTCTTCACGAAAGTCTGTCCGCATCCACTTCATCTCCTGCAACATCACATCCCAATGTGACTTTTGTCTCACGGGTTCCTGGGCACGTTTCGGCTGGCGGAGCGACCACTTGTCCTGTTGCTGGAGATGGTAGACACGCTTGAGGATCTTGCACGACTGGCTGTCATAGATGGATACCTGGCTGTCGGCACTGGAGATGGTCTTCCGCGCGTGGTGCACTAACTGGTCGAGGCTCTTAAGCCACTTGGAGTTTTGCGCAAACGTCTGCATGAAGAGCGGCGTGAAGTAGTCCTCGGCAAACAGGTTCCCTGCCTTGGCCAGGTTGGACGGGACGATAGTGGTCTCCGGCTTGGTCTTCTTCTGCTTGCCGAACAGGACTGTCGGGGCCTTTCTCTTGCCGTCTTTCTTGCTGTCGGCCAAGACCAGGTCGTTGATGGTGAGGTTCTCGTTGGCGTCGCCCGTCGATGGCTTCGGCGTCGGCAATGTTGCAAGAACGGACGGGCTTGCAGCTCCGTTTGTGTAACTCGACTGGCCGTTCAAGCGGTTCAGTGTCGAAGAATTCGACTCTGCTGTCCGCTCGGTGAATGTCGTGTTCTTTGCGTCCGTTGTCGTCGTCGGTCTTGATGCCGATTGCAATGCAGCTTCCTTCTTCACGAAAACCTCCGTCGTCTCGTCAACATCCATGGCCTGCGATGGCGTTCCGGTAGCTGCTGGTGGTGGTGTTGTTGTTGTCGTCGTCGTCGTCGTCTGTGTTTGCGGCTGGGTCTCGTTGACGTTGTTGGCAGCCTCTGCTTGGCTCTCACCAGCCGCAGCAGATTCCTGGAGAAGTTGCGCCTCGACAGTGACATCGCGCGTCCCGTCGGCCTGAGCCTGGTCCTCCGCCTTCCCTCGGCTGTCGCGGCGGTCGGCCTTCTCGTCACCGTCGACGTAGGAGTCGTTCTCGTTCTCGGGGCTCGTGTTCACGGACACATCGTGGACAGCGGGGGTCGTGGCTGTCTGGGCGGTCGAGTCGGGCGACGAAGGAATGTCGCCAGCCTTTGATACATCGTTGGCTGCATTGCTGGGTGAGCTGGCGGTCTTTGCGTCCGCGCCGTCCACTTCCATCGCATCCCCATCCCGTGAGGCAAACGTGACTGCTGGCGCCGTTGGTGTTTCTGATTTTGTGCCGTTCACAACGCGCTGTGATGCGTCTGCCGTCTCTGCTGCTGGGGCTGATGATGGTGTAACGTCTTGGGGTATGTCGGCTGGCTTCAGGCCATTCAGAGCCGTCAAATCGGCCGTCGCCTGGGGCGTCAATAGCGGCGTCTTGGACTGGGATTCCTCGCCAGCTGGCCGTGCCGATGCTGGCAACAACCCCTGGACTGGGGACCGGCGTGGTGCGGTTGCATTTTCGAGCGGCTCCTGGGGTTTGCGACCGTTTGTAGAAGGGGCAGTATGTGATTCGAGGTGGGTGGTGGAGGAGGAGGAGGAAGAAGAGTCGTGATCCTGTGTCGTCGGGGTTGGCGGCGCGCCGTTCTCGAGGGCCAGCCGCGCGTCGATTCCGGATTCTTTTAGGTAAGAGGCAGACGCCGATGCAAAGAACTGCTTGAGCGTCTCAAGGTCGGGCTTCTGTCGTGTGGGGATGCGCGCGTCGCTGAGCGGACGACCTCTACAAACAAGACAAACAAATATGTTAGTGGCGGCGCGTTGGGACGGCTTGGGGCCGACGCGTGCGAAAAGCAAGCAAACAAAGGCGGAAATGCATATGGGATACGTACTGTAGGATGTCCGTGTCAAGCAAGAATTTTGTTTCGCCGGTGGTGGACGGTGGCGCGTCGACATCGAATTTGTTTAGATTGAGGGCGCCATCGCTGTCGGTCGCGACAGCGTAGAGTTCGCGGAGCTTGCGTTTGCGCGATCGCACGATTGAGCTAAAAAGCGTCAGTACAACATGAGCGATATCAAAATGACGAGAAAAAACCGCGCTTTCGATTGAAGTATATCATTAACCTGTATTCTGCCCGCTTTAATCGCAGAAGCTCGAGGCGGTCGGCGAGTCCGACCTCAGTCATGTCATGAGTGGGTGCGACATCCGTTTTCGACGAAACGGAATGTCGAAATGAGCTTAACAGAGCCAAGGTAGACGGAATTCGCGATAAAAACTGATGAAAACCGTCGTGTTGTGGTGTTTTGGGCGACTTTTATTTTTTTCGAGTTCGTGATGCTTCGCTTTTTGGCCGATAAATTTTTCAACAGTTGCCCAAGAAAGGAGCCAGAAAGTGGTGCAGAAGAGTGGTCCAAGAACAGAGTTCAGAAACAGAGTTCAGGTATGTTTTCGGCTTTTCGTAGTGTGAAAGTCCAGTAGTCAACTTTATCAGATAGCGGGTTTGTCGGGAAAGAACGAAGGACTGCAGGCGATTTTGGGCGGTCTGGGTGGCCTGGGTGGTGTATTACTTCGTACCTTTTGTCGTGTCCTAGTTTCCAGTCTTGGTTTTCAGTCACAGTGGCGCCTTCCTTTTCTTCACGTCTGTCTCCCTGAGAAGGAAGGAGCAGCCTGGGCAAGTTTTCGAGTTTTTTTTTCTTTTTTTTTCTTTGCGAGCCTGGAGAGAGCCTAGTATGGGAAAAGTGGAGACATCGGTACGAAAGGCTGTTATTGGGCAGGCGCGCTTTGCAGAAGGATGGGAAATGAGGGCGAAAAAAATTGAAAAAATCAGAAAAGGGGTGAAAGTACTCCGTAGTTAGTGAAAGTCAGAACCACAGCACCAAAGTGCCCACCTAACTAGATTGCAGACTGGGGCAAACTGGGGACAGATAGTGTTATCGGCAGAGTGCTCGGCTCAGCGTCGCGCAGGGAGGCAATAGGCCTAGAGCGTGCTAGGCATAGCGCTGTTTCTAGCAGGTTTTATGCCCGAGGAGACAGGGATCAACAGCATGGCGCTGAGAGAGGTCGCTTTGGAGTGCTGCGTTGGGAAAGGGCGACTGGGATGGAGGCAGGACGGAGTACGAACGTACGGCGTACGACGTAATTACGGAGAATGCACTCCAGAGTCCACACGTTGGAGAGTAAACATGACTAAGCGCCCTTTCGAGGCTTTTTATTTTATTTTTGCGTGTCATTGCGCCACAGTGTGGCTAGTGGACACTGGCAGACTGGCAGCCTTGTCGACCCGATGATGTGCTTTTCACACTGTTTTCAGTGACATCGAATCGTAGCCTACAGCTGACAGACTGTGATCTACCACCACTTTGACCTCACTGCCACGACAACGCGCATCATGTCGACACCAGACCGGCCAGAAGCCTCGCGGATCGCAATCAAACTCGGTGGCTCGTCATCCAGCACATCAAAAAAGCCCAGTCGGCCACCACCGCCGTCTTCCAGCCTCGGGAAGCGCCAGCGGCCAAGCCATGGACTAGGCGGCAACTCAGACTCTGAGACGGATGACGATTCGCCCAAGCACGGCCGCCATGAGCGCATCACAGCATTTGGCGACAACGGCGCCGAGCTCGCCAAGAGCGCAAGGGATGAGCGGGACGAGCGGCGACCAGCTAAGCGCGGGCCGCTGACGATTGAGCGGCAACCCAACCGCGACTGGAAGACAGAGGCCCGGTCACGCAACCAGCGCGGCGGTCGGTCATCAGAAACACAGTCGTCAAGTGCACCGCCAGCAAACGGAAGCCAGAAGGAGGTTGAGCCGGCCGACGAGGACAAGCCAATCACGTGGGGCCTGACCATTACGAAGAAGGAGACATCAGAGGACGGCGAACAAAACAGCAACGACGCCAAGACGGTAAACAGCCGTGCAGACACTCCGACCAAAGAGGGCTCACGAGCCACCCCCGAGGCGCCTGCGGACCCAGAAAAGGAGGCCGTCAAGGCACTTCTTGGCGAGACTGTCGACGAGAAAACAAAGACACGCCGCGTGATTGAGCGGACAGGAAACACTGTCTCCGAGGACGACGTCTTCTCCCGCGATTTTGACGACGCGCCAGACGTGTCGACGCTGGAGGAGTACGAGGCCATGCCGGTCGAAGAGTTTGGCGCTGCGCTGCTGCGCGGCATGGGCTGGGACGGCAAGGACCGCGGCCCCAGGGTCAAGCAGGTGGTTCGCCGACCAAACCAGATGGGGCTGGGCGCCAAGGAGCTCAAGGGCGCAGAGGACCTCGGTGGCTGGAACCACAAGTCCGGTTCTGGCGGCAGCAGCAGCTCACACCGCAGGGAGCGGCCACCAAGACTGCACGAGTACCGCCGCGAGGAGGACAAGCGGCGCGAGAAGCGCGATGAGCGCTACCGGGACAGCTACAAAGCCGAGCGGGATCGAGAAACGGACGACCGCAGAAGCCACCATGGCAGCAGCGGCAGCCGCCACCGCAGCCGGCACGACCGGTGAGAGAGGGAAACGAAACGATCGGACTTTCTTTTTTTACATCAGGCCCAGTCGAGCTCTCCCCACTTGGATACGACGACCAAAGACTAGACTTTCTTGGACACCGAAAGACCACAACGCTCCGCCGATATACGGCATGTCGTCCGCTGTCGGCGAAGCTTCCTCTCGGATGTATTCCAGCGGCAAGTTACATTCGAAACTTCGTGCATCGCAAAACATGCAGCGGACACGCGACAGTCAGGTCATGATGTGCGATGAGGCTCGCACGAGACATGACAGCTGGTCAGCACCCCGGCCTGTCCCCGGTTGCACCGTGGGGGGGCACTTACACGGATCCAACTGCAGCCTTCCATATTCAACCCGTTTCAAAACAGCTTCAAACAACACCCTCTTCACAAATTCATAGCGAGCGAAAGACGGCCATAGATTAGCGAATACAAGCGCTCTCTCGAACGGGCCACCATCTGATTTACAACACATCCAACCGAGCTCCATGCAAGCGGAAATTCACACGTGCAATTCAACGTTGAGATATGGCCGCCATCGTGTCGTCATGTCGTATTTCCACATCCTGTAGTCAACCGTTTTTGCCCGACAGCCGTCACTCAAGCTCGCTCCAGTACTACGGCCGCCTGTGATTTACCAGTTAATGCGAGAGATTTAGCGAGTTTGCGAGGAGACACAGGCACAATGAGGAGCAAGTTTGGCGAGGTAAGAAGCCGCAAGCTGCTAAGAAATGCACTACTGCCCGCTAAAACCTTCCGGTTTTGCCCCCAACACTGCTCTGTCCTGGCTATTGCCGCCGCCGCGCGGGAAGCCGTCCTCGGCCCATTCCCCCGCGTATGGGGGTCTGGTGTAAGCGGATGCACACGCCCGATTCGCCCGACATCCGTCCTCGCCACCAGCTCGTGCTCACACTTACACGTCCTTCGCCTGAAAGAATAGCGAGGCAAGCAAGCCGGTTGGGCAGGATATTTTATTCGGTTGAATTCTTTCATCATTTATCAGGCTGCAAGAAAATAGCAAGCTCGGGTGACCAGTCCTTTTATGCACAACCCCCATCTTTGTCAACTCCGCCAATCGTGATCGTGGACCGTGCCATTGTACCCTCTTTTACCCCAGACTTCCAAAGCCTATATAAGCTGCGGATCCGGTGCAGTCCGCGGAACGCCTGAGAATCGATATCCCCAGAATCTACAGACAAGAGGCAGTGTTGTGTGAATTTGTACGGTGCCATCATCGCACCTTCCCTAGATTTTTGTACCCGGGCACGATATCATTCCTTCCTTCTGCTTGCATAATACCCCCGGAGCCGAACGATCTTGCCCTCCGCGTCCACGTCCTCCAACATGGCCGCACCTTCCCCGTCGAGCGATGCCTGGTGGAAGGAAGGCACGGCCTACCAGATCTACCCAGCCAGCTTCAAAGACAGCAACGGCGATGGACTGGGCGATATTGCAGGCATCCTCAGCAAGGTAGACTACCTCAAGGAGCTCGGCATCGACATCGTGTGGGTGTCACCCATGTTTGAAAGCCCGCAGATCGACATGGGCTACGACATCTCCAACTACGAAGCAGTGCATGCTCCATACGGGACGGTTGAGGATATGCAGGCCCTCATCGATGCGTGCCATGCTCGCGGTATGCGGTTGATCCTCGATCTCGTCATCAACCACACGTCTTCCGAGCATGCATGGTTCAAAGAGTCACGGTCGTCCAAGGACAATCCGAGGCGGGATTGGTACATCTGGAAGCCGCCACGGTATGCCGAGGATGGCACCCGGCTGCCACCGACCAACTGGCGCAGCTATTTTAGTGGCGGCACATGGGAGTGGGACAAGCATACGCAGGAGTACTACCTGCATTTGTTTGCAAAAGAGTGAGTGGCGCCGGTGCCTTCTTTATTTTTTATTATTAATTTACGTTGCATGTCTCTGACCGTCTAGGATGCCCGATTTGAATTGGGAGAATGAAGAGGCTCGTCACGCCATCTACGACAGTGCGATGCGTTTCTGGCTTGATAAGGGCGTTGACGGCTTCCGCATCGACTGTGTCAACATGTACAGCAAGCGAGCTGGCTTCCAGGACGCACCAATCATCAACCCGGACGTCTTTGAACAGCCGGCTTGGTCCGAATATGCCAACGGCCCACGGATGCACGAGTTTTTGCGCGAGATGAACACCAGTGTGCTCGACAAGTACGACACTCTGACCGTGGGCGAACTGCCGCATACCCCCGACCCACGGCACGTGCTCAGGTACGTTGGTGCGGCCGACAAGCAGTTGAGCATGGTCTTCCAGTTTGACATTGTCGACATTGGCCAGGGCAAAGCCGACAAGTACCGCTTCGAGGAGTGGAGGCTGCCGCAGCTCAAGGCCACCGTCGCCAAATGGCAGCAGTTTATCGAGGGCACGGACGGCTGGACGACGGCGTTTTGCGAGAACCACGACCAGGGCCGCTCAGTCTCGCGGTTTGCGTCTGACGCACCCGAGCACCGTGTGCACTCGGCCAAGCTGCTGGCCCTGATGCTGGCATCGTTGACGGGCACGCTCTTCATCTACCAGGGCCAGGAGATTGGCATGATCAATGTACCGCCTGAGTGGTCCATTGACAAAGAGTACAAGGACATTGAGAGCGTCAACTTTTACCACACCGCCCAAAAGCTGGCAGACGAGAAATTCGCTGGCGACCCGGAGGCCATCAAGCGCGAGATGGACTATGTCAAACGCAGCATCCAGATCCTCGGCCGCGATAACGCGCGCTTGCCGATGCAGTGGGATGCCTCCAACAAGTCGGCCGGCTTCACGGACAAGCCCGAGGGCGGCTGGATGCGCACACACGATCTGTATCCGGAGATCAACGTTGCCCAGCAGCTAGACGACCCCAAGTCTGTGCTCAGTTTTTGGAGGAGCATGCTGCGATTCCGCAAAGCGCATGCGGATATCTTCATCTATGGCAACTTCCGGCTGTATGAGCCCGAGAATGAGAAGACGTTTGTCTTTTCCAAGACGACGGCTGGATCTGGGACCAAGCAGGCAGCCGTGATCGTGCTTAACTTCACAAACGAGGATCAGACGGTCGACCTTCCACCTGCAGATGAGGTCGGCGTCCTACGGTTTGAGGTGAGCAACTACACTGACAAGCCAACAGTCGAGGAGACCGGTCGACAGGTAAAACTCGGACCGTGGGAGGGCCGTCTCTATTTGTCGTCGGGAGCGGCCGCAGGGGAGTCATAAAGATGGCAGGTCTTAGTGTATGCATTGGATACGGTGTGCTGGGCCACTTGTCAAACAGATCTCGGTTTTATGGGGCGTGGGGATACACTCGCCCAGTCTTGGATTGAGTCCTTGTACTTTAGTTGGAAACATGTATGAAAATACGAGGAGGCTAGAAGTAGAAGAAAGGGCCATACTAATCAGACCGCGCTGGGTTTGAATATGATGTTTTTTTTGGTCCTGTCTGTGCCGGGTTGTACCATGCTTTACTGTGAACTTTAGGTTTGAAATCAATTTTCCATAATTTTGCTCTCATTTTTCAATCTTCAAAATAAAATAAATCGTAGAAATATATTGAATTATCACGGAAAATATACTTATTCTTGATACAACAATTTGCGTACGAAGAAAAAAGAAGAAAAAAAGACGTTACTCAAAGAGCAAGTAAACAATGCAGGCGTGGTTTTCAAAACACATCTTGCGATGAAACTCATGACGCTGAAAATCGACTTTCTGTATGCAGGCCAAGATAATCTCCAGGCAGCCATTTAAGCGAATCGTAGCGGGCGTTTTCCGTACTTACACAGTAGAACGCCCTTGCACCTGGACCACGAAACCCCTCAGTCATCACCCCTTACGCCAAAATGGGTCGTCGTCGCCCAGCTTCGCAAAAACTGTGGGATGTTTTCGCTGGTACTGGGTAGTTTTGGTGGACTTTTTTGGTGGACATCGAGAAAAAAGGGGCAAAACGCATGTGAATTCTGGCTTCTTTTCTTGTTCCTCGTTACGGAGTTTTTGGAGAGCAGGAACACTTTTTTAGTGGAGTTCCCTTAGCGCATAGGTGGGGTAGCCTGCCCGGGATTGGCCAAAGAATGGCCCAAAGAGGGAAGTCTTACCCCTGGGCCTGCCCTGAAGTTCCTGAACCAACCACCTATCTGCTGCTTGCCCACCTTTTGCTCAACATTTTTACTGCTACGGTGAGCCAACCCTGACTTGGTCCTGGGAAGCTCTTGCCTTTTGTTCTGGTGGCGTCTGTTGGTGCGGCACAAGTGCAAGATGCAGCTCGACTGCCCCTGCCCTATCTATCTGTTCTATTCGTACTCCGTACTACGTAAATTACGTCGTAGCTGTACCGTGTTCCCACAGTGTGCGCCTTCCGTATCTGTGCTCTTGCGAGGCGGTCAGGGCCACACTGCGACTGCCGGGGGGTGGTCTGGAACTGCACCTGCCGCTGTTGTGGATTGGACACTTTTTTCTCTCCTTGGTCTTGCCTTCCCGCCCTTTCTTTTGCTCCTTCCCTCTTTCTTCTTTTTATCTCCTTCCCTTCTTCCTCCTTTTCCCACCTCAGCCCCCTTTTCCCTCTGCTCGCCAATTGACTGTACAATTGCTTGCAGCATACTCGCCCATCATGTCGAAAACCGGAAGCGAGTCGAGCTTCGAGTTCATTGTGACTCCGAAGCCCCCGGCTCCCACCTTTGCTACCAAGGAAGAGTGCGGCGTCCCCACGACCAATGTGAGTGACGAAACAGCACAGCACAGCACATCAAGAGCTCCAAGCTTCGGGCCAAGCCATCGAGGCCGAGGCATTGGAGCACGTCAACAAAACATCACCATGAACGAAGCTCAATGGCTTCAGAAAAGCTTCAAAAGCTTTATCTGGAAGACAGGGACACCTGCTAACCCCTCCCCAGGCCGCCTCAATCAACAACGCCCCCCTGCCCGCCGACGGCTCCGGCAACGAGAGCTTCTCGTACAAGCTGATTATCTCGGTTCTCGTCATTGTCCCCTTCTACCTTTCCTGGAAGCTGGGCGGTGGTTGGAAGACGGCCATCTTCTTTGCCCTCTTCACCACCATCCCGCTGCTGGGCGGCTACTGGATTCTGATCTCGACCCTCAGCCCCCGCGCCAACGAGAAGGCCAAGCTCCCCGGCCGCCCCATTGAGCACTACCTGACCTTCAAGAAGCCCGCCGACCAGGCCAAGTACCATGGCAAGACCAAGATCGCCATGGAGACCTTCCACGAGATGTACTTTGACGGCGACGTTGACTTTAACGGCGACTGCCTCGAGGTTATGGAGTACCGTCACGACTGGGCCTCGTTCAACTTGACCGTGCACCTGATCAAGTACTTCCTCTTTGGCATGATCCCCGAGCTTCTGCTGCACACCAAGGGCCAGGGTATGTTTTGCGTGCTGCGCTGTTTTTTTCTTGTTTGCTTCATCAGTCGTTTGCCTTGCTAACAAACTCTAGACGAGGAGCAGGTCCGCGACCACTACGACCGCGGTGACGACTTCTACGCCTGGTTCCTCGGACCGCGCATGATCTACACCTCCGGTGTCATCTCCGATCCCACCATTGAGGAGTCTCTCGAGCAGCTCCAGGACAACAAGCTGGCCATTGTTTGCGAGAAGATTGACCTGCAGAAGGGCGACCGCCTCCTCGACATTGGCTGCGGTTGGGGTACTCTGGCCCGCTTCGCCTCCGTCAACTACGGCGCCAACGTCACCGGTATCACTCTCGGCCGCAACCAGACCAAGTGGGGCAACAAGGCCCTCCGCGACGTCGGCATCCCCGAGGAGCAGAGCAAGATTCTGTGCTTGGACTACCGCGAGATCCCCGTCCCCGAGGGCAAGTACAAGAAGATCACCTGTCTCGAGATGGCCGAGCACGTCGGTGTGCGCCACTTTGGTGGCTTCGCCCGCCAGGTCCGTGACATGCTGGACGACGATGGTGTTTTCTTCCTCCAGATTGCTGGTCTCCGCAAGTTCTGGCAGTTTGAGGACTTCACCTGGGGTCTGTTCATGAACAAGTACATCTTCCCTGGTGCCGATGCCTCGACCCCCCTGGGCTGGGTCGTCGACCAGCTGGAGGGTGCCGGTTTTGAGATCAAGGACATCGACACCATTGGTGTGCACTACTCGGCCACTCTCTGGAGATGGTACCGTAACTGGCTAGGCAACCGCGACAAGATCGAGGCCAAGTACGGCAAGCGCTGGTTCCGCGTAAGTTTTTCTCGCCTCCCCCAAGTCAATTTTAGTGTACCTTGCATATTCTAACCAACCTAGATCTGGGAGTTCTTCTTGGCCTACTCGACCATTGCCTCGCGCCAGGGCACTGCTACCTGCTTCCAGATCGTTCTGGTCAAGAACATCAACTCGACCCACCGTATCAACGGTATCCCGACTCAGTTCGGCCTTGCCGGTGCCCGGAAGCACAGCCCGGCTGACATATCTGCCTGGGCCAAGACCGAGGCCACCAACTTCCCCTACGAGAAGTAAATGCACAATGTGCATTTTGGGGGCAAGCCTGATGTGCTGATATGACCTTCAGCGGACGGCTTATGCCCATGTCCCCGACTGGCCAAGAAGAGCAGAAATGCTCTCACACCTGTGCGTGTGAGTGGATCGCGCGGTAGGAATACCACGTGGCCGCTGCATGGCGACAGTTTCTTATCCCGCAAAGCCAATCATCCAGGGAGAGGACAGAATCGAACGATTGTGTATCGGAGAACGAGCGAGCACGAGTGTGTTTCGCAGAACGCAAAAGACGGGGTGTCTGTTGGTGACGACGCCCCAGAACGCAAGAGTATAAGAATATGATAGGAGGCTTGCTATTTGCCGGCGCGCAATGGGCAGCTTTGTGTGCCATTATTTCCAAACATTATGACGATGGATCTGCAAACGGTTGCGAAGTATTGACACAAAAGAATCGGTATCGGAGTACTTTAATAGAACAATGGACGGTTTATAAAAATGGGAAGTCAGGGGAAGTGTACTCTGTAGCAGGAAATACAAAGCCTCGATGTTTAATTGGAACTGGATGAACAGTAAAGCATAATTTGAATGTGACGGTTTATGAGAGCGATGACGTTGATAAAGAGTGAAGTCTTAAGAGGCCGTGTGCGCTAGTGTCTAACGGCAGTTGTGCCCCTGTAATTTCGTGCCTGAATTAGGCCAAAAAGCCCGACGCGTATAACTGCACACACGTGCTCTTTGATCTCATAAATTTCGCCTCACACAGCATCGCCTCAGCTCAACGACCACAGATGGGATGACGGCAGCCTTGAAATACGGACGGCTTGGCTGCTGTGCCAGCAGGACAACCTGGGCAAAACCAAGACCGGCCTTTATGAAAGCGTGGCAGACGCTGTCGCATTCTCGATCCAAGTCGTCGACAACTTCGACTTCGACATTGCCACCGCTCATCTACCCAGAACAGCCGCGGTCAGTGAAGCACAACGACCTGCCGTCCTTTCTCCGGTATGCAGAGCGTGCCGAACTGGATACCAGGTCGACGACGTTTGTCGGCACATTCTACGAGTACACAGTGGCCGACCACCTGGCGCCATTGGGCTTCTCTTTAAGGCGCGTCGGAGGTGCATCGGATCGCGGCATCGATCTTCTGGGCACATGGACGTTGCCTATCCCCAAGAGTGCCCCAAAGAGTACCTCGGAAGCATCTCCGGAACCGCTGAGAGCGATCGTGCAGTGCAAGGCCGGCACCGGCCAGCGTGTCGGGCCACATCTTGTGCGTGAGCTGGAGGGTGCATTCATTGGCGCACCTGTTGGCTGGCGGTCACGGGTTGGCAACGGTGACGGCGAGACGGCTGAAAACGGCAACGGAACCAGTAGTCCGGCCGTTATCGGTGTGCTTGTGACCGAGAAGCCGGCCACCAAGGGCATCCGGGATGCGCTGGCACGCAGCCGCTGGCCTATGGCGTACATCTACTGTGCAGGCGAGGGCCATATTCGGCAGATGCTTTGGAACCAGCAGGCCGAGAGGACTTGTGGACTGACGGGACTCGGCGTCACACTTAGACACGCCGTCGATGGACACTCAGGTGCCTATGCACATCTTGTTCTCACCTGGCAAGGGAAGCCACTACCAGCAGTGCCCGTTCAGGGTTCTTAACTCAAACCGAAACGTGTACGAAAGGGCGACACCATCACGAGAAATAAAAAAAAAAAAACATATAAAGAAACAATCGACAAATATGGAAGCTGGCGCTATGATAATCTAAAATATTCCGAGTCGAACCAACTCGTCACCATCACTTCCCCCAAAACCATCTGGCCACGGTGTATTAGTGAGACAGAGGGTGGAAGCCGTCATTGTGAGTTTCCTTCTTCGCCTCTCGGCGCTTCTGGTCCAATAGTTCGCGGGACTGCTCCTAGTCGTCCCATATGGCCTTCTTGGCCCGGTCGGCCTCTTCCTGCTGCTTCTTGTCGGCCGCCCGGCTGTCCTCGCGGCGTTTCCGCTCAGCCTCCCGCAGCGATTTCTCGTATGCCCTCTGCTCGTCCGTCATCCGCGGTGCACGGATACCCAGCGCACCGGCAATCAACCGCCGTGCAACTGCATCCGTCTTTTCTGGGCGGCGTGACGGCCCATCTGTGTTGCTGCTGCCGCCACCAGCACTGCTCGACGCTCGCGTGTCGTTCCAGTTGGCCGACAGTGGCGTGTTGCCGCCAAACGGTGTCGAGGAAGCAGGCGGCGAGCTGTGGTAGCTGGGCGTGCTGGGTGTGGGAGGCGGTGCCGTTGTGCCAGCCTTCACAGGTTGAGGAGAGGCTGGGGTGTTTTTGGAGTCGTTATCATCATCATCCGACGACACGTCTTCGTCCTCCCACGAGTCGACCACGACCTCCTTCTTTTTCTTTTTGGGAGCAGCAGCGGCTGCAGCCTTTGGTTTTGATGCTGCTGCCGGCTTGCTGGCAACGTCGCCCGAGTTGCTCTTCTCCGAGTCGATCGTCAACCTACCGACGGACGAGTCGAGGTCGGCAGCTCTGTCTTTGGGTGCCATTGTGATGTGAGGGTGTGTGAGAAGCAGAAGAAGACGTGGAGAGGTGCAAAATTTACTCGGTGAATGGAGCCCAAATAGCTTTTGAGTGTAGACAGCTGCTTTTATGCAATGCAGCCCTCTTTTTATCCTTTCCTTGACCTAGGTCAGAGTCAGAAACAGCAGAGCTTGAGACAGCGGCCTGGATGCAATGGCAGGTCGGTTTGCGGGGCGTTCGTGATCTTGGCGCGGCTCTATTCGAGAGTTGCAAAGGGAGGCCAAGGTGAGGGTGAATAGAGCGGTCAACAAAAGGCTGATAAACAAGGAATGGGATATGTAGAAGGAGAGGCTCAATATGAGACAGTTGTGGTCAATGTTTTCTTGTGCTTGTTTTGTGGTGGTTGTCTCTTTCCTCTTTTAGCTTTGATGTGTGTCGTCAATTCCGCATGTATGTGTACAGGCGGGGCAGGTGCACTGCAGACCACAGCTGTGGTAGCGTGGCAGCTCCTTCCCCGCGATCTCGTTGGCGGCCTGGCCTGGCCTGATTTGGCTCAGGGCCTGGCCTTGTCAGTTGCTCTTGCCTCTGGTGGGTGTTCTCGGCCCAGGCAGGCGGCTTTTGTTCCAGGCGCTCGGTTATACTGATATCGCCGTAGCGGGCTCCGCCGGAATTCACGAGCTTTGCATGCATGCCGTCCGGGCTTCAAATCAGTCAATTGCGCTGTGTAAGAGCCGATTTCCGTTTCCTCTGAATATGTTGTGCCTGTCATCTCTTCAAGACCATGTAAACTGATCGGTGTTGCTGCTGTGAGTTGTCTCTACCTTCTGTTGACACGGTCACGTGAGCAGCTCGATCGTGCTTTCCTTCTTTTCTCTGTCGACAGAACAGCTTCCCCTTTTTCAAAATATTTTGAAACAACAAGGCGAGCTCCAAAATAGCCTCACTTTCTTCATCCTCACCTCTCGCCTGGACGCGCGTGGCCGTTGCCTGCGCTTTCAACCACCGTCTTTTCGGAGCTTGGCGGCTAACAGTGGCCCCAGCTCGGTTTTGTATTATTAAGACGATAGCACACGCCAACACCTGCCGGCGATAGCGGAGCCCCAGAGCCTGTCGCCACGGCTCAGGCGAGGCCAGCGAAAAACTGCTCCAGAAAAGAGAAAAAAGACGGCTTCGCTCACCTTCCACGGCACTCTCCAGTGCTTCCCACATGCGAACCTAGCCTTTTGCCTCGAGCACCCAGCAACCCCAATCCCGATTCCTCTCCGTCCACGGCGTGCAGGAACGGCGAACCGGAGCTGCATTGACGTTTTCTTCGTTTTCTTTTTCTCGTCATTTCATTCATTCATCCGAATTCCTCTATTCCCTCATCCCCTTTCTCCCACAACAGCCTGCTTCTTCATTGTCCCGGAGAGCTGTTCGTCACGGTCGTCGTTTTGATTTCTCAGCCGAGCCCTCGAGCTCACTCCTCTCCCACCTCCTCACATCACAACCACAACCACAACCACGACCACACACTCTCCTCGACCGCCCAACATGCTTCGACAACATGCCTCGCGGCGACTCCTAGCCAACAGCGCGCCTCGATGCGCCCGGTCTGCCCACACCCGCCTCCTCTCGACAACGCCCTTGACCTCGTCTCGACCACGATTGGCCACGGCCCCGTCTACATCATCATGCCTTTCGCCACGGGCCACGGCCCTCCTTCTCTCCCCTCGGATTCCGTCTCTCAACACGGCATCGTTCTCGACATCGCCTATCCAGCTGAAAAAGGAGCCGCGCGGGTTCTTCGACGCAACCGGCAACGAAGAAGAGGACTCAAAGGCCAAGGCCAAGGAGGAAGAGGAGGACAAGGACAAGGCCGCCGAGTCCAAGTCGGCCGAGGTCGAGGCAGCCAAGGACGCAGAATCTGAGCCTGCCAAGGCCGAGTCCGAGTCCAAGTCTGCCTCCAGCGACCAGGAGTCCACCGCCGACGGCAAGCCCAGCAGCGCAGCTTCGTCTGCCGGCGGCGCGTCAGGAAGCGATAGTAGCTCGGGTGACGGTGGTGGCAAGAGGGGCCGCAAGTCGAGCGCCGACAAGGCTCTCCAGAAGCCCGTTGTCCCCGAGGTCTACCCGCAGGTTATGGCCATTCCTATCGCGAAGCGGCCGCTCTTCCCCGGCTTCTACAAGGCCATTACGATTAAGGACCCCAACGTCGCCAGCGCCATTACTGAGATGATCAAGCGTGGCCAGCCGTATGTGGGTGCCTTCCTCTTCAAGGACGAGAACGCCGACGACGACATAATACACAAGGCCGACGATGTCCACGACGTCGGTGTCTTTGCCCAGATCACGAGTGCCTTCCCTCTGCACGGCGAGGGCGCCACCGGCCTCACGGCCATCCTGTACCCCCACCGCCGTATCCGTCTGTCTACCCTTATTCCGCCAGGGTCGGGCAGCAGTGGTGTCAGCGAAGCTAGTGTCACAGATGCCGACAAGGCCTCTGAATCATCCACTGAGGCAGCAGCAGCCGAGGGCGACGCGCCCGTCCCTGACCCGATCCCCGCGAAACCGACCGACGAGGAGGCACAGCGCGAGAAGAAGGGCGATGTTGTGGCTAGCTTCGAGGAGAGCGCTGTTACGACTGCCCCCAAAAGCGACGCCCCTGCGTCTCAGCAACAGTCGCACACCGCCCAGTACGAGCCGACCTCCTTCCTGCGCAAATTCAACGTCAGCCTCGTCAACGTCGAGAACCTCACCGAGGAGCCCTTTGACGCCAAGAGCCCCGTCATCCGCGCCGTGACCAACGAGATTGTCAACGTCTTCAAGGAGGTCGCCCAGATGAACAGCCTGTTCCGCGACCAGATCTCCACCTTCTCCATGAGCCAATCGGCTGGTCACGTCACCGCTGAGCCCGCCAAGCTGGCCGATTTCGCCGCTGCTGTGTCGGCAGGTGAGCCGGCCGAGCTGCAGGAGGTGCTGTCGAGTTTGAATGTTGAGGAGCGTATGCAGAAGGCGCTTGTCGTGCTCAAGAACGAGCTGATGAACGCCCAGCTGCAGTCCAAGATTACGCGCGAGGTCGAGAGTAAGATCACCAAGCGCCAGCGCGAGTACTGGCTGATGGAGCAGATGAAGGGCATCCGTCGCGAGCTGGGCATTGAGTCGGATGGCAAGGACAAGCTGGTCGAGAAGTTCAAGGAGAAGGCCGACAAGCTGGCCATGCCTGAGGCCGTCCGCAAGGTTTTTGACGATGAGATCAACAAGCTGGCCCATCTTGAGCCGGCCGCGTCCGAGTTCAACGTCACCCGCAACTACCTCGACTGGCTGACCCAGATTCCCTGGGGCCAGCGCAGCGCCGAGAACTTTGGCATCCACAATGCCGTCACCGTCCTTGATGAGGACCACTACGGCCTCAAGGATGTCAAGGACCGTATCCTGGAGTTTATTGCCGTCGGCAAGCTCCGCGGTACTGTCGAAGGCAAGATTCTGTGCTTTGTCGGCCCGCCCGGTGTCGGCAAGACCAGTATCGGCAAGTCGATTGCCCGCGCTCTTAACCGCCAGTACTATCGCTTCAGTGTTGGTGGTCTGACCGACGTTGCCGAGATCAAGGGCCACAGACGGACATATGTCGGTGCCCTGCCCGGTCGTGTCATCCAGGCGCTGAAGAAGTGCCAGACCGAGAACCCTCTGATCCTGATTGACGAAATTGACAAGATCGGCAAGGGCTACCAGGGCGACCCGTCCTCGGCTCTGCTGGAGCTGCTCGACCCTGAGCAGAACAGCTCTTTCCTTGACCACTATATGGACGTCCCCGTCGACCTGTCCAAGGTCTTGTTTGTGTGCACGGCCAACATGACCGACACCATCCCTCGGCCTCTGCTCGACCGCATGGAAGTGATCCGTCTGTCGGGCTACGTTGCGGACGAGAAGATGGCCATTGCCGAGCGCTATCTGGCACCGGCTGCCAAGGAGATGGCTGGTCTGCAGAACGCCGATGTCACCCTGAGCCAGGACGCCATTGACGAGCTCATTAAGTCGTACTGCCGCGAGTCTGGTGTGCGTAACCTGAAGAAGCAGATTGAGAAGGTGTACCGCAAGTCAGCCCTCAAGATCGTCCAGGACTTGGGCGACGAGACGCTGCCTGCTGCTGCCGCTGCTCAGGAGGCGCTCAGCAAGGACAAGGACGATGCTGCCCCGGTTACTGCCGCCGAAGAGACGGCCGCCTCCGACGTGGCTTCAGAGGACGGCGCAAGCTCGACAACGTCGACCACATCTGGCGCAAGCGAGTCAACAGCTGCCACCGAGACGTCCGAAGACGGCACTACGTCGGCGACGAGCAAGACCACCACGGATAAGCCGCGGAAACCCTTGGACATTCCCGAGTCGGTCCACGTCGTCATTGGCCGCGAGAACCTCAAGGACTACGTCGGTCCCCCGGTGTTCACTTCGGACCGTCTGTACGATACTACGCCGCCCGGTGTTACCATGGGCCTGGCCTGGACGCAGATGGGCGGTGCCGCCATGTACGTGGAGACGATCCTGCAGTCGGCGCTGCGGCCCAGCAGCCGCCCGTCGCTCGAGATTACGGGCAACATTAAGGCCGTGATGAAGGAGTCGTCGACGATTGCCTACTCGTTCGCCAAGGCCATGATGGTCAAGGAGTTCCCGGACAACCACTTCTTTGACAAGGCCAAACTGCACGTGCACGTGCCCGAAGGCGCCGTGCAAAAGGACGGCCCCTCGGCCGGTATCACTATGGCCACGTCGCTGATCTCGCTGGCGCTGGACCACCCGATCGACCCGACGGTCGCCATGACGGGCGAGCTGACGCTGACGGGCAAGGTGCTGCGCATTGGCGGTCTGCGTGAGAAGACGATTGCGGCACGCCGTGCTGGCTGCAAGACGGTCATCTTCCCCGAGGACAACATGTCGGACTGGCTTGAGCTGCCTGAGGTAAGCATTGACCCCCCTACCATTCAAGTCCATCAGGTACAGTTATGCTAACAAGAAACAGAACATCAAGGAAGGCATTGAGGGCCGTCCCGTCAGCTGGTACTCGGAAGTCTTTGGCATCATCTTCAAGGACATTGACCGCGAAGCGGCCAGCAAGTGCAAGATTTGCGAGTGGAAGAAGCTGCACGACAAGGACGACTCGAGTAAGAAGGACGAGGACGACTAAATGATGAATACACACAAACACACAAACACACAAAAACAACATAAAAATTCATAATTGAAAAGACCAGACGAAAAACGAAAAACGAAAACCGAAAACCGAAAACCGAAAACCGAAAAAGCGAGGCGCGGAGCGGTTTCTGTCCGTCTTTTTTGTAAGACTACATAAAGCGAGAGAGAGAGGGCTCTATTTGGAGTCGAGCAGCGGAAACGGGTCGCGGGTCTCGAATGAAAATTTTTCATAAAGGGTCCAAGGAAGGCATGTTGCATTCATTTTCTTCATCATTTGTTTCGCATCTTCCCATCTTTTTTTTTTTCAAATCTCCTTAGCACCTTTGCATTGGACGGGACTCCTCATCTGTACGCACATCTGTACTTTTATACACTGATGCAACCGGGCCGCATGTTGTGCGGCTGTTCTCCTTCTTCCTCTTTTCCCTTTTTCTCTGATGCATTTATGCTATTCATGTACGCGTCTTTGGGACTGGCAGCTGGTTGGCTGCGAAAGCAACAAACAACGCGGCTGCGCTACTTTTATACGGGGCATTTTTGTGTGCCTTTATTTTTGCGATCTCTTCCTTATTCTTTTTCTTTTCTTTCAAAATCTTTCATCATCTCGTATCATTTTTGCTGGCATGCAGCCTCGTCAAGGACGATGGACGACTCTCCCCTTACATACCAATAGAAAAAACCCATGTACAAAACAACTGTATCTGTATCTAGTATCTTGCCTTTCAGAACTATAACTGACTCTCACAACCTACGAGAGGCTTTCTTTGGCGTCCTTTCTTTTTCTTCCTGTGATTCGCCTTACTTATGCAGTGTCTCCAGATATCCCTCACATGACCAGCCGCGGACGCTGTCATCCCCTTGTGATGTAGGACTTTTCTCTTGCACGACGGCCGGATTATACAGTGTAAGTGCATCTCACCTGAGATATTTATACATCATAATTCGTATTTTTGGCGATGCTGAGGCCATTCATGACCTCAGCATCGGCCCATATGGGAACACACGGGGATTACACTCCCCCTCATCTTGTTTCTTGCCACTGATCCGAGCTCCTTGGTCCGCGATCAGCTAACAGGTCCTGGAATGGAAACTTGAAGGAGAAAAGGGATATCGAATGGGAAAAAAGGAAAAGAAAAAAAAAACCTTCTCATGAGGCCATAGACACAATTTCTCGAATTTTGCCCAACCGTCATCGCGCATATGGCACGCCGTCAGCTGTAGCCCCATTTCGCACTCTCACAAAATCCAGAAAATTACCAAACATGTAAAACCACGCATTGATAACCCTCTTGTCGTTATCGGAGCCATTTCGTCGCGTTGTGGTGTTGTCGCTGCGTTGTCTTTCTTAGCCTTTCTCGCTTTTAACGTGGGATGTTGTTGGGCCCTAAGAAAACAGCGCTGTCCGCGGGAGCGTCCCGCCAATGACGGCGGATCATATGGCTCCAACCCCGGTACGGGCCAGTACTTGAAGGTCGGAGTAGGCTGCCCCCAAACTCTCACTATTTTCCAGACCAGTTCATGTATCCCCGCGTCCATGTTCGCCTGGCCAGCACGTAGCCCGCCGCTGCCGTCGCCTGGGCTGGCACTAGCGGCCGCTGCGCAGTTGGCGCTAGGCTGTGCCTAGGGGGTGTGCTCAGGGCCCAAGGGGACCAAGAGATAAAATGCGAGCATAAAAAGGCGTAAATGCTGCACGCCTCTGCCATAAGGCCGCAACGGCGCTCAGTTCCTCACTCGTTCTTTCCCCCTCTGGCGGCCGTCACCCCAGTTGTGCCTTTACACGTGTGCGGGCTCCACCCCACCCTTCGACCCCAAAAAGTAAAATGATTCAATCGTTCTTTCCTTCCTTTTTTCCTTTCCCCAGCCACCCCTGTCTCCTGCTTTTTGCCTGCTTCGCCTGCCTGTCGTGCCTTTGTCTCGTTTTTATGGTTCTTTCATGACCTCTCTCCCCTGCCTCTTTCCTCTTCCAATAAAAAAACTCGTGCGTAAAGAATCCTCCGCTCGGAGCAGGCCGAACGAGTAGATTGTCTTGTCTTTGTACTTTGTGCCTTGTGTTTTGTGACCTCTGTACATCATACGTAGTATCACTCTCTATATTCTTCCTCGGAGTGTGCTCTGCGAACAGAACAAACGAGACAAAATGGATGCAATGGTGCCAGGCGCCGACATTATATCACAGCACTGGCCAGGCCCTGGTGCATCCAGGCCCGGCCGGCCACAACATGCTTCGTACTCGGTAGAGGTACATATGTGTGTGTATTACTGTACATACATACGGAGTATGTACTATTTATCTTACAATATGTACAAGAGTGGTACATGGGAGCAATTGATGCTGCATCGCTCCTGCTCTTCTCGCTTCGCTGGCTGCCTTGTTTATTGTTTGCTCCTGCTGGCCAACCTCTAGCCAGCCTCCTTTCCGTTAGCCTCCTGCCATCTCCATCCACTGGGCTAGGAAGGAAGGGGACAGTACGAGCGAAACGGGAAAGGAAGGGAAAGCGCAAAGGATGCAAAGGAGAGAAATGGGAAAGAACATCCCACCCTCGCACTTGCCTTCAGACGGCCATTGGAAATAGACTCGCAAATGCCGTATCTCGCTCACCACCACCGCTGGCCTGGGTACGGTCCTGCCGTTTCTGGGCTCCTTTTTATCTTGTCATCATCTTGACCCCTTTTGAAGTCAACCCTCTTCTTCTTTTCAGTTTTTGTCGTCTTCGTATCTTTCATCCTCCTCCCACGATTGCAACTTTTCTTCCCCTCACCACCTTCGCCTCGTTGAACTTTTGACGGTCCCCTGCAACCCCCGTCCACCAATCCGCCGCTGGCACTTTTCTCCGCCTTCCCATCAGTCCTCACAACCCTCTCCTCCTCAGTTTTCTGCTCTTTTGCTCTTTTGCTCTTTATTTTAGTTTACTCTCTTCACACCCTCCACCTCGCGGCACATTGGCACTTTGGATCCTATGCGCCACGGCTTGCATCCGCCCTGCCATTTCTGACCTTTCGAGCCTTTTCAGCGTATCGATCTGCCGCCCGATATTACGTTTGGGAGTTTTTATCTGCTTTCCGTCTTTTTTTTTATCAATTTGATCACGTCCCGTTCTCTTATATCTCCTTTATTTTCGGCCCCATTGCACCTTTGTCCGCACCCCATCCCCCATCTTTGACCAACGCTTGAAGTCTTGGATGCACATCTAATGCATTTCTGCCCGAACTGTGATTCAAGATCTCTGGTACCTGTACACGCACGACCTGCAGTGCACCCGCAGCCCATCTTGCACGGTCGAAGCGAGACGTATACGAGAACAAAGAGTGTAGAGACAGCCAACGGAGCAAAGCGCGTCTGAGCCAGCTCCCAATAAGTCTCCCAATACTTCCCCGCGACCTGTCAGATCGACTGGGACTTTCCAACTTACTCCTGCCTCGCCGAGCATCCACTGCCTCAGCCAAGGCGGTCTTTTCATCAGACAATCAGGCAACGCAAGCCCGGCCTTTTGTTTTCCTTCATCGAGCACCAGTCGTTTGTGTGGGCGGGCAGTGCAAGCCTCGCCCGGCCGACCACCTTGTTTCTCATCCGTTTCTCATCCTCGCAGAATACCACCGTTGCCTTGTTCTTGGATGAAAAGCACAAAAGACACGAGACGGGCTTGAAGCAAAACAGCAAACCACCCCACGGATATCAAAAAAGGACATCGAAAGCACATCAAGCACATCAAGCACATGCGCACGAGAGAGAGCCAGAAGAAAGATAAAGTTGGCGCCGCCAGCTCCTGCGACCGCTTTGCGCAAACCAGGCCCAAGCTCCTGTGCGTTGCTGCACGAACCCCCCCTGCTCCTTTTTTTGGATTTTCCACTTTGTCAACCTGGTCAATTTTCTGCGCGTGAGCCGAATTGAACGAAAAGGCCAAAGCTTCGACAACGGAGGCTGTCTTGTTTTCATCGGCAACTGCCATTGTCGTTTGCAGTATCTGCATACCTTATTTGTCCTGTCTCAACAAGCCGACCTTTTCTTCACCTTGGAGTCGTCAACGACTGTTTTCAGCAAAACAGAAACAAGGGAAAGAGAAGCAAAGCAGGCTGCACGCTTCGCACGCGAAACAACACCCACCTTGCCCTAACGTCCCTGCAGCCCACGCCGACTCCGTACACCTGCACCTAACTCTAATACTGGCCCCTTTTCACCGCCGCCATCTTCGCACAACTTCATACCTGCCGGTCACCGCATCTTGCTTGCTGCCCTTGGGCCCCCTCTTGTGATCTTCTTCATGGGTTGCTTTTGGTGAAAAGTCAATCTTTCGTGTCGGGAATCCTCTTCTCGTTGCCATTTTGTGCAGAGTATCACTTGTGCTGCTTTGACTGGCCCCCTCTTCCCGGCCACCCGCTTCCCCCATCTTTGTTTATTTTGCCCAACCTTCACATACATTTGAGCCCACTCCCCATTGGCACAGTTTGAGCCTCACATCTCATCCTTTTACACTTCTTTTTACCCCATTTCACCTCATTACGTTCATATTGTCATCCACTTTTCCTTCATCGCTTCTGCTTTTGCTAGACCGCTAAAACACGAAAGCACGGCAACATAACAACACGACTGTCAGACCGGCAAACATCCCGCCCGCGTCTCAACGTGGGCCTAGATAACAACAACAACGCATTCAACCTCGGTCATAAGGTGTTTGTTTCTCGCTTCCAATCTTCTGCGCTGGCCGCCTTCGAAACGCCGCTCCGTACATAGTTTCACGGTCGCTGGGGCGGCAGCAGAAGAAGCGCCATCTGCCTCTAAACCTGGCAGCGGCGACCTCATGGCCCAAACAACTTTGCTGCCGGACGAGCCTCAGGCTGGAAGCTTACGGACAGCCCCGCCGGCCTCATCAACACCGCCGGCGTCTCCCACAAAGAGCTTGTGGAAACGGCTCTTAAACCGAAACGCAAGTGCCCGCCCAGGAGAGCCGCTGAACAGCCCGTCTGCCGTGCAATCGGACTCCCCACACTCCGCATTGCCAGTGGTACCACCACCTGTTCAAGAGCCCTCTTCAATAGCGCCCGAAGCGACTGCACCATTACGAGACTCGGCACCAGACGGGCTGGACGCAAAGCACAGTGACCTATTAAATAATGGCACGAAGGCTGATGCCGGTGTTTCTTTCGCCGAAGCCGATGGCGGTGCTGCGTCAAAGACAGTCAGCAACAGTCGGCGCGGGCCACAGCGTGATGTCGTCCCTGGCTTACCGCGGGCGCAAACATTTGCTCGCCAACAATCCGAGCTTCGCGGGAATCTCATGCCTACTCTCCCAACCCCAGCTGAACGTCGGGGTGTGTCGGCGGACCGGCGGTTAGCACGGAGTGTTTCATCCCCGACAAGTTCACAAGTCCTCTCAGACCCTCGCACTAGTGCACCCAATATTTCGAGCCGTCCACAAACGGGCGATTCCGATGCGGCGGAACCAACAACTGACGCAACACCGGAAGCTGTGCCACCTGTTCCTTCCATTCCTTGGTTGGCCGCTACTGCGGCTTCCAGTGTCCCGCCGCCAATAAGTGAGGCCGGGCTTGATGCCACTGCAGCTGTCACAAATGGAGGAGATGTGAACCATGACGATGCCATCCCTCCCTTGCAGCTTTCCACATTGGGTGGTGAACATGATTATGGTCACCACGGAGCTTTTGACGCACATTCCTTCAACGGTGACCCTGTCAAGGAGAAGGACACCTACCACGTTGATACAGCCTCCATGACATCGTCACAGTATGAACATCGCATTCGATATGAGCTGGAGCATGTGTGGATCCTCAATCTGTCAATGCACTTCCGCGACAAGTCCCGACGCGAGAAGTTCTTCGTGACATACCGGCAACGGCCTGACCTGACACGCCGCGTTACCATCTCACTCGACTACCGCAATGCCCCAGATGGCTCACTCGAGATGGACCTTCTCGACACGAAGCTCCAGCGCGACAAAAACGAAATGATCTACGAGGCCATCCGCGAGAGCCTGGTGGACATCCAGTTCTACAACACGGTGACAAACCTCAAGCTGCAGACGACCGATGGCCGGCTGCATGTACACGTCGTCGAGGATACAACGGTTTGTCAATATGGTCTGCCCAGCAATTCTCTCTCAGAAACTGTTACTAATACATCTCTAGGAAATCATTGACTACCCATCGGCCCAGTTTGTGCATCACTTGGGCTGCCGCAAAATCCGCGAGTCCGAGGTTGAGTTCGACTCTCACATGTCTGGCTTTGTTTACAAGGTCCGCGTTGATGGCCGGGTTCTCATCAAGAAGGAGATTCCGGGCCCTGACTCTGTCGACGAATTCTTATATGAGGTCAATGCTCTCAACTTCCTTCGCGACTCACAAAATGTCATCGAGCTGTATGGTGTCATTATTGGCGACGATGACCGGGTCCGGGGCCTTCTCATCAGCTACGCTGAGCAGGGTGCACTAATTGATATCCTCTACGAGAACAATCACGGCATTCCATGGTACACACGCATGAAGTGGGCTCGCCAGATTGTCCACGGACTGTCAGAGATTCACGAGGCCGGTTTTGTGCAGGGCGACTTCACTCTTTCCAACATTGTCATTGATGACGATGGTAATGCCAAGATTATCGATATCAACCGACGCGGATGCCCTGTTGGCTGGGAGCCGCCCGAGGCAACGCCTTTGATCCAAAGCGATCAGCGGATCTCCATGTACATCGGCGTCAAGTCAGACCTCTACCAGCTGGGCATGGTGCTTTGGGCACTTGCAACCCAGGAAGACGACCCAGAAGCACACGGACGGCCACTCCACCTGGGCGAGGACGTTGGTGTGCCGCAATGGTACCGGAGTATCGTGGAGACCTGCCTGGCAGAGGATCCTCGCGAGCGTTCACAAGCATTGCAGCTTCTCAGCTATTTCCCGCGCCTCAACGGCGGAGTTTCTCGCTTTGACGACAGCGATTATGAAGACGACTGGGTCCAAGGCCCGCACCCGCACCACCCGACATTCTACGCCCACAGTGCACCCTCTGGATCCGTTGACGATGGCTCCAACTCGTTCCGGCACCGAGCCGCTGGCATCGAGAGTATTCCCTCGGGTGATGACAATGCCGACGATGAGGGCGTTGTCCATCAGTTTACCGAGACACAGCGCCCCGAGGGTCTTGGTGTCGACAAGTTCACCAGTCTAACACCCATCATCCGCAGTGTGACGCCGGGCAATGACTGGGCGTATGTCAGCAATTTCGGCCACACCTATGTTGACCCTTCAAGCGGTGTTTCCAACGAGCCCTACTACTATCCGACTCGTGGCCGCTCTCCGCCCAGAAAGGGACCTTCTTCCGCTCGACAGCGGGATGCGTCATGGGTCAGGCAGCGGTCGCTGTCTCCGGAGCAACAGACTTGGGCTCAGGCTTCAGTCACTGATCGACAAGAAGAGAAGCGATCCGAACACTCGCCGCACACCAGTCTACCTGCCGTTGAGCCTTCAGCAGCACTCAAGTCGAGAGATGAAGAGGTCCACGTCGAGCCCGTTGCTTCTGCTGAAGCTGAAACCAGAGCTGAAGCCGAAGGCACAACCACCGTCACGAAAGAGGCGGAAGCCGAGGCCAAACCAGACACTCCCGCCGAGGCGACTCAGGCGGAAGCAGTGGAGCCAGTAGACTTGCAAGATGTGGCCCCAGTCACCGACGAAGCCGTTGACGAAGAGGTAGTTGTCACTGCACCCGCCGTCGAAGAAATGGCTGTTCCTGCACCCAATTTTGAAGAAGCGGCTCCGGCAACTCCTGTTGATGATGATGGTGTTGTGCATACCCCACTTCCAGATACCGAGGGGCAGCCTCCTATTGAAGAGGCAAGTGCCTTCAACGACATTGATGCCGAGAGCAAGGGCGTAACTGCGCCAAGCTCACCTGAGCATCCCAGCGAGTCTCATTACAGCCTTGCAAATGGAGCTCCAACTCTCGAGACGGCTCCTATTGAAGCTGCAACCGACGCGCGTAAGAACGACGCAGACAGCAAACTTTTGGATCAAATAAAGGGCGTCGGTGCCGTCTACGAAGAGACCTACCCCCGCCACATAAACTTGGAGCACGACGAAAAGAAACTCGGCCTCGATGACCAGCCACACGACAGAGTCGACGACGAACTAAAATCTCTTGTCACGATCTGATGTAATGAACGACAACGATAAACGAACGAACACGGCCACTGATTTTCTGGCTATTTGGATTTACGTTATTTTGGATTACCTTTCTCTGCGGCCTTGTTTTTGTACTTTACTGTATTTGAAGGGGCTCCTGACCTTTTATTTCATTCGCTTACGACTTTGGAGTCTACCCCAATACCCTCGTTTAATATGGTCTGTTTTATTTTGGATCAATCTTTGGAGTTTTCATCTTCCCTATCTTTGGATTCTATACCTCTTTTGGAACTCACAAGTGGCAAAGCAGGATACAAAATCACGGTAGTTTGGATATGGCACTCTGACGCAAGAAGCGACCAAACCTTGGATTCTTAAACTCACCTCAAGCATGTGATGCTGACGACATATCGGAGTCGCAGATTATAGATTGTATTTTTTTGTAGTGAAATACTGTCTATTTATTTCATGTGATAACCAGCCAGGTTACGACGTGATTGCTTGGCTAAATCGACAAGGCTCAGTGTTTTGTGAGGATTCTTTGTAAAACGGTTAAATATACGACATACTGGGTGCATCTATCAGCCTCGCCGTTTGACAGGGGCACAACCTAAGGAGGACGGGAGCCACATGGGTCTATACCGTATTTGGACTAGCGACATGCAACGGGGTGTGCTCCGTATTTTTTGATTTTCTAGAAGCACCGTAAAGTGTAAGAGTCACGTGTCAATATAAAAAGAGTTGAAAGTGACGAAATTAACGAAATTGCAGGCAACCAGAAAGCAGGTTAAGGTTCCAAGTGCAATTTTCAATCAACGTCAAACTAAAGCTCAAATATTGGCATCATATGCATGTGATTTCTGTATTGTTTTAATGAACGAGGAGCATGAAAGGCTGGCGTTTGTTGGAGCAGAGCAGGACCATCACCGGAGACGGCAGCACGGAGTCAAATTATGTTTTGTTCGGGTTATGGAGTGCTTTCCAATTACTTGACGT
Organism: Sporothrix euskadiensis; assembly: GCA_019925375.1. Taxonomy (NCBI): domain Eukaryota; kingdom Fungi; phylum Ascomycota; class Sordariomycetes; order Ophiostomatales; family Ophiostomataceae; genus Sporothrix; species Sporothrix euskadiensis. Next base: position 380,306 of record JADHKQ010000022.1, on the reverse strand, counting down.
GCAGCTTGCTTTCCGCCCCATCGGCCAACGAGCTATCAAATCTGGAAACAAGGATTTGCCAGGGAGAACAAGACTGTCACATATCTGTCATACGAGGACGGTTGAGCGCAACAAGTCGACTATATTGAGATATATTTTTGAGCACAGAGATATCCCAGCATCTCTTCCTACCAAATGCCATTGCAAAAGAGACTTGCTTGCATATGTACCAGACTCGTAGCGTCGAGTATGTTGGGGCGAATCAGATGGATAGGAAATCATCACGCATGGGCTCATGTAGCCAAACGGAGCCTGGACGGTCAGCCGGCAGCAAACGGAGCGACTTCTGTGCACTCCGTACGATGTCGGAGAAAAAAAACAGGCCAGGCGGAGCCATTGTGGCATGTGAGAGGGAAGGTACGATGGACGGAACAGTACACAGCGAGACTAGCACGTTTTGATGGGAAGGAGAGAAGATGTTAATGGATAGGGAAAGCGCGACTGGTCGACAGCCGCATGTGTTTCAGCGTTGGGCATTTTCTGTCCATGATAGCAGTGATAGCACACTGTGTATCATGCAGTTTTTGCTGTAGCTAATCAGATCAATACATTTTGGCATTTCAAGTCGCCATTGCCCTCGACAGTAAATGCAAAGTGCAGCCTAGCCCATGTAAGTCTTGTCTGGCAAAATGTTTTACGGAGTACGACGGTCGTGACCTAGCGCAGCCGGTAGTACCGTAGAGGGTACGGAGTACCTATGATAACACGTTATTTGCGTTGTAAAAAAAGTACTTGCAGGGGCACATGCAGTGGGCTGCAAGAGTTGGACGACGGCCCCTTACGGTTGACCTCACAGAAGCTTCGGCCAATCACAAGCGCCCACCCGCCAACTAGTTCCCAACAGATTTCACTACCAACGGGTGGTCGACCCCAACAAAAAAAATTACGAGTAAATGTGCCTGGACGGAAAGCGTAGGCTAGCTGCATCATAGCTCCTTCCGTGCAGCCCTTTTTGACAACCTGGGCACTTTGATACGCCCTCCAGGTACAGCGGCATATTTGCAGCTGAGACGACGACACAAACAACGACTGGGGAAAGAATAGCAACGACCTCAACTTCCATACCAACAAATTGTTATTTAACATGTGAAAACGGTTCATTCTCCGAGGCCGAAACGAGGATTGATATGAGGATTCGAGAAACGAGAAGGACAACAGACGTTGTCCGCTCAAAACAAGGAGTACATTGATGTAAATGCTCGTGGGACAGGAGCGTTCTTGCTCGATTTGCACGGAGTGATATCACAACAGATAAGACCAAGAAAGAGCAAGAACACGCTCACTGGGAGATTTTGCACACAGCAACGCAACTACATCGTTCCTGCCTTGTCGAGCTCTTCTATCACAGGCCAGGAAGGCGCAAGGCGCGACTGTTGAGCAGCCAGCCTGTGATTGTTGCCCTTTGCATTCCTGCACCTGCATCATGGACAACATATGACAGCAGTCTCGTAGCACAGCAAAAGAGCTCACTGTCTTTGCACCTTCCCATCGTAAGACCACGGCGGTTCTTCCCCTCCATCCCAATCGACAAAAACAGAAAACCAACAAACAAAAGAACAAAAGAGCACATAGAATCATGCAACGATTGGACCTTCCGTTTCCCCGTCGCTGGCCGCTCGCAGCTTCCAGAACGACAAGCATATGTACATTATCTTACGTCGTATTGATACATAGTAAGAAATAAAAAAGACACGAGGCAATAGCGATCCACATTGGAGGCGTTATGGAAGGTTGGCCCTATTGAAAAGTAAATCCCCAACATCCCGCCTTAGGCTGGGGCCCAGGAAATCCCGAGCTCCAGATGCACCCAGCAGAGGCCGAGCTGCAGCAAAAGAAACGCTGAACAAAAGAAGAAAAGAAGGCCAGAACCGCCAACAGCTTTTAAAAACCTGCCCATACTTCGTATATTGTAAGCCCACCTCGGTCAGGCCTCTACCCATCCACCACCCTGCTCAACCCGGTCGTGCCTGCCTTCTGTGGAAGCCCTCTCGCCCCTCCCTCCGCGCCTGCTCCCGACTGCCCCAAGCTTTGTTGTCTTGCGTCGCTCGCCCCTTCCCACCACTCAACCGCCCACTGCCCCTTGCACCTACCAGCCTAGCCCCTACCCCATCCATATTGTTTTCGCCGTTTCTTCCTTCCCTTCGCTATAAGTGCTTCCAGCCATGCTTCCCACTTTCTTTTTCCTTCATAATATCTCTCCCCCTCCCTTCTTCCTCCCGCCTCTTTATTGTTTCTATTTTCTTCATCCTTTTTTCTTCTCTTCTCCTGCTTGCATGCTCATGTACATGCTCGATCACGACTCCTAAACGACAACACTGAGAAGCAGCTGGCAGTCTTCTCTTTATCTCCCATCTCAACACATCCCGTTTTCTTCTCAACCAAGCCTGGCTGTTCTGGTGAGAAGCAACAACAAACTGTCGTTTTAACGGCATCAAAAAAACAACTCTAGCATTTTCCCTATTACGCCCTCCTGTTGGCCGCCCTTTTCACTCACCCTTCATCATGTCTGGCAAGATCGTGGTGGCCGATGCCACCATTGATGGCACGACCGACTTCAAGCCTCTTCGGGGCAAGCAGTACGACATCCGGAAAACGCACATCTCCGAGACGCCCATTACCCTCAAGAACTGGTACAAGCACATTGACTGGCTGAATACCACGTTCATCCTCCTCATCCACTTCGCCGCCATGATTGCCGCATACTGGGTTCCCCTGCGGCTCAACACCCTCATCTTCGCCTTAGTGTACTATTTCAACACTGGCCTGGGTATCACTGCAGGTAAGCATTGATTCCCCCCCCCTTGTTCTCTCATCACTGGCATCTTTCATTCCCATCAAACATCAACGGCTCTGCCTGTCTTTTTTCTTGACACCACTTTGTGAACCCCAGATGGTGGTTGCACAGCGGCTATCAAGGGTCGAGATCTGAGTCTGCAGTTTGATGCCGGGTTGATTGAGAGATGGAATTTTTTGGTGCTTTTCGTTGTATATACGAGATATATACACATATCTTTTATAGATCTTTCCACACGGCAGTCAGCTGACATATTTTCACTAGGATACCACCGCCTCTGGGCTCACTCTTCCTACAAGGCCACCCTCCCTCTCAAGATCTACCTCGCTGCCGTTGGTGCTGGCTCCGTTGAGGGCTCTATCCGCTGGTGGTCCCGGGGCCACCGCGCCCACCACCGCTACACCGACACTGACAAGGACCCCTACTCGGTCCGCAAGGGTCTTCTGTACTCCCATCTCGGCTGGATGGTCATGAAGCAGAACCCCAAGCGCATTGGCCGCACCGACATCACTGACCTGAACGAGGACCCCGTCGTCGTCTGGCAGCACAAGAACTACATCAAGTCCGTCCTCTTCATGGCCATTGCTTTCCCTATGCTGGTTTGCGGTCTTGGCTGGGGTGACTGGGCTGGTGGCTTCATCTACGGCGGTCTTCTCCGTGCCTTTGCTGTCCAGCAGGCTACCTTCTGCGTCAACTCCCTTGCGCACTGGCTCGGTGACCAGCCCTTTGACGACCGCAACTCGCCGCGTGACCACGTCATCACCGCCCTTGTTACCCTCGGTGAGGGCTACCACAACTTCCACCACGAGTTCCCCTCGGACTACCGCAACGCCATTCAGTGGTGGCAGTACGACCCGACAAAGTGGTCCATCTGGATCTGGAAGCAGCTTGGCCTTGCCTACGACCTGAAGCAGTTCCGCCAGAACGAGATTGAGAAGGGCCGTCTGCAGCAGATCCAGAAGAAGCTCGACCAGAAGCGTGCCACCCTGGACTGGGGCACCCCGCTGGAGCAGCTGCCCGTTGTTGACTGGGACGACTTTGTTGCCCAAACCAAGGAGGGCAAGGCTCTCGTCGCTGTTGCTGGTGTCATCCACGACGTCACCGACTTTATCAAGGACCACCCTGGTGGCAAGGCCCTGATCTCTTCCGCTATCGGCAAGGATGCCACAGCAATCTTCAATGGCGGTGTATATAACCATTCCAACGCCGCCCACAACTTGCTGTCCACCATGCGCGTCGGTGTCCTCCGCGGCGGCTGCGAGGTTGAGATCTGGAAGCGCGCTCACTACGAGAGCAAGGATATTTCCTACGTCACGGACTCGGCTGGCAAGCGTATCGTTCGCGCCGGCGAGCAGGTTACCCGTGCCGCCCAGCCGGTTGCTACTGCCCACGCCGCATAGACGCCTACCTGTCTATGGTCTGGCTTGGCCTAGCCTGGCCCAACCGCCTTTCTAGATGGCCGGCTGACCATCGATAGACGATTGCAATGCCTGTTGTTGACGAAAGACGGTTAGGGAGGCGGTTTGTTTGTGTGCTTTCATGAAACGCACGTGGAAATGAGAATATTTCATAATACGAAACGACCCCTCCCAAATTTTATGTATGCAATTCAATGGCGTTTCTTTCCCCCCTCCCCCCCCCCCCCCTTTTTCTTACAGATGAAATTTGACCTTTTGGGAGGCTGGAGTTTTTTCTTTACGATGAGACGTTGCTTTACTTTGTTTGAGGAATGAAAAGAGAACAGAAAAAATTGTTTTCAATTATTATTAAGGCAGACTCAAATTGCATCACCTACGACTGTACTGCCGTATATAAATAAATCATCGCTTGTGACATCAGTGCTTTACACTCTGCTATACGACGTACTCCCAGACCCAGCTCCGCAAACAGCTTCTGCCTTCCCACATAATGCAACTAAAAGTAAACAAGGCAAACCAATCAGATAACAAAGGCATCGCGAAATAAGAAGGAGCTGCGGGATACCTCTTTACCTCTTTCCACCTCTGCACGTAAAAGCTTGTAGATCAAGTATAGTACACGTCAAGCCGGATAGAGTTCAACCACTGCCATTAGTCTCTGTTATCACTGTTGCTCACAGGACACAGGACTGTCATATAAAACCATCGCGATAATAGCGGGACTGAGATGTGGCTCTTAAAAACAGAAGTTATAGGAAAAACAAAAGAGAAACTGCGATGGCATATCAGCCGTGATATAGAAAAAAGAAAGAGCCTTCCCAACTCCACAATGCCAGGTGCAACAAACAATGGTAACCGGTTGCACACAAAAAGATAGTTACAGTGGAAAATCTCACAAAAGAAATAAAACCAGAAAAACCCATAAAAATAGCCCCGCATCCCCACCGATTCACTCTCCCCCATCACATATCTCTCTACTTGAACAGACTTCGAAGTTCTTCGAGACGCTGGCGTGCGGCATCGGCCGAGCTGGACGAGGCGCCGCGAAACTCGGCGCGGTTCATGGAGATATTCGAGATCTTGATTTTGCGGTCCTGGATTTCCTGCATCCGTTCCTCAAAACTGTTCTTCATAATGTACCGCACCGTCCGCACCTCGCGCTTCTGGCCAAGGCGGTGTACACGGTCAATGGCCTGCGCCTCGGCGGCCGGGTTGTACTGTGGCTCCATGACGTAGACGGTGTTGGCCGTTGTCAAGTTGAGGCCAAGACCACCGGCCATGATCGACACCAGGATGACGTGCACATCTGGGTTCTCGCGGAAGGTGTCCATGGCCTGTGTGCGGGCCATGCGTGTCATCTTACCGTCAAGGCGGCACCACGAAATGCCGGCGTTTTCGAGGGCAAGCTGGATGAGGTCGAGATGCGACGTCCAACCCGAAAAGACGACAGACTTGTAGGGCGGCTCGTGCGGGTTCTCCAGACTGCGCTTCTTTTGTTCGAGCAGCTCCTGCAGCAAGGCCCGTGTCTTGGTGTGCGGGCCCGTGTAGCTGCCCTCGTTGATGATCTTTCCGCCCTCAATCTTGGGCTTCACGTCCGCGCCCTCGATTTTGGGCTTCGCATCAGCCTGCCGGACAAAGCTGGACCGACGGTTTGCCAGAGTGTCGTGCTCCGCGTCGGCCTGCTCATGACGGATCTCAACGCACGAGAACATGACGGAGGCCTTGCAGTCGGGGCAGGTGCCCGGCCGGTTGCTCTTGTGCGTCAACCCGAGGTCGTGGTCGGCAAAGTGCTTTACGCAACTGGGGCAGTAAATGTGCATACAAGGCGTCATATAGCCGATGACATCTTCCTGCTTCTCAGACCGGATGTCGGTCGAGGTGGTGTCGTCCGTGTAGCCCAACTTGGTCTTACAGTGTGCACATGAGTCCTGGTCAGTGTTCAAAAGAAGATTATACAAGTCATAGGCCTCCTTATCCGTAAGGCGCTGCTTCACCCCGCCAGATGCGTCGTCGTCCTCGTCAATATTGATAGCAGATTCGAGGGTCATGCCTTGCATCAGCTTCAGGTCTTCGTCGCTCAGTAACTCGCGGCCGTGGGCGCAAATGAGACGCAGGCGCAAGATGGCCTGCAAGATGTGGATGTACACCTTGCCGCCCAGCAGACGCTCTTGGTGGCCCGTGAGCACCTGCAGCCGGTCTTTGGCGTTGCGCGAGTAGAAGTTGTACAACCGGCTCTCGTCATCCGAAAACTCCAACTTAATGACGACGTCGGTGCGATGCGGGAGGTCAATCTTGTCCTTGAGACGGCGCAGCGTGATGGTGTCAACCAGGACCCGTAGCCGTGCGAAAATGCTCGGGTCACAGGCGCGGAACGGGTTCACAATGTAGTGGTTGAACTTGGTGCGGTCGTCAAAGGGCTTGAGGCGCAGGAAAGCCAGAAGAGAGCCCAGATCTTCGAGACGGTTTTGCACTGGCGTGCCCGTCACGGCCCAGCGCCGGCTGGCCTGCAGCCGGCAGATGGCCTTGAACTGGAGCGTAGACGGCTCGCGAATCATGTGCGCCTCATCGAGGACGACACGGAACCAGCCAATCTCCTCGAGAGGGTACTGGCCGCTCTTGCCACGGCTTCTGGCTGTCAGCTCGCTCGAAACAGACCCGTATGTGGTTATCACCAGGTCGAACTCGGAAAGTTGGTCAATATCCTTGATGCGATTCTGGCCGTGGTAGATGTGGTACTTGAGCGAGTCCGGCGCAAGGTGCTGCTTGATTTGCTCCTCCCAGTTTGTCACCGTACTCAGAGGGCAGATGAGCAGCGTGCCCTTTCCGTTGCGCTTCAGCCGCGTCAGGCCAAGAGCCTGTGGCGTCGGCGCGTCAAAGTTCTGGGGAGCACCTGGCCTCTTCTTCTTCTCCGGTGCCTTTGGCTGCATGGGAGACTGCTTGTGCCACTTCTCGGCCTGAGCACCAGAGCTTGCAACCAGCGACAAAATGCTCAAAGTCTTACCCAGACCCATCATGTCAGCCAAAATACCACCGAGCGTCTCGCTGGGTGCCTGGGACTCATGCTGCCCGGTAATAACGTTGTAAAACACGGTCTGGTTGGTGATGGATGTCTTCTTCTGCCAAATAGACGAGCTGAGCTTTGACTTGGTCTGCTCCGCCCGAGGAAGCTCGCGGTGGGTCATGAAGTACAGGCCCTGCTTCTGATGGCGCAGCATCTGGGTCGTCACAATGGGGTTCGGGTCCATCTCTGGGAGATCCTCGGCGTTGGCCATGGAGTCGAAGACGTTGAGCACCTCGGAGCGCACCTCTTCCATTGTCCGAACCACGGGGGTCACGGCCGCATAGGCCTGTGCTGTAGATGGTGCTGCAGGTCGCATAGGCTTCACATCTCCATTGGACAGCGCATGAGGGTCCTGCTGTGGGATGGCCAAGCGCACACCGGTGTCGTAGCGCATAGGTTTGACCAACTTAAAGCCAGACTTGGCGAGACGTTTACCAATGGCTTTCCCAAAGGATGGCGCACCGTAGATAACCATCTCAATCTTGAAGGAGCGTGATATCGGCTGGCCCACAACTTCGCCATCGTTCTTCCGACGTGATGGGATCTTTGCGTCCGTCCTAAGGTGGACCTTGGCAATATCCATGAGGGGCACAAAGCACTCGGCAGCCTTGCGGTCGAGGCTTCCAACAACTTGGCGCGTATGGTCGCACACATCAACGACATGGGACTTATCATCCACCTTGCGGCGCAGAACAATCTTAACGGCCGGCCAGTATGCTGGACCGCCCATTGCTTGTGAGCCAGGTTTGGGAGCCGGCACTTGGTGGCAGTCGAAGCTGACGCCTAGGACTGCTCCAAAGCACACCTCCTCGTAGTTATCGTCGTGGATAAGAACTTCGTCGGGACCTGGAAAGGAAAGCGTTAGTCAAATTACGCTATCACGCCTGGAAGTAAATTACGTGAGGTATTGTCTGTGAACATACCATCTTTTGTCAGATCGACTGTCTCGGCCTTTGGCTGCTTCTCGTCCTTGACGACGACAATGTCCAAGGGAATGGCTTTGGCCTTATCTTCTTCTTGCTTCACACCCTTCGCGAGGATGCCATTGCTGCTGGTCTGGAAGACAGGCTTCTTCTCCGATGGCGAATCGGTCAGCATCTTACGCCGCTTTGGCTCCGGAACGTCCTTACGGTCCTGAACATGAAAGTTGCGCTCAATTAGGCTTGCCATGCCATTCGGCGGCGTGTTGGTAGCGCCTTCGGAGCTGGCATAGGCGGGAGGTCCGCTCAGATTTGAGCCTGTCAGCGCGTGGCCGTCGACAAGATCTGTGGCAACCTGGTCGCCCGACGAGAGATAACCGTCGTCCGTGCCAGGGCCAGCAAACTGAAAAGTGAGCTCGGGGGGCGCAGCTCCATGGCCGAAGCTGTTGGTCGCCGCAGACGCTTCGTTGGCGCCGTTGTAGTTGAAGGTCAGAGTTGCACCGTCCATGGTTCCCATGTGCTGAGGTGAGTTGCCAAGCATAGGAGTGGAGGTTGGTGGTTGTGGCAAATGTGAAGCGAAAGAGGGTGTGGACAAGAGATGGCGCTGAGGATCGAGCAGCGCAGCCGGGTTCCATGTGGGAAGGCCGTTGTTCGGAGGGAGTAAAGGCACGCCGTTTTGATCATAGGCCTGGTCTTAAGAGGGGACAGATGTTAGCATCATATAAGAGTAAAAGTAGAGGTGGGAGCGAGTGTGTGTTAAATGTTGATGTAGGGCAGAGATGGCGTCTTAAAGAGCTAAGACGTTCAGACGCAGACGTTCACATGTAGTTAAGGCGGAGTGAGGGGGCGGGCAGGCGAGAGTGTGAGAAAAGATAAAGTGGTATATCTTTTTAGATAAGTGAGGCCATTGTCGAGATGACCTTGATTAGACCAATGTAGGAGAGGTCAGAGGAAACAGAGTAAAGCACAGACAAGAGGGAAGACAAACCATAGCCATTCAGATGATCGGGAGGGAGGTTAGGGTCCGCCATGGTGGGCAAAGTGCAGGCCGGGTGCCTCTGGATGCAGATTCAGCCGGACACGCCCGGCGTTTGCGGACGACTGGAGTTCATGCGCTGCGCAGGCAGATGCGGGCCTGTAGCGGGAAGGAGGAAGTGGGGATGATGCGGCGTGTGGTGAGTCGAAAGTAAAGAAAAAGGATAGAAGAAAGAAAAGGCGCCGTGTCAGAAGACAGACGACATGACCAAGACACGCCGGATACGGTAAAAAGAAGAGACAGCCAACGGAGGGTTGGAGAACGGTATCGGCTGTAGTCTCCGAGCGGAGGCGCGGTCTTAGCTGGCGCGGGTGGACGAGTAGGGTGCAGAGTGAAGCCGCGGTGGCATGAAGCCTGAGAGGGAGGAGAAGAAGATGGGACAAAAGGCCGGGCCGTGAGAAGAGCGGAGATCGGAAAGTGAACAAGATCACGGGTCTCGATGCGGCGAACGGCGGGATGTGAATGCGGCAGTAAGTGGGTGGGCCGAAACCAGACAAGTGCCAAAGAGCCCCAGGGATGATGTGCAAATGGGCAGAAAGACAGAATTGCAAAGAGCCAAAGAGCAAAAGAGCAAAAACAGACGTTGCGTGATTCAGAGCAAAAAAGAGGAAGAGGGAAAAAAACCAACGGAGAGGTCCCAAAAAGCCGGCGTGGCAGGAAGGCGATGTCGTTCGTTGCCGTTGCAGGCAAGTGAGCTTTATCGCACCTGTCGCACCTGCCGTCAGCGAAGATAGGAATGGGGTCCAACAACCGCTCGATAGGCGCTCACGAGACCTGCCAGTGGCCATCAGCGAGAAAAGGCTCTTCACGCATGTGACCACGCTATGGTGCTAGGAGGTGCTAGGAATTAATTAGTCAAACGCGACTTCCGCCCGGCACGACTGTCTCGGTGGGGAAGGAGGTTCGCTGGGAAGATATCTACTGTGTACGGTGGGGGAAGGAAGGGGAAGGCGCGACGTCAGGTACAGCAGGCACTGCAGGCAGGAGGCAGAAAGAGGCAGGAAGAGGCAAACTCTGGGCCTCAAGAGTCTCACGTGACAGCGCAACAAACGTTTTACAGGCCGCTATTACGACGCAATTACTCGATCCGTTTACACAGATCTCGCTAGCCATGAGCGCCTGATCGCAAGGCTGGCAGGCAAGACATGGCCATCTCCTGCGCTCTCTCTTTTATGAGAAAATAAGAAAAATAGACAAAGACATTTACGGATGAGGTCCTGTTCCAGTGTGTACCACAACGAGGCTCGCACTTTAAAATCGAATTTATTCTGCAGCCACCAGAAAATAAACAGAAATACTCGTAAATTCCCGCGCCACATGAGACCGTTTCAGCGATCACGCGGTGTGCAGAAAAAACACAACATCCCAACCTTCCAGCTTCAGCGTCGTCTTGGCCCGCGCCGGGGAAGGCCATCCGCTGCGTCCCCCACGGCACGTTAGGCGGCCGGAGTGGGTGAGCATTGGAGGCTGAAGGACAAGGGGTACTAAATTCACGTGACCTGAATTCTCAACTCTCAACATCAACAACCTTCAACATCTTCAAAACCAAACATCACGGCTTCTGCGCGGCGTACAGCCCCCGTCTGATAAAATCGGATTCCTTCGGCATAAGGCCACTCACAGTCTCACACAAGAATCGGCTCCGCCCAGCACCAACGCCCACCAACGCGCACCGCCGCCCACCTCTCTTACACGCGCAAAGGTACTACCTCCGGCGTGCATATGCAGGCTGCACAGAGTAGTTGACAGCAACGAATCACAGCAAAAGGCGGTGACTAGGGGATCTCCATAGCACCCAACCTCCCCTCTTGACAACAAAGTCTTGGGGTGGACAATATATTGAACTTCAGAGCAGAAAACCTCTCTGGTCATTTCTATGAAGCGTTCACGAGAGCCCGAAGAGCAGCCGCCGTCTCCTCCGCCAATATCAGATTCGGACCTTGATATCAGTGACACTGCCGGCAGTGGCTTACGATCAGCCGGTGTGTCCGACTCCTCACACGGTGCACGAGGGGCACTGGACGAGCCGCGGGCCAAGATTGTCGGTCTCTCGTTAGATCCAGACAGCGACGACGAGAACGACGGCAACGACGGTACTGCCGTAGGCAGTGCACAAACGGCCGGAACGGCTACCATGTCCTGTCTGCTACACCGGGAGCGGATGGACTTCCCGACCTACGATGCCTACGAGGCACACTACTCCAAAGAGCACCTCAACCGGTGTATCGAATGTCGTCGGAACTTTCCGTCACCGCTGTTCCTGAGTCTGCACGGTGACGAGTGGCACGATCCCTTTGTCGCCGTGAAGCGTGACAAAGGAGAGCATACCGTGAGTCTTTTGCTTTTGGCGGGTGCTTGATTGACTGCTCATATTACTAACTTCTGTATAGTATGCCTGTTTTGTCGAAGGGTGTGAGCGCAAGTGCGGCTCGTCCGACAAGCGGCGACGACACTTGATCGACAAGCACAGCTTCCCGCGCAACTTCTTCTTCTCCATCACGCAGTACGGCATTGACGGCCGCCAGTCGCTCTTGATTGATGATGGACGCAGGCCACACCACCATCACCACCACCGGCGGCAGTCGTCGACCAGCACAGTCATTACAAAGAAGGATATGATGCGGCGAAGAGCTGCGAGTAATAGTATGACCGGGGCAGAGACTTCGCCTCCGCCGCCGGCGGCAGCTGCCACGAAACCAGCAAGAAGTGATGATGATGACGACGATGATGATGATGACGGCAGTGACGAGGAAGAGGAAGAGGAAGAGGAGAAAAAGACACCGCCAAAGGCCAATGGTGCCAAAGCAGCTGCCTCGAGAAACGCAAGACCAAACGAGGTGCCCGTGGCAAAGCCAAAGGAAGCGCCAGACGTTGACATGGACGACCTTACTGGTGCCATGTCCTCCATGACCTTTATCCCACGGAGCGTACGGTTTGGCCGTGGCGGGAGGTCTGGCTTTGCGAGGAGGTGAGGCTCGTTTGTGAAATGGCGGATATTCACAAGCAAACTATGATTTATGATGATGTTTTGTTATTTGGCGACATGGCTATTTTGCATTTCCGCAATCCCGCGATCCCGCGATTCCAGATAGCTATATACCATACTACAAGATTCTAAATAATTCCACCATGAACAAAAACGCCGTTGCCACAAAAGCTCCCGTGATAACCAAAAGAAAATAAAAACGAAAACGCTCATGGCAGATGCAGTCATTAGGTTGCGTCGTCCACATCTTTTCTCCGACGCGCCGCCCCTCTCCTTTTTGTTTATTGTCTTCCACTTCCCATTAATCACTCGACGAGCACCCTCGACAGCCGCAGCTGACACACTGGATCTCCTGGTCCTCCTTGAGCTGCGCCTTGGGCACGCGGCAGATGCACGTCGAGTTGAAGTTTGTTTCTTTTGTCTGGACACAGCGAAGGCAGCAGAGCTAGTTGTGTTAGCAAACAGTATGCAAATTTAGAATTGTAGAGCAGCAGGGGGCACGCACCTTCTCATAGCCTTGCTTCTTCCACTTGGCAATCAGCATGGCATCAGCATAGCCATTTTTCAGCAGCCAGTCGTACAGCTGCTTGCTAATGGCCTCCTTCTCGTAGTACAGCTCGTAGACGTAGCGGCTGCGCTGGTGGGAGATTTGGAAAATGGGCCACTGGGCCTGGTGCTTGGGGAGGCCGTCGGTCGGTGCAGACTGCGCATCCTTCATCTTGTTGGCAAAGATGAGCAGGTCGTCCTCGATATCGTCGAAGCCTTCTGGTGGCGGCTTGCGCTTCGAGGCATGTCGTATGGCGGGCATGATGGAGTGTGTAGTGTGGAGGGGGAGGTATATGTTGAGCGAGTTTTCAAAGACGTCAAAAGAAGTGCGCGACAATAGTTGTGTGCACGATGTGGCTCGTCGTCGTGGATCGCGGAAACTTTACGATGTTGTCGTGTGGGGTTGTTTTGTCTACTCGCAGCGAAACAACTTCACAAGGCTGGGCCGCCAAAAAGGCAGCTTCCGCGAAAAGAAGAAGTCGCAGAGGGCCATTTCGCCACTTGCCTATTTTAGGACTAGCCCCGTGCCTCTCGCTTTGTCATCTGAAGTGGCAGCCACGGCCAATCAGACCAGACGTTATCTGAAACTGTAATATTCACGTGACCCAGCTTAGCGGGTGAGAGCGAGAGCAGCCGAAGCCGAAGAGACGATTCGGAGACAGCAAATCTGCTCAACAACGGGACCCCGATCTTCGAACCTCGACTTCCAGCGACGACCGCCGACGAGCGACAGCACTACCCACGAACCCCGACGACCTCTTTCTGAACCCGGAGATCGATACCAGGCTGTGCCTCATCGGCTTCTGCTCCAATTGACCTTTTTCCCGCCCGCCATCCTCCATCCTCACATCTTTTTCTTTTACTTTCCGAGATGGCGATTCTCCCCACAGAGCTTGCCCGTGTCACGCGGCAATGTGCGTCCTCGACCCGACTACGACGAGATATTGTGCTTTCCGGGCAGAGTTACTGACAATTGGCTTTCTTTTGCAGCGGCGAACTGGGAGGTTGCAAGGAAGAGAGTGCTCTCTGCATACAGAGAATGGCTTCGCGCCGTACGTCCGACCCCGGTATCCAGCGATGCAACAACACAACGATGGGACAGAAAGAAAAGAGGAAAGGAGGAAAGGCTAACGCACATCTACAGGCCCCCGAGATCCAGACAATGTACTCGGTCCCGCTGCCAGTGTCGGCAGTGCGGACACGGATGCGGCAAGAGTTTGAGCGGCACCGGTTTGTCAACAAGCTGCCTGTTGTGGATGTGCTGCTGTTCCAGAGCAACGCCGACTACCAGGAGACGATGAACTATTGGCGCCAGACGAACCACATCATGTCGTATTTCAAGGAGGAGTCGTTCAAGCAGGGCCCCAAGATCCCTACGAGCTTTATGGAGGGTTTCCTCGAGGTGAGTTTTGACGTCAACGGGGCGGGAGAAAGGGCCAGGCCAGGGCGTCTAAATTATGTGCTGCATGCTAACGACCAACAGGGCCGCAACTAGACTTGCTGTGATGCGGGAGAGGCAACGAGGGCGAGGTGTGGGCACTGAATTGGCGAGGTGGACGGGCAACGACATCTTTAGTCCTGTCCTGGACCTTTTTCTTCTTCCTGTAAATAACGAGAGAGGCCGGATAGACATGAGCGGAAGCATTTGAGGAAATACCAAATAAAAGATAAACAAAAAATAGCCAAACGTGTTTGCCAGTAATGTGATTACAGACAACCGCACTTAGTCTGAAGAGCGAGCATCGCGTGACGCCTGGTGAAGCAAAATGACATTGATATGAAGAATGAAAAGATTAAAATGACCGACTCCGTACACAATGAAATCCCAAAATATTCAGCTCACGCCGCCGTCGGACCCTGCTCTATAGCCGCAGAGATAGACAGACCTTTCCCGTTCTTCTCTTTGAGCATTTATGCCTCCACGGTGGCAGCGTACTCGTTCCGTGCGTCCCAGAACTTCTCACCAACGACATCGCACAGGTCCTGCAAGTCGCGCAGGCCCTTTTCTAATGCCTCAATGGCGGTGCCCTCTGTAATGTCTGTTAGTCCTCGTCCAATTCTTGAGTGTATAGTCATGCAGACGGGCTCTCTGCTCTCTGCTCTCTGTTCTCTGCTCTCTGCTCTCTGCTCTCTTACCATAGGTCTGGATGCGGATGTTCATCTTGGCCTCGGAGGGATGGGGGATGGCGTAGGCGCAGAACTCGACGTCGGGGCTAGAGAAGTGTTAGCAAGCCGTCCTTCAAGGAGCTGGAAAGCAGGACTCTCGCACAGATGGATACATACTTCTTCATGATTACGAAGCGCAGGGCATTGCCCATTGTGTGGTTCTCCTCGAGAAACTCAAACGAGGCGGCAGATGGCGTTGATCCAGGGAGCTGTCATGTGTTAGCAGGTTGTCCAGGTTTTCAGGTTTCCATGTTTTCTTCTCTCTCTTCCACATCTTCTCAAATCTAGGCCGGCTGTCCTCTCCTTCCATCCTCTCCTTCGTCCTCTCCTTCCGTCCTCCCTCCATATTTCTTTTGGTCTTCAATCTCGACTTACCAGGCGCACTCTCTGTGTCTCCTCCTCTTCTTCCTCCTCCTCCTCGTCGCCCCCGTCGCCCTCCGCCCCTTCAGCGGCAGCCTCATCCTGGGCCGTCACCGGCGCATCAGCCATCTCGGCGTCTTCCGGCACCTCTTCCGCCGTCGGCTGCTTCCGCCGTGATGACCGGGTAGCCATTGTGTGTGTGTATAGTAGGGAGGGAGTTGGTAAGTTGATTGTGCAGTTCAGACGAGTTGTGGGTTGAGGGTTGTGTCGTTGTTGTGCGTCTTTTCGTCTTTTTGTCGCTGTTTGTCATTTGGGTGTCGTCTTCAATGGCTGACAATCGCGGCCGATAGACTTTTTTTCTTCTTTGCGTGCAGCGGCGATAAACTTTTTTTTGGAGACCACAAGCAAGCCAACCTTACGTAGCCGACGCTAACGCGGGGAGCATATTTGTTAGCGATAAGATTGTAGCACGGGCCAGGCTAGTCAGCAAGACGCTGTATTACGTCGCAATTACTCCGTACTTACAGGCGGCTTCGGGGCCTGTGTTGGTGAGGCTACATGGCGACCGTCAACAGCCATTCTTTCCTCATAAAGGGCACTTTTGAATATCACAAACAACATCCACTCAGCAACTCACGATCCTGCACTTTGTTTCTGCCTTTTCTCATCTCAACTCTGCCTTATCAATGCGGCCATCGGTTGACCTTCTGCAGCCATAGCTGTCGCCCTTTCTGCGGCCTCAAAAAAGTCAACGGTCAAACGGCCAACGCCCACCATCAAAGTGTCGGCAGTTCTCTCGATGGTCGCCTTTTTCTTCTTCTTTTTTCTTCATTCTTCTTTATTTTTCTTCTTCTTCTTCTTTTACTTCGTCTTTTCTTATTCTCATCCCTACTCCATCTCATCCTGGCCCGGCTGACAGGTCGCGTCGCGCGCTGCACCACACAAAAGAAAAATGATGGAGGGTATCTTTCATGTGGCCGTTCTAGCCTCGCGCTTAGGTGCAGAAGCTTTTCCATCACATTGAAGAGAACAGTGCATTTTGGGGGGATATCTGTCGAGAACGGCCGAAAGGGCTGCAGCTTGTGGTGGATGCAGGCTACATACAGTTTGGGAGTCCTGGGACAGGCCTATCCAATAGGAGCAAGGGAGCCGCCAATTCCAAGCGCCGAGGGTGATGTGATATGCATCCATAGCCCTCGAAATATGGGGTGACGAGCAAATGAGAAATTGAGAAACTGAGAAATTGGGACATTGAGAAAAGAGATGGAGAATGCAATCAGAGAGAGATGCACAAAAACGAAGAGCGAAATGGGGGAAAGTACACGAAAACGGCTGCAGTTGCGAGCGGCAGTCATCATCCAGATCGAGACTATTCTCTCCACAAACGGAGGACGTCAGTACATGTTTTACTGCGCACGTCTTAGGCCACAGTTGAATATATTTGATCAAGTTGGCGGTTCGCGGCGCTTAGCTGCAGCTACAAGGCGGGAAGAGAAAAGTCAGCCTTCTTGTTGGCCGTCAAAGACTGTTTGATTGTGATATTCAAGACTTTGACGACGGCGACAGATGCAGTCTTTCGTCAAAGTCTACGTTTGTACCGCAGTCTGCAAAGGAACTTGTACAACACACACCGCCGCTCAAATACCACAAAGTCGACATCGTGCCCGTTCCTGTTGTCAATATTTCGTATCTCTGTGTGCCCTTGTGTTCCCACGGGCGTAATCAATGATGAGTATGGCTTGCGAAGTATTAATACGTCGTATCATACTGTGTACACTCTTTGAGTATTTTCTCAATTTTCATGTGCATACAGCCCGGCTCGTGTTTGGCTCTTGGTGCGCATGCAGTGACACCCAATAAATGCCATGCCCTTGTCTTTTGCTTCAATAATTCAATGCAAGCCAGGACATGCAATGAGGTCAGGCGCCTATGTGCCTGAAGGCGCTCGGTGTGCAGACAAACAGACAAACAGACAAACAGACAGGAAAGTCTCCATGCAGCCCCAAGACAATGCAAACAAATGCACGCCACGTTCTCAAGTTGACGTTGACCGCCGCGTCAAATGACAAGACGCCATTAACAAGAAAGAAGGAAGAAAAAAACACTCTCAAAAATACCACGTCGTAAAAAGAAACTTTTTCAAAGATGAAACGCGCTTTATGTGTAGAGTGTCCGGTAGTCCGGTTGCCAAGCGCTCATATGGAGGGGAAAGAGAGGCAAAAAGAAAGATGTCTCTTTACGGTACGAACTACGGAGTACGGGATAACAAGATAAAGAATACTTCGTACTCGATATTGTGAAAACGATAAACGGTAAGAGAATCTGTCGTTTTTTCTTTCTTTTTAAACGGACACGTCGCAAGGGTAGCGAGAAGACGGACGACAACATAACAGGGCAACAGGGATGAGATAGTGGGAGGAGAAAAAGGGTGGAAGGGGGTTCGGCCGCGTTTCACAATTCAAGAGGCTTGTGCAGAAACCGTCCAAGTGCGAATGCAGCCTCTCGCCTGGCAAGCCACCCCCCACCACTAGAAGTTCAAATTCCGACGAAAGCCTGTTGCTGCCGCATGGTCGGTCATGCTCTACGAACGTAAAGACTAACACTCTTACGACGTAGTAAAAAATCAAAAATAAAGTGCCCCATACGGGATGGAACGGTGCAAATTTGCCTCTTGTCAGTGCACTGCAACGTTCTGACAGGAAGTGTGCTTCTTTTTGCAGTCAAAGCGACCGTTTTAAACCGAAAGGCTACGGAAGCATAACGGTATCTGCATATGTCGAGTCGGCTGCATACGACGTGCGGCATCGAGTTGATGTTCAAAGCCGTCCGTATTTTCAGTATCTCACATATTTGACGTCCGGTGCATCGTCGACACCGACACCCGTCTGGTCGTTGGGCACAGAGCACCAGCTGATGGGCAAAAAAGACGCAGGTAGCCGAATAGACAGAAAGGGAGAGAGAGAGAGAGATGCTTCAGATGAAAAGCCCCTCCTCACAATAAAAAGGACGGAAAACGGGAGCACACAGGCAGAGACAGAGACACTTGCACGACGTCGCGGTCCGAAAATGGGTTTATTATTAGAATTTATTCCTTACAGCAAGAGAAACGGCCGGCCCGTAAGTTACACAGTGTCTTGCAATTCTTTCGAGTAGACGATCAACGAACAATGGCCGTGCACTTCTGATGTCTGATCTCTGGTCTCTGGTCTCTGGTCTCTGGTCTCTGGTCTCCGGTCTCTGGTCTCTGGTCTCTAGTCTCCATATCCATACCTGGGGCCGTTTGTGTTTGTTGGCAGCCGGCAGCATGGCGGGCCATATATGGCTTTTCCCATTGTTGGCATTGCTGCTGTTTGTCGGTTCGTTTTATTGAGATTTAGCTTATAACCTCTGCTTCTGTTTTGCCCCCTTCATATTTATTCTCTTCCAGCCTAAATAACCCCAATAACCCCAAGCCATTGTGCGACCTTCCAAATAAATCCAAGTCCGTGCATGCAATGCATTATGCAATATATGGCTACGAGGGGCGTAATAACAAGATAAGACGGCTAAGAGAGCCAATGTACTGTGTATCCGTAGGTAATACAAAGAGGGATAAAAGAGAGCAGAAAGAGCAAACCACACAACCGTTCCGACGGCAAATGGGAGGGGTAGACCATCATCAACCTGACGCGACGGCGAGATCGCAGAGCTCCGTCAACAGATTTACCAGAAACTCCGTCAGACGACTTAACCTTCCCTGCAGTCGATCTCAAGAGTCCTTAAATAGTACTCAGGAGTACGGAGTACGAAGTAGAAAACTCAAATCACCAACAGACCAGGCTGGGGTCCAACTGTCCCCAGAAATGCTCGCGTCGATCAACGAAATTCTGATACAAGCGACCACTTGGTCGAAACATTTTCCAAGGAGTTGTGCAAGGATATAGTTACAATACTAGAAGGGCACAAGTATATCAAGCTATGTGCAGACGGTGCACACTCAGGAACCTTGTTCTTCTTCTTGGGGAAACGCTAGGGGCTCCAGCTGGTCCCTACAGGAGGCTTTCTCAGGTTGCATTCAAGATCCCTGAAGAGGCGACAAGGAGAACAAGGAGAATAAAATCCGCACGAAAAAAGGAAAAAGAGGCAAAAAGACAAACAAAGAAAACAAAGAAGAGACAAGAGGAGACAAGCGGAGACAACAGATGACGATCATGAGCGAATCTGGAGACCAAGAGAGGGGTTCCTTCTCACAGCCTGGTCGCACCACAGTTTAGTTGCTCTTATTTTTATCATCAACAAGTCTCGTGGGGTTTCGCCTTCTGGATCTAACGTGCAAGACGGCTGCAACGTCAGTCCTTTAATTCAATGCTGTTTTGGAAAACAGAGATTGAAGAGGGCTCTGAGGAAAGAAATGACAACCTCGGCCTCGTCTGAGGGCTGAGAGAATAAAAATCGAAATTACCTTTTAAGTCGAGTCGGAAAACAAAATGAAAACAAACAAGAAACAAGAAACAAGGAACAAGAAGCGAGGAAGCAACATGCAGCAAAACTCTCTAGGCCAAGGCTGGCCTTGCTCGGCACGCTGCAGGCTGCATCATGCATCAGACCATTTGTGCCAATGCTCTCACATGCTCGTTCTGATACGAGTATCCAGTGTGTGCTGTACGGAGTACGTCGTACTCACTGCCCCGTTCTCAAAGATACTTCCTTGGAACCAACGCTACGGAGTCGACAAACGACATACCGTATCGTATGTAGCTCGAACTGAGTGCACAGTAGGCCCGTCTCGTTTAACCGCAGCTTGCCTTTTTCTTCCCGTACTTTTCGGTGCAGGCCTCCCGTCCTCTCCGTGGAAGTGATCGAGCACAAAGAAGAAGAAAAGAAAAAGAAGGCACCAAGAACAGACCAAAGACGACATGAGAGACATGAAAAAAACCCCAAAAAACCGAGTGAAAACGTGCAGCTGTGCGTGCAGCCCTGCTGAAGCGCCCATAGTATCCCATTAAAACCCAGAAAGCTCCATAATATCCCTGGCACTACTGCATGGCCCAAGGACGTTTGTGTGGTTCTATGGGGAGCGGATTTTTTTTTTTATCTCTTTGCTCGTCTTTTGCCCCTGTTTGAACGTCAGAATTAGGCAAGTCGCCTGACAATCTGCACGCTATTTGTTGCAAGGAGGCAGGCTTGTGGATGAGATGAGAGAAGAAGACTCGACGGACAAGGAAGACGGAGGAAGACGTCGAAATAATTCGCCCATATCCTTGTACTGTGTACAGAGTAAGTCTTCTCGTCTTTACCACAGTAGTGATTTTTTTTCAAGGTCTCCTTCCCCTGTGTGGAGCAATTGCCTTGGGGTCCCAGGGGTAGCAACGACTAGTAAGATACATATCTCACTCCTTGCAGTAGGGCGGGCAATGGTTCGCACGCCGTTTTTAGCTTTTTGACCCAGATGTCAACAACGAAACGTTGGAAGGTTCGAAGTTGGAGGGTTGGGTTGGGTTAGATGTGTGTGTGTGTGGCAACTGTGCATCCTGCCAATATCGGCAACTGGCGACGCAAAAGATTCGTTTTCTTGGTATCGAGAATGCGAATGGTGTCGTGGGTCGTTCCCTTGAATGTGCCAAGAGAAAAAATACGGCATTCTCGTGTCCGTCTCATACTGCAGGGAGTTGCCGCGTGTCAAGAAGGCAAGGAGCACGAGGGTGTGGAAGCGTGAAAAACAAGAGGCAAATAGTACGCCGTAGGAACCAAAGCCTCCCTTCCTTCACCTTGGTATGTATCAAGGAGTACGTCGTACTCAGTATCACATCAAGTCCACACATGGCCAGGCCAGCCCAGACCCAACCAGGCTCTGTGAGAAAAACAAGCCTCTCGCTCCCCAGACAGCTCACACAACGAACAACCCAGACATGATTGCTGCGCCTATGGTCCACAGAGAGCCCCATCATCAATCCGTTGTTTTTCTGCTGCGTCTTGTTTTTGGATAGACACCCCGGACGGTAAGGCCCCTCATTTTTTTCTTTTTTTCTCTCTTTTTCTTTCTCTTTCTTCACCATCCTGGGCCGTCGCTGCACATCTGTTTCGCCATCGTGCAATACAACAAAATGCTGTTTTCTGGAACGACGGTGGAGGCGAGAGATGGTGGGCGGAGGTGTCATCCCAGCATGCCAGAAACGGACGCTTGCCGCAAAGAAAACGGGCCTGGCTCTGGCTCGCCAGGACTCACCGGGATCATGTCGTCACATTGTCCACTGCTCGTCCGCCCGCGCATTCGCATTTTGAATTAAACGGACGTGGCTGTGGCAGTAACAGATGCCTGCTCGGGGGGTCCTTTGTCATATCTGGGTGCAGTGGCTGTCCCAAACATTCAGCCATGCAGACAGAAAGACGTGAGGGAGCATATGTACTCCGTATACGTCGTACAAAATGCACTTTTGCATTTGCATATTCTGGCTTTCTGCTTTTCACTTTCTGCTTTTTTGGCCTGGCCCCCTGCATTGGCCCCCCTCTTCTCGATTCGGTGGTGGCAAGGGGACAGGGGTCGAGCCACGAAAAGACACGACATACGCTGTTGCTCTTGGCCTGGCCAGGCCAGCCTAGGGGCGCAGAAATGTTGAAAAAGGCCCGGCAGATAAATCGACACATGCAGAGGCACGTCGTTTATGAAGTTATTTTTGTCCTCTTTTCGCTGAGAGTGTCGTGATTGAAGCTGACAAAATGGTCGGATGGCGCTGCGGAGAGTTTTCGCATCTGATGCTCGAGCGTGTGGTTTTGGAAAAGAAACCACGGGAATAGAAGAAGAAAAAAGAGAAGAGAAAAGAGAAAAGAGAAAAGAGAGAAAACGGAGACTGCCAGACCATAGAAAGGAAGCCAAAAAGCGAGAGACATGGGCATCTCGAAAGGGGTTGCCCAATCAAAGCCTGCATGCTGCTCTTTGGCCGGCGGCGGCGTGGAAGGGCAAGGAGCAGACTGCATACTGTTTCCCGTTTTGGCCAGTTTTTGCCCATTGCGCCTCCCCATTTCCCATTTCCCATCTCGCTCGTCTTACCAGGGCGCGCCTTCCTTCGCGTGCGTTCCTGCTGATAATTAACTACCATGTAAAATTTAAGTGCAAGTACGACGTACATATTGTGTACGACTGGACTGGACGTGACGCTGACGCCTTCCTCTCAGGAGAAATTTCAAGACAATCTGCTGAGGAAATCACCAACAGTCGTTCCTGCTCGTTTGGTTTTCAACTGCCTCTTCGGTGCCTCTGTCCCTCCTGCCTCTTGCCGTATTGACATCCCAATGCAGAACCTCCGTTTTGCCCCTGGCCGGCACGTTTCAACCAGCAGGGGCCTCAAGGTAAAACAAAGTAAGAAAGAGCAGAAAGACGAGGAAAAAGCAAAGAGGCCCCGTCGCGGTTTCCCTTTACGGAAGACGGTCGCTAAAGACTGCTTTGCGCCAGCCCCTGCAAACCCCGGCCGTCCCTTCCCTCTTCACAAGTTCCTCACACACCCCCTTCTCTCCGTCTCTTGCGCTCCCTTTGCCCCAATTTTCCCGACTTTTTCGAGTGTCACCCCCTTCCAAATCTCCAGTGTCCAATCACACTGCCTTTCCCCCTTCCCGCTGTAACTCGCTAGTGTACCAGGCACAGGAGGTAGAATCCGTAGTGGCTTTCTTTCTGACGCCGGATTCACGAGAACGAGGCCATATCGAGCAGCGATCCAAACCAGGTCAAGAAGAGCAAGAGTAAAAAATGCAAAACGCAAAACGCCAGACTCGGACGGAAAGAGCGAGTAGAAGCATTGCATTGCATCGTGGGTAAAACAGCAAGAGACAGTGCAGGTGCAACATCGACAAAAACGGTGCCGTCCGTTCTGAGCAAAGAAACTCAAGTAATAAAACTGTAGGCGACACGACACGCGGGTAAACTGGCTGGCAAGAACGAGCCGCCGCCACCCCATCTCGCCTGCCGTCTTCGGTTGGACCTCGTTGCACCTTCCGCCAGTGCCCTCAAGAAACACATCTCATGTAGAGCACATGTATGGGGTAGATTGAACGACGGCTGCAAACAACGATTGCTCCTTCCCCCGTAATACACGCAATCTTTCTTGTTTTCTTTTGCTGTCTATTTCCTCTCTAACCCCGTATTTGCCCTCTACTGCAGACATCGTTTCCAGGCAAGGGAAACAAAAAACGGGAAGCCGCGACCTGTTTCTCGACACAGAAACGGAGCGCGGCGAACGTCACGGAGTAAGATACACACACCCCCCTTTTTGCTCCTCCTGGCTCGCTCCTTCCTCATCCCCTTCCCCCCTACACTACCCCCCCCTACCCCCTACCCCTTCCCTTGACACGCTTGCCCTTCATCCTCCTCCAGATGCACCACCTCGACCACCAATGAACCCCCAGCCAAGATCTCACACACGCATTTGTATCACTGTCGCTCACCCAGGTCCCTCCTTTCATAATCGTTTGGGACCCTGCTTCTTTTTTTTTGCTCGCTCCTTCCCGCTTCCTTCTCCTCTTCCTTCCCTCTTCTACCCTTCTCTTCCCTGGACCAAATCTTCCCTTCTTCTCACGATCTCCCTTTCTTCTTTCTTTTTCTCCTCTCCTCCTTTTTCGTGTCTCTCTTCGCTTTCTTCTTGCTTTTTTCTCGACATCCCACAATCCGGATCTTCGCCTCGAGCCACGCTTTCACCCTCATCTCCAGCGGCGCATCTCTGCCCTCACGGTCGTTCCAGTCGATTTCTACAGTCCCTCGCTTCAAACCCATTAATCAGGTAAGCCTTTTTTCTTCTTCCCCATCTGCTTTATATGCCCCTCGATCGTCTCTTTTGTCTCTTCTGCTTCGGCCCGCGATCTCTGCTTTTCCTTCACCTCCCTCGTGCAGCTTCCCTGTCTCTCGTTCTCTCGTGTTGCTTGCAGCCCCATGTGGAGCATGTCTGCTTGCCGCCAGCTTAATCCCAGAGCGACCTGAACTGACGCATTGTCCCCATCCAGCTCACGGGCCCAACTTGTGCACGCACAAGCACTTTTTCGTTTCTTTTTCTTCGACCAGACCAACAATCGTTCTCTCTCAAAACGAGAATATAGGACCGACGTGGGCGGCTGCAACACCCAAAGGATCCTTCTGCACACCGATACGACCTGCTACCGACTTGGAAGCACCTGAGGTTTCGTCTTTTTATCGCCACATATCTGTCGCACGTTTCCAGCCAGCGCAGCAATTCGCTCTTCGTTTCTTGCACTTCATTTCTATTCTCAGCCGTACCCCCGAACTTTTCTCGCCGGCTCCTTTTTCGCATCTTTCATTGTTGCATCTTGCTTTTTGCACACTTTACAACAGCGACCAATATCATCTTTTCGCGTGTTGTTCACAGACGGTCATTATCAACGTTCGCCCTAGTACCTGAACCGTCCAATTTCCCGGCAAAATCAACTGCGCTTTTGCACAAAGTCAACCAGGACCGGGATCCAAATCAGAACAAATCCAAAGCACCAAAGATCGCCAGCACCAACAGACAGGCCCGACATTTTTTTTGTACGGCAGACACGTTTCAAAAAGTACACTGAAGTCCAACATTCACGTCGATTTACCTGCTCTCAGTTCTCAGTCTTCCGCTTCCTTGTTTTCAGCGTCGAACCCACACGACCCTGCAAACAAGCACTAGTACCGTCCACTCGACCAAACCGCACTTGGTAACTTGAAAGCAAAAAGCCCGTGGCACTATCCGCAGCCCGCCCTTTCGATCTGCCCTTTGACCCTGTTTCAAACGAAACGGCACAAAACAACACCGCTCACAAAGATTGGACGAAAGCTACTGGAAAGACAAAAATCTGCAAGATCTTGTCGCGTTTGACACCAAAATACTAAAAGAAAAGAAGAATACGATCAAAGACCTCGTTTTCTCTTTCAATCGCCATTTCTAATCGATTTGGCCGCCGCACTACTGCACAACAAAATAAGTTGTCTCCACGGCAAAGTAGACAGAACCATCCCTTGAGAGCTCAGCACGATTCCGGTGGAGCCCTTTTGCTTTTCGCGTCCGCCCCAGCTTCTTCGCAAGCGCACTCGACCTGCCTTCTTCTTTTCTTTGACTTTACGTCGTCACCTTTGCACGACTCGCTGTCTCGCGATACCCTCACACGCTCACAATGAGTACCGCCATCACCATGGCCCCTTCACCGGCACCTCACGACCGACCGTCTTTCGGCAACGGCTCTTCCTCCGCTAATGGCGCAACCTCCTCCTCTGGAAACACAACTGCATCCAACGCAGAACTCTCGGCCGCAGCCGTTGCCGCACTGTCTTCTTCTCCAACAGCACACCACACCTCCTCGACTGGAGCTGCAACAGGCGCCCCGTTGCAACGCATGGGTAGCCGTAGCCCTCGTGGTGGCGCACAATCCTCAGCAAACAAGTCCTCTCCTCCCAGCATGTACGTATATTTTCCCCCTATGTCTCCAAACACTACCCCTGATCTTCCCTCTCGCCAATGGAGGTTGACATCTAACAATTCTACCAACAGAACACGATCTGTCGCTCCTCCCCCGAAGATCGTTGTGAAGAAGGAGCCTGGCTCCCCCGAACCGACCCCCAGACGCCGACCTGGAAAGCTCGATCTCTCCAAAGGCGGTGCTACCTCGACGACACCTGGCACCGGCCGCCCTCTTACAGCAAGGGACGGTCTGGGAATCCAGGAGGTCGGCCTTGCCTGCCTCTCACCTGGATTCGTCACGCACGATCCCGCCATGAAGGAGCAGCTCCAGCGCAGTATGACCGTTCGCGAACAGCAGCGCCACATCATCGAAGCCCGGTTACAGCAGCAGTCCGCCAAGGGCGACGGTACGATGGACACTTCTGCTAAGGACAGCGCCAATCCCTTCGCCGCGAAGACACCAGGCATGTCCCGCCGCAACAAGGCTCCCCCAGGCCTGTCCATTGTTGCTCCCTCCCACGAGACTTTCGCACACGAGCGTGTCATCCAGTCCGCACCGCTCGGCCAAACGTTCACTGGCATGCACAACCCCCACCCGCTCACTCGCCACATCACAAACCAGCCGTCAAAGCTGTCCAACACCTCTCACATCCACCACGTTCCCGCCAACCAGACAAGTAACCGCCTGCCGCCCATTGCCGACGTGTTTGGCCAGGGCCTTTCCGGCCATCCCGAGTCGAGCGGCCACGCCACGTACCTCCAGCAGACCGGTCGCGCACCGCTCACTTCTCCCAGCCACCCTCCCCCAATGTCGCACCCCCCATTGCCACCACACGCACAGCACCGCCAGCAGGAGCAGTCACAGCAGCAACAACAACAGCCGCCCCTGTCTGGTCGGCCAAGAGAATACCGTTCCGCTGAGGAGGCACAGGCTGAGCTGGCAGGTGGCAGACCTGAGTTGCTGCCGAAGCTCGTTCACTACGGTGGTCACCAGCCTCCCACACCCCCGTCGCCTCAGCATGGCTACGCCTCTGCCTCGTCAAGGCCTGCCGAGGGTGCGCGGAGTACCAGCAGAAGACGGACACGTGCGGAGTACGAAGACGGCAGCCCCCCGCTGGGTGGTGCGGGCCGCCCCGCCCAGCGCCGCGGCCCGTTCGGCGAAGGCCGCGACAGCCCGGAAACCCAACGGGCAAAGCGCGACGAATTCCTCAAGCTCTGCGAGCGTGCCTGGGACCTCTTCCACTCATAAACGCGGCTGCCTTGCAACATCTAATGCATCCTGTGCCTCGAAATTTTATACCTCTTTAGCGGCGTTTGCCTTGCTTCGATGACCAGCGTTGCACGCGCCCTCTCTTTTTTTTTGTTTTCGGGCAAGCGTTCCTGAAGTGTCCATAACGGAGCCAGTCTTTACGCATCTACTTCGCCATATTATTATCGTCTAGGCCTTCGGTCAGCTTCTTTCTACTCTATATCCGAACACGGTTTTGGGGACTTTTCTTTTCCGTGTTTTCTACTTCTCTTCTATATCTGTCTTTTACTACTCTTTTTTGGTTGTGCTTATTTTTCTTTTGGTATTGGGGCCGATTACTCTTTTTGGGGGGCTCAGGAGCGTTCTTCAACGTTGAAAGTTGGTAAAGGGAAATACTAATGCCTCGTGTATGTTTAAGTTATGCGTGCCTCTTACTGGCAGAAAAAGGGAGGGAAACGGCCTCTTCTGTGAAACCCTTTTATATGTCTTATTATGGTGTACTTATTTTGGGTGAATGGCCTTGCTTTTTAAAACAAAGAGATCGAAATATTTCTTTAACCTGCGCACTGGGTTTCTCTGCTCTTCTTTATTGTGTTTATTCTTTTCTTGTGCTGTTGCTGTTTTGAACCGGCAAGACATCTTGAGGGGCGGGCGATAGACACTTTCTTATACAGTCTATAAATTATATTTTTGCTCCCCTGATATTTGTAAAATACATAACGGGTTTGCTTTTGCCTCCCAGTCACAGCTCACATTTGTTCTCATACATGCAATACTTCCCCCCCTTTTCATCTTAAAAAAACCTTAATTAGCTCATATTAGCAGGTAGCCTACTCGTAGTTTCATGAACTTCACGACCTGCACAGTGTATATGTATAATCAACGCTTGTGGTGATATGAAACTGATATTTAATTCAGTGATGGATATGCTTTCCAAAACAAGTAAACGGAGGGAATTCTGACATGAAAGATTGGTATGTTGAACAAGTCAACGTCGAACAATAAATATAAAGAGCATAAAAAGATTCTCTTTTATTGTGACAGTGAACGCCTATAACACCGTTGCTGTAATGGTGCTTCGCGTAAAAACGTAAAAAGGGGTTTCGAAAATGATGAGAAGTCAAAAAAGCAAAATCGTCCTCCGAAGCCAGGCTCGTAGGCCACATGATAAAATAGACCTCGTTAAAAATAGAAAGAAAGAGAACTCATTAAAAAAAAACAGGAAAAATATAACAGCCTTTTGAAACGCTTGACATGATGAATGAAAAAGAATATAAATGGGAGCGGGAGGTATGAATCTCGTCTTCTCGAGAGACCTCTCAAACGACCTGCACAACCCTTTTTCGTTTTTAAAAAAAAAGTATCCTGCACGTTCCGTTGAGGCCCCTCCTTTGACCTCCGCTCCCCAGCTGGCCGGCCTAGGCGCGTGGAGACCGGTGTCATAAACCTTCCTCGCCAGCCTTACACAGCTTTATCTCACGGCCCCACTCGGATTTGAGAACCTGGGATGCCGTGATGCGACGTGACGGGTTGGGGTCCAGTATCGAGTAGATGACGTTGCGACACCGGGCCTATGCTTTGTTAGTTTTTGGTCCACCTTGTCACAACTTTGAAATTTAAGATTTGAGGTGTGGGGGCACACTTACACGATGGAGTGACTCAATTGGGCCATAGCCCTCCTCGTCGCGACGACCGTCGAGGTAACGTCCGTAGAACTCGTCTTCGTCCTTTTTGGCGACGCGCCACAGGTGTCGACCCGTGCGCATGGCCATGTAAATGACACCGCAGGCCCACACGTCGACGGCGCGAGCATCAAACTCCTTGCTCACGTATTCTTCCGGAGAGATGTAAGGGGCAGAGCCGCACAAGCCCGATACCATGTGCGCGTCACTTTCCCACGCCATACGAAAACATTCTCCGTTGCCGAAATCGGTGATCTTTAGGCCACCGTGCGTTGTGAGAAGCAGGTTTTCGGGCTTTAAGTCGCGGTGGGCCACGCCCATTTCGTGCATGTACTCGACACCGCGCATCATCTGCTTGAAGAAACAGTCCGCTTCCTGCACCTCAAGCTTTCCAGCAGCAAGCACCAGGGTGTACAGGTCGCCGCCAGCGCAAAACTCCATGACCTCGCAGTAGTCGCCTTTCGAGTCCTTGAGCAGATCGAGAGTGTGGATAACGTTGGGGTGGCGCAGGCTGGACGAGATACAAAACTCGGCTGTGAGGCGCTTGCTATACTTCTTCTCGTTCTCCTCCGGCCGGCGCTTGAACTCCTTGACGGCGTACAGCTTCTCGCCCATACCATCACCCATCTTCTTGTGGGAAATGCGAACGATACCAAAGGCGCCGCGACCGACAATCTCCTGGCACTTTCCGTACTTCTCGATCAGAGTCGATGCAGGGGCAAGTGGGCCAAGCTTCTTGTCGGCGGTCGCCTTCTTGTCAGCAGCAAGGGTGTCCTTCTCCTGCTTAAGGTTGTCAACCCAGCTGGACACGAGGGACAGGTCGCCCTCGGGGTGCTCGGGCTTCTTGCCGAGAATGAGACCGCGGAACATATCCACCAGCTTTTCCTGACGCCGGCTGGACTTGAGGTGGTGCTCGTGGCCGCCCTGGAGGGTCGGGTCGACAACGAAGCGCTGGTGCGGGACGGGGTTGCCGGACTTCGGTGCGGCCTTCGGGGGTGTTGTCGTCGGGGCCTTTTCATGTGTCCCCTTTTCTGTGCCGGAGCCCTTGCGAGACGGAACTTGGGGCCGCGTGGCCGGTGATGCTGCGCCGCTGTTGGGGGTGCTCGATGCTTGCACCGAACCGTTTGAGCTTGCGGCAGTCAAAGCCTGGCTTTCCTTGACAAGCTGCTGCAGGGCCTGTTGGTGTTGCTGCGCATCGAGAGTCTGTTTTGACTGGGCGTGCGGTGCGGGCGAATGAGGTTGTGATGGGTGCTGTGCGGATTCTGAAGATTGTGATACCTGCATGGGTTGGGAAGACTGAGATGGTTGCGGGGGTTGCGCTTGTTGCGCTTGTTGTGCTTGCTGCTTTCTTTGATTTGCAGGGTTGGTTGCGTCGAGGGCGACAAGCGAGCGCTGTGAGAACATGCGCGTGATGCGGTCTTTCACAGATGCCTTTTCGGCGGGTTTAGCAGGCTGCTGTGGTTCTGACGGGGCGGCGGTGCCATTTTGTTGAGGGATGAGATTCGGAGACCGTGCGGGTGGAAGTTCCATAGACTTGATGGATGAGGAGTGCGAGCGTTCCGAGGGGGTCGCGCCCTTCATGTCGGTAGGAGTGGTCGCCATGACGTACGAAGTGGTCGGTTGATCGGAGGGAAGGTGGTAGGGGATCGTACCACCGAGAAACAGGCGACAAATTAAGAGTTATCAGGCGAGGAGAGGAAAAATGAGGCGGCGGTCGCGAAACACGTGCCAAAGAACCTCAGGTTCGAATCGAATCGACCAGTGACAAAATGAGCTGTATGCGACGCCTCGAGAATCGAGGGTCTAGGCAGCCTTTTCCCCCCCCGAGTATTTGAGTGTCAGCAAAACAGAGTGCACTCTAGGGAGAGCGCACTCGCCGAGATGCAGTTGCCGTGACAAGGGATATATATGCGGTCGTTTGCGACGAGGGCGTCAGGGTTGGCTTGCTGTCAAAGGCGGGTCGCAATATATAACTCTGGTAAAGTGGTGCTGGGTTTGCCGTGTATTTTGTCGGCACGGCCGTGTAGAAATTTCTGGCTTTTTGAATCGTAGTTGCCACCAAATGGCTGGCTGCGCCAGGAACGCCGCAGGTGATGTGTGTTTTCTGACAGATTCGATACAAGGGGCAAAGAGAAAAGAAGAAGAAAAGAAAAAGAAAAAAAAGCCTGGTCATGCGAACCTTATATCGTGGGCGCTGTGCGCGTTGTGCTTAAGCCAGACTAGTGCGGTGCGCAAGGCCTTGCAAGGCGAAGGAGGAACTTGTGGAATAAGTCAGAGACGTGGGATTCGCGGCTTGGTGCGGAAATCCAGGGCCAGTCGGCAAGAAAACGGGACGGGAACACAGTGAGAAAGCAGGAGGCGAAAAGGGCAAATAGCACGGGAGTACGATTGTTGGGCAGGCGAAGGAGGGGTAGAGGTACGGAGAGCTAGAAAGCGTGGGAATTTGGTGCTAGTTGGCAGTTTTGGTAGTGGCACTTGTGGTAGAGGGCAAAAGTTTTTAGAAAAAGTTGGGAGTTGGAGTAGCGCGAGGGAGGCGAAATTTAGTATGTGTTAGAGGCCAATGACTTGTAGGAGCGGAATGCTGTTGGCGGCTGATGACAGTCATGTTGGGAGAAACGGTGGTCAAGGGGAAAACGGGGTAGAGGATGATTTAACGGCTGTAGCCGGTGACGGTTCGATGGAAGGAAATCGAAAGCACTGGCAGGCCGATATTGGCTGTGGAAACGAGCATTGATATGCTAATGCGGTGTGTGCGAGATAATTGGAATTGTAACAAGTGTGGTAGTGAGTGTGAGTGCGATGTGAGAGGAGAATTGAGGGAGGGAAGAAGATCCGCAGAAACGAGTAAAGTGAAAAAACGGGAGGGAGATGAAGAGAGGAAGAGGGATAATGAGGTGGGCGCAGTTTTGATTATGAATAACACTTGGCGACGGGGCACTGCTGGTGTGTAGAAAGGACGTGTCGGCCGTGGAGCAGGGCTGACAAAGACAAGCTGCACTGGGCTGCTGGACACGGGCTGCGGGTTGCTGAGAGTTGAAAGAGTCTCGTGAAAGAGAAAGGCGGAGAACGCAACGACAGCGATAATAAAGAGCAATATGTCGTAAGTGCCAAATTGCACTACTAGTTGTGACGAGCAGCACCTGGCAGCTTCGATAATCGTCGCCGGCTTGGAACGGAAGCGGGAGGGGGTGTTGGAGGGAGATGGGGGCGTATATGGAAAAGGGGGGAGGAAAGGGGAGCAAGTGGAAATATGAAAATGGGAATAGACGAGAAGAAGAAAATGAGGAAGAAGAAGAGGAAGTGAATTGAGAGAGACAGAAAGATGTAGAGAAATGCAAACAGGGGAGAGGCAGGAGAGAGACAGTGACAAAACGCGTGGGAGAGGAAGGTGCGATTTGGAAGCTCTTGCCAGTTGCAAAAGAAATGAACACAAACAAAATACGGGAACGGAAAGGACGACGGAGGAGGAGTTCGGGATGTGGGAAGGAACGAATTGGCAGCCCGTATTGGTTGTTGGAGTAAACGTACCTATTGCAAGCCTGACGCGGTAGACGGCGAGCCGTCCGGGATCCTGGTTAGACGACGCGGTTGCGCTGTATTGTCGATGCGATATTACAAGTTGTGTTGCGTTGTGTTGTTGTGGTGGTGTTTTGCAGAACGCCGTACACCGCCGGTCGGGAAGCGGGAATTGGTTCCTGTGCAGCAGCGCGGGCAGTACCCAGGAATAGTGGGTAGCAGGCCGGTTCGGGATGGACGAGAGGGGCGTGTGCGTCGACTTCCGGGCGGGAAGGCACGATGAGTGGAAAGAAAGATGGGCGTCCAAAGAATAAAAAAAGAGTATCCAGGAAGTAAGTGATCAAGGGGGAAGGTGCGAGGTGGTGGTGCTGATGTTGCAGGGTGCAGAAACAAGAAAGAGAGGCTGTGAAAAGGAAAGCCGCGATTGGCTTGGCCGGTTGCGGTTGCGGTTTCGATTTTGTGGTTTTGTTACTGCAGGAAGGAGCGAGGCAGCAGAGGGATGCTTTGCGCCAGCAGCGAGAGAAAAGAACAGGAAGGAGAAAGCTAAAACAAGAAGATGAGGAGTGGGAAGGAGGGTGTTCAAAAACAACAGGGAAGGAGCTGTGGAATGCAGAAGTGCAAACTGGCAAGCACGGCGATCAAAGCAGAAGAAGGCAGGCGGGAAAAGGCAGGAAGAGAAAAACAAGGCAGAGGAAATGCGCACGAGATGAGATGGAACAAAACGAGACTAACAAGAGAAGGGTGAGTGGGAGCAACCACCCTGAAGTCTAAGTGTTAATAAAGAGAGGGCAGGGCACCTCAGAAAAAAATCTAATAAAAAAACCCGAAAACCCTCTGGGAAGAGAGCGGACAGGCGCTGTTGCGAGTGGCTTTTGGGATTTTTGGGATTTTTGGGGGGCCGAATGGATTTTTCTTGTGCTGAGCTAGGCGAAATAGACACTCGCGCGCGGGTTAGGTCTTCTCCTCTCTCCCAAGGCAAGAGAGACGTATCTTACATGTGGCGGTCGCTCTTTCCCTCGATTCAGCGGGCAGTTCTGACCAAACGGCTCCTTCTTCTTTTCGTCTTTTTTCTGGAGCTCTTTCTATTCGTATCAGAGGTATTTGGATATGCACGCACACGTTGCGTAGACAAGGCTTGGATAGTACGCTTTATCGTCCGTAGCAAATACAGGCAAAAGATATAGCACAAATACAAGGCTCGATACACGATAATATTGATATTACTATGGGGCAGGTTTTCTGTTAATATTACTTCATTTTTTGAAAGCCCTGAAACCTGTGACGTGACAACGCTGGCGACTTTCAGCAGGTTGTTCCTTCCCTTCTTGGGCAGTTCATTCGATGCAAGAACCGAGAACCGAGCCTGTCGCGGCTGTTCCATCAGAACGGGCAACCGCCAAGACCACGCCTTCCAGCGTCCGCGGGTTGTGTGCTGGCGGCTGGCAATCCCCCTTTGGAAAGAGGGCAGGAGAGAGGAGGAACGAGGAACGAGGAATCAGGAGGAGCAAACAGCAAGGAGCAAGAAGCGTTCGTCCTCTCCCCTTTGCTTGTTCTCGATGACAAATCGCGCCAAGCAGAAAACTGCTCGCGGGCGGCGCCTTCCATGCGCAGAGGCGCAACAAAGCGTCTGCATTTTTATTTCTTTCTTTTTTAAATCGCAATTTATTTTTTATATTTCCGCCCACAGCATGTCGAGTGTGCTCGTTGGCAAAGCCGGGTCCCCCATGTGTGTGGGCACCTGCAGCATACGTCCCTTTTTCTTCTTTCTTTTTTTTTAATCGATTTTTCAAGCACTTTCGGGCGGATCTTGGCGGCAGACCGAAGAAAAGAAACGCCATAAAAATAAGGCGAGAACATAGCGCGATGAAATCCCGGGCCACACTTTCCCTTTTCTAGAGTGAATTTGGGGGGAAGGTGCGCGAAGAAAAAGCACAGAAAGGCAGAAAGCCGGCCTCAGCCCAAGCCAGATCAGGGCAGGTGCGGTGGTGTCTCGGGCATGACGTGCCCTCCGCCAGGTATTTCCAAATCTTAGTAATGTTGAATGTATGGGGGGGTCCAAAGGGCAGCGCGAGCGAGGGGAGATACTCGTAGTTTCCAGATAGGGACTCACGGAACTCGAATACGACCGAGAGGCGCCATATTCGGCGGACAAACACTGTACACAGTAGAGCAGGAACGACCCTGTCGAGCCTATGAAACTGCGATCCTTCCAAAACTGACGTATGGCCAGTAATTGCAGACAATATTTAGGACAGAACAGATAGGAAAGAACAACATAGACAAAATATGGAAAGAGCTGCCCGGCGTCTTTGCCAGAGTGAGCACCAGCAACGGCAGGCACGCAGTGCTCCCTGCACAACCGGCATTACGGAGTAATACTTGTACAGCACATGGCTTGGCGGCCAAAGAGCCCAAAAAGGAAGGGGGCATGAATAAAATGGAGGGCACCATGTTAGAGTTGGAGGTAAGAGAAAAAAAGAAAGGTAAAAGGAGTACGGAATATATGTAAGTTAAAAAGCCAAGACTTTGCGAGCTGCAGACTACGACGTGCGTGCCTTCCTCACTGCTGCAGCAGCTGCAGCTGCTGCACCTTCCTGCAGTCCTCCCTCTCGCGACCTCTCCCAGGACTAAGCAGGAGCGAACCGCGGCAACCTGTCTCTTACCTCCTGTCTCAAGTCTCCTGTTCCTCGCTAGGGCTGTGCCGGTGTGCAGAGTGCTTCTTTCCTCTGTCAGATTTCGGAGCCTGCCCATTGTATCCAGGTCTCCTCCTTCGTACATGCCGGAACCCTCGTATCAGCAATTGAAAGAGCCACCCCTGGCCACAGAGCCACACCTGAATATCTTTGACTGCTCTTGCCTCTCTTGCCTCTTGCTACGCTCCCTGAGAGCCTGGTTCCTTTCCCTCGATTCCCGGATACATTTTCATTGGTCGAAGCTTCCCTGCATGCAAAAGCAGCCACCACCATATGTCGTCCCCTCCTTCTCTCTTTTGGTGTTTGGCCTTTTGTCCTTTTGCGTCCAATCTCACGAATACCCCCTCGGCTCCCACTCACCTCATCTTTGTCTGCTCAACGGCCTTTTCTTAGAGCTTTTTTGCTCCCATCTATTTTGTGACCTCGTGCTTCCACTTTCTGTTTTCTTTGTGTGCTTCTGTCCCCCCTCACTATCCCAAAACGAAACCTCGACAATACGGAGATTCTGGCAGAATTAGTGTAACCGCTACGGAGTGCTATGAACTCGTTTTGGCTGGGAATCTCCGATGGATCAAGAAGAAAGAAAGCTAACGGTGAGAAGAGGAGCAGAGATCCGGTTGTTGTGTGGGCAGTACACAGAAGAGGAAGAGTTCCTTTGCTCAACGGCCTCCATCTCTCTCTCCCTTTGATTCCCAAGACATGACCCGTGGCCGTCAACTACTGTGTACGGTCTGCTGAGATCTGCGTCTCATACATTCTGCCTCTGTGTTTCCTGTTGTCAAGCTCCGTTTTGTTCCCACCTTTCTCTACTCTGTACTGTGTACTGTCTACTGCTGTCTATTTGTCGTCTGCCGTTTGTCCACGTCTTGTCGTTCCCTGGATTTTTTATATTCCCATTGTCGTTTTGTCTCCTTTTTTGTATTTTCGTTTGCACTCTTTGAAACCTCCCCAACAAACAACAGATAACGCTACTCAGTGTATACTGTTGTTCATGCAGCCCCCGTCTCCTCTTTGCTCCTCCTTGGTCTTCTTTTGGGCCCTTTTTGATCCCCTTCCCTCCCTCTTTTGTTGTGGTCTTGCTGTCTTGCTCCCTACATATGTGCGTCTCTTTTGCGTCTCCGATATTCCCATGCTCCGCTCCTACGTGGAGTAGCCATCTACCCGAAGTGGGAGACGTCCCCATATTTTGCAACTCCGCGTTGTCTCCTCTCTTTTCTTCTCGTCGTGTTAATGTTCCCCTCTCGCTACTTACAAGCTTCAGTCGTTTCGGTGTCTTCTCGCTTTGTTCTATGAGGCATTTTGCCAACCCAACCTCTCCTTGCCTTTCCCCATCATCTCGAGATGCCTTGCCTTGTGCAACACCACCAGTACTGTGTACATTCGCTGCCGCCGGCTAACTAGGACCAGGACTAGGGCCAGGATCAGGACCAGCTGTGGAAAGAATGGGCAGCATGGGCAGCTTGCATGCATGCAGTGTCCCATGCATACATATGTGTGTGTGCGAGAATGCGTGTGCGTGCATTCCTCCGTACCACAGTTGCTCTTCTTCCCGAAATCTACCTGATCCTTTTATTGCCTTTTTGCACTTTTGCATGTTTGCATGTTTCTCTGTACAATGTATGTTATTTACTGTGTATTAACTTGTTGTAAAAACTCAACAACATACATACATGCATCGTCGTTGCGTCGGACCACTTACACAGCTTCACACCCTTTGCCCTGCCGTCCACACACCCTCAGCTCGATCAGCATCGCTTCACTTCTTCAATTATTGACACCTTTTCTGCCTGCATAACCTCGCCATATCCACCCCAAAAGAGGCCGGCGTACACGACTGGACATCTTGAAAAGGCTCTCAGATATGTCGAGAGGTAGAAGTCTACGGCATCATTCTCTATTCCCAACCTTCTCACTCCTCACAACTGCAATTGATGCTTGATAGAACGGTCTAGTCAAGCCGCATTGTGTCTATGTCAGTACCACACGCCATCCGGTCCGGTGCCGCCACTTCTCACTTCTCTCCACGAGCATATCCAGCGTACTTCCTTTAATTCCCTGGGAGATGAAACTAGGGACTTGATGCTCTTTATTTTATTGTTTTGTAGCTACCGTTGTCATCTTATACTTTGTTTGTGTAGCAAGGGCTAGTGCTTGACAACCCACGGCCGTCTATCCGCCGCCGAGCCATTGTTAAAAAGAGCTGTTTTTACTTCTTTCACCAAAATCTGCTCTTTTACCAATATACACGCAATGTTATGTTACGGGCCTCGTCCTGCATGAACTGTGCGATAATTTTTTACTTTAAATGTTTGTGCACATTATTTTACCGCTTCTTTGTTGTGTTACCCTTGGCAAATATGGCAGATAAAAAGACCAAAAAAGTTGCATTTTATCCTCCCATCTCCAACGCCACGTCACGCAAGGCACCTGCATCTCATTGTCTCAAATAGCCTCAACCTTGATGGAGCTTTGATTCCGCCTTTCCACGAAATCCCTGTCCCCGTCTCTTTGCTTCCCTCGTGCTCGATCGTTCGCAGACGAGTGGTTCGCATGGCCTTTTCACCTGCACACCTTTTTATGTCTCCGGTTGCATCCATGCTTCTTCTTCTTTTCTTCCATCCATGGAATCAAAGCTTTTTCGTCCTTCATCTGCAGTCACGGCATTCGGCGTTGTCAAAAATGGTCTGTGAGATAACAAGGTAAGATTGGAGACAAAATCCCTGGCCACAGCATCTGGCGGTGTAAGAGAAGAAGGGTAACAGCAACACAAAAGACACACAAAAAGGAATGAGAACTGATAGGAGCTTCCATCTCCCATGCTTTCGAATAAAAAATTGAACAGCTCATCTGCAGGGCCGACCAAAAAAGAAAAACAAGGGCTGTAGCTGTACCTGCCGTTTCTCCGGACTAAGCTCTCTAGCTCCCGTACCTCGAACAAGCTTCAAATCGTCTCTTTTATTGATATGATGCATGTATAATACGCCCATAATAAGGGTTTTTGACATGTCGATATTTTCTGGGCCAAGGAAAACAAAGGCGGCCGGTGGCAGGCGGGATGTGCAGTATCGGCCGTGTCGGTCCTTGCTATTGAGTCGTTTCTCCGTTCTTCTTTCTCTCTTCAGTGAACGTTTTCTTTGTCTGTCGTCGCCCTGCCGGGCGGTTCCTTGATAGAAAAGAAACGAGAAAAACTCGGGCCAGGGTCATCGTCCTTGTTTCGTTTCAGACAGCAAAAGAGGACGGGCAAATGTCAACCGTCAATGACCAGTCGTGTCCAACTACCAATACGTCGTACCCCGGTGAATAAACCGTTGTGACTCGCCGGGATAACAGAATGATAACCAGATTGGGCCCGATAAGGCGCTCGGGTCAGTCAGATATGACGACACAGCTCGCGCTTTCAACCACGACAACCGCGTTTACTTGCCATAGTTCCTTCCTTGGTTCGTATTTCTTCTCTTGGCAACATCAGCATTGTAAAACCCTGACCAAAATATGTCAATTTGTTGTCATTTTGTTCAAGATCATAAGTCTATCAAACAACTGCCAGTCACCAAGTAACAGGGTCTGTCAGCCAGTTGAATATCGGCTGTTTTGGCAAAGAATGCCTGGATTTGTCGATTGAGCTGCCGCGTTTCAGGGTCGTTTTCCCAGCCTGTTTTGTTGCATACTTACCCATTACAACATCACCACAAGCCAGCCAAACCAGCCAGTCAGTAAGGATTGGTCTTAGCTCTGTTGTCCTCGCCGATCACCCGGATGCTGTGAAGGCTGTCCCGTGCCGACATGCCAGTCGAGACGTGTGGTAGTGCTGCCAAAACAAGGCCGAGCTCGGAAAAGATATAAGACAGATTGCCAATCAATGAACCAAGGAATAAAGCGAACAAAGCAGCCATAGAGACATAAAAAACAAACCAAAACAAGCACATGTAAATAGTGAAAAAGAAAAAAAGGGCTCAATACGGGCCAGACGGGATGCAGCTCAACAAAACGACACACAAATGCAGGAGCGTTGGAGCCGCTCGCTGTCGCTCACTTACACTCGCACTCGGTTTGCTTCTCATTCCTTAGGTGCGCGCTTCCGTTTGACCGTTTCTTTGCCAAGAGGTGATGCTCGTACCTTGTTGCATCACTCGCCTGTTTGGAGAGCTTGAGAGTCAATCACTCTGCTGTTGTCATCGTTCGTTGCTGGCCACTGTGGATTGCCAAGGAAGTTCTTGGCCGTGACTGTGTATCTCTCTTATATTGTCGGCGTTCTCCTGTTGCAGTTGCACCGCTGCCTTTTTGTCGTGCCCAAACGGTAGGCTCGGCAGACCGGGCCAAGGCCGAGAGGCAATCGTTCGATTCTCGTTTTATTCCCTCCCAAACCGCCTCTCTTCAGCTCTTCGGTGATTCATAAAAGATCGCCATCTGGATCCCGAGATGCCGTTTTGCCCTTGCCAAGGATTGGGATTCCGGTAGCTCTCTTGTCTGTCAAACAGATCTCGCATATTGCACACACTGAGAATCCACCATGGCCATCCGTTGAATTGTCTCGAGCCGTCATAGTCAATGAAAGAAAAGGCGACCCCTAGTCCCGGGACCAAGTTGGCTCGCTCCCGTTGACTCACCGAGATCGTCCGGGTGCCATTTTTGGAGTATCACAAATGGCCTTAGAGAAGCCTTGGAGCGGCCTTGAGGACATCGAAGAAGTCTTGGAGAAGCCTTGGAAGGATACCTTAGTTGCTTGGCAATCTTGGAAGGGTCAGGAAGCCAAGGCGGATTGCGTTTGTTCTTTTGTAGCGACAAGCGGCATTGTTTGTGCAATCGCGTGTAAATCGTTCCAATCATCAGTGGCCAAGCCTGGGCAGATTGCAACGGTGGCTTGGCCTTGGCTCTTTTCTGTGTCTGGATATTTTTATTGAACTTGGAGGCCTTTGGTGACGATAGTTGTCAAACCTCAGATGCTGCCAAGAGCACAATCCGATTTATTATGTGCGACCCCGTTTCGTTGGTTTCTAGAGGTGGGCGTAAGAGTATGCAGGATGAAAACACAGTATGCATGAAGATGCAGGTGAATAAAAATGTCCAATCGATGCTGGGGAAGTTGCCTCCCGTCTGCTTTTTGCAGACCCTCGACAAGAATTCCGTAGAATTCCCAAGATACTGTTTCGCCAAAAGAAATAGAAGAAAATATTGGATCGGGACAAGACTTCTGCAGTTCCCTTTCCCTTCCCCTTGTATATATCCTGTCAGGATGGTGTGCCTTGGCGCCCACCGGAATCAAGCCTGACCAAGGAGAGCCTGCCTCTTGGATATTCCTCGCTGCAAAGCAAACAAAATAGGAAGCATGTTGGCCGTAGGCTTATGATTTGCCCTCCTTCATAAGACGTGCAACAACATCGGCCATGCTGCTGCCTCCGCCTCCTGCGCCTCCGCCCTTGTTCTCCAGCACCTTGTTCGGATAGAACTTGGAGTTGTTGCTTTGGCTCTGTATGCGCTTGACCTCCGTCTGGAAGGCGCGGTCGTAGATGTCAAACTCGGCTGCGGACGGGGACTCGGACACAATACCCTCGGGCTCGTCATGTTGCCCACCGGGGCCAAAATCGTCGGCACCGCCTGTTCCAATACCCAGAAGGAGCGTCGGCTGGTCGGCACCGATGCCAGTGCCGGACTCTCTGCCACCGCCGGCGTCGTCGCTAATGGCACTCATAGAGCCTCCTCCTCCTTGACCCTCGACGGCCGTGTTAACACCAAGAAGCATGCCAGTCTGCAGACTGACTTTCCGGATGTTGTTTCTCCGCTCTTCCACGAGGCGGGCCACTTCATCCTCGAGCGTCAGTCCCATGTCGGACGCAACGTGAACGGAAGACATCTGCGAGCCGAGATCCGCAACATCGCTAGCGAACGAGGGCACGTTCAAGCTGGGGTCCCGCCGGGAGCGTAGCAGGCCCTTGAACTTGCGGATGGCTTTCAACTATTTCATGTGTATTAGTATATCAGCTCATAGCGTAGAAGACGGCAAGAGGTACTTACGACACAGAGAAGATGGCCCATCTTTTGCGTAAACGCATGGTTGAGCTCCAGAGCATTAGGCGGCTCAATTGGGTTCGCGCAGTTCTCTTCTTTGCTCAGGAGGGGGTCTTCGCCCTTCAGAGTGACCCAAGGGTGGTTTCTCAGCTCGGCCATGGTGATGCGCTTTGTGGGGTCCTTCTCGAGGATCTTGCTCATAAGGTCGACAAACGCTGGGTCTTCATCGTCCGGCAGCGTCACTTGGGCCGTGTTGATGGCATCGTAAATTTCGACCATGGTCTCATGCTCAAACGGAATCCTGCCGTAGCGAAGGCAGTACAAAGTGACTCCCATGGACCAGATATCACAGGGCGGTCCATCGACGCCGCCGTGGTTGGAGACGCAGAGCTCGGGTGGGAAGAAGGCAGGAGATCCAGCCGTCTTGCTTGTGCGCATGCCGTCTGCCTTTTCAAAGATTTCGGAGACACCAAAGTCGCCAATCTTGAGCACATCGTCATCGGTGATCAAGAGGTTGTCTGGCTTGATGTCTCGATGGATGATGTTTTGTTCATGCACTGGCACCTCTGTCAGTACTTGGCTACTAATTCTAGATCTCTGAATGTGGAGGACTTACAGTATTCTATACCCAAGATCAAGTCGCGGAACCAGCACCGACATGCTTCCGCATTGTACGGCGTGGCCGTCTTGCCGAGGCCAACATCCATGATGACGCCCTTCTTGCACATCTCCAGTACCATGTACAGAGAATCCTGCTCAGGGTCGTCAAGGACTTCGATCAGCTCTACTAGGTTCGGGTGATTCAGCTTCTTCATGATGGCAATTTCCTCACGAATGAGATAAAGAGCGTCTTTGGCCTCGGCCTGTGCCTCGCCCTCCAGCCTTAACGATGGGCCACGATGACTGACAGGGCCGCCGAGGCCAGGGAACCGTCCGGCACGGAAGGGGCCCTGCTTCATGAGATTGGACCGGGCCCGTTTCCGTAGCCTTGCCTTTGAAAACTCTTTGACCGCCTAGTTTGTTAGCATGGGTGATTCCAGGTCATCATATATCCATATATCCCACCATCCCACACTGGAAAACAGAGCTTACGTATTCTTTGCCATACTGGTCTTTTGCCAAGTGGACAGCACCATAAGAGCCACGGCCAATCATAAAGTCAATTGTGTACTGGTTAATTTTGTGATGCGAGAAGCCATCCTCCTCGTCATCGGCAAACTCGGAGACGGCATTGAGTGTTTCCTACATCTTGGTTAGCAAGGGCTTCGATCTAGGATGATGTTGGATTGATCACTCACCTTGACTTCTCGATGTTGAGAAGGCGTTCGACGGTGTTGTCTCAAAGGACTTGGATATGATGGCAAGGTAGGAGCCGATCTAAAAGGGAAGAAACCAAACAAGGCCACATGCAGGCCAGGACGTTCCACGTCAGTCACGGTTAATGCATGCAAGGAAGAGGGACTAGCAGACCAGCGTAAGCTCCAAAGAGCACGCAGCGGAGAAATAAATAGAGAAACAAGAGAATGAGAGAAGAAAAGGTGCAGAATAGTTGATCCTTTCATGTCAAGACAAGGGATGTCGACAGGCACCTTGTTGCACTGCCACGCGGCCCCGCAGAAAGCGGGAAAGCCCGTTGGCTCTGCCCTCTTCTCTGGGACCCCTCCCCCATCTCTCTTTAGATCTCGCTCTGCTCCCCGAGGAGATGCATTGTTTTTTTTTATATTTATTTATTTTCCGATCGGCTGGGTCTGTGGGGACGCAGTCCATTGAAAAAGGGAGAGAAAGGAACGGCTGCACACTCACAGGTAACCAGGGCTGGTAGGAAGCTGGCCAAAGGGAAAAGCTGGCGATGGCGGTTTGGTGGTCGTCGTGGTTGGCGTGGAGGCGGGGTCATTGTTGCTGCTGCTAGCAGAGAGTGATGCGCCGTCGGTGGTTTTCGTAGTGCCTCCGAGGACGGGTGGCGCGCTGGCCGGGGGTGTGGCCGGCGGCTGCTGCATTGCTCTCTCTGTGTTTTTCTTTATTGTCGCGATCTTTTGGTGAAGCCGAGCAATGGGAGAGAGAAAAGGGGGTGGGCGGGATCACAAAGCAGGCGAGGGCAGGTGGGAGCAATTGGTGGGGTGCGGAAGGAACGAGTTAAAGACAACAAGAGAAAACCCCAGGGGGCAGGAGCAATGAGGGGGGAAGGTA
The DNA here is from genome assembly GCA_019925375.1 of Sporothrix euskadiensis. Classification (NCBI taxonomy): domain Eukaryota; kingdom Fungi; phylum Ascomycota; class Sordariomycetes; order Ophiostomatales; family Ophiostomataceae; genus Sporothrix; species Sporothrix euskadiensis. The sequence goes on along the minus strand of JADHKQ010000022.1, from coordinate 337,241 downwards.
GGAATGGGAATATGCGCCTGCCTTACCAGGGGCACAAAGTCTGAAGGCTGAAGGCTGAAGGCTGGAAGGGCAGGAAGGAGTGAGCGCGACGGGTTGGATTCGCGGTTTTTGCTCGGGAAAGTTCGAGTCCCCGTATGGTCGACCTAAATAATGCCAGCCAGTCGTGCCTTCCTCGAGTCTGGCCACTCAGACGGTCAGCAAATGTAGCAAGGCTACACTGGTGAGTGACTCTGTGCACGTATGAGTAGTCTGGGAAAGAGCCGTCTGGATGATAGAAATAAGAAGTTAATGCGAAATGAGGCCAGAGTTTTCAGCATTTTACTCGACTTTGTAGCTTTATCTAGCCAAAGGACAGTATTGTCGAGTACCGTTGAACCTCATCATTTAAGGCTGTCTTTTGGGGAAAGAGCACGTTTGGGGTGGAGGGGTTTGCTAAATTAGAGTTGACGATTTAAGCTACAGTGGGGCATTGCAGCTGGGGCAGGTAAGGTGGGCAGGCAATCGTGGCAGCTCTCCCATCTGGTGTCTCAACGACTACATTCAAACACCACAACATGGCTTTTTCGTGTATAGATATGTTCTAGATTCCAAGACGATACTCATGTCTCGTAGACGTGCTTGTTTTTCTTCTTCTTCTTTTTTTTTTTCGTAAATATTGTCTTTTTGGTCGTTTTCCCGTGGCTGTGTCTTGAGGCCGTATTACTTACCACTTTATATCCTCATATAAGCATATATGCATCTAACGAGCACTTGGCCTTAGCATGTTGGCGTCGTAATACCGAGTTAGGAATACATTCACATCTCAAGCTCACACTCACTCACCATCCACCTTGACGACCCGCCAACATTACGGCGGCCAACGGCGAATAGAGAACAGCTTGAGAGCTCTTTGCAGACGACATAACGAGTCTCTCATTGCATAATCGACGCACAATATCGGCCTCATCCGCCCCTTTTATTCAGCCCCTTTTCTCCTGAGAGAAATCCAAACAAAACCCACGACCCCCGCAGACTCGCTTTTAAAAGGGGGAGGCGGAGGAGCGGCCGTCGCCATGGCCGTCTACTCATTTTTTATTTTTGACCGGCACAGTGAGTTCCCTACGCTTCGCTACACGGATTAGAATCCTCCGCTGACAAGGCAGCCGAATGCATCTACACCAAACACTGGCTGGATGCATTGGTCCCGCTCGGCCCCAACGGCCGGCCACAACAAGTGTCGCCGGCGACGTCCAAAGATGACGCCAAGCTCATCTTCGGTACAGTCTTTTCGTTGCGCAACATGGTGCGCAAGCTGGGCGGTGACGACGATGCGTTTATCAGTTTTCGAACAGGGCAGTACAAGCTGCACTACTACGAGACGCCGGCGAACCTGCGGTTTGTGATGCTGACGGACTGCGGGGTGCTGAGCATGCGCAATGTGCTGCACCAGATCTACATCAACCTGTGGGTAGAGTATGTCGTCAAGAACCCGCTGGCGCCGGTCGAGCACGCGGGCGGCGAGGGTGTGAAGAATGAGCTTTTTGAGCTGGGTCTGGACCAGTTTGTCAGGGGACTCCTATGAGCACGGCAGCATGAGCAAGAACAAACAAAGCATGATGACATCAAAGCAAAGCAACGCAAATGACATGGTATCTATGGTTGGGGTTTTATTGTTTGTTATACAGGTTTTTGAGATTATGAAGAAGGACAAGACCACTTGATCCTCTCCTACCGTTTTTTTTTTCGCATAAAGAAACACATGCATCAGAACATGTTTCTTTCGAGTCCCTTTTTTATGTGTGTTTTTCATCTTATGATACCTTGCCATGGTACGCCTGTCGTTATGTGTTATGTGAGATATAAAAAAGATGATGAAAATGATATGCGACAATGGTGTCGAAATGTGACGCTTCTTCGCCTGATCTTATACTCAGTATTCCTTACGCCTTATCCATAGCACGTTCCCATGCACTCTCTAGCGTGCTGTGCGACGGCTCCACCATGACAATCGACTCATCCACTTGCGACTTGTCGACCAGAACCGTCGACTTCTCCTCGTTGGAGCCCGAAGCCACCGCCTCGGCCGCCTGCTGCCGCACCTCTTGGGCGGCGGCCAACAGGCCCTCCTCGCGGATCTCGCTCTCCCAGTTGCTCGAATAGACCACGGCGGCAAAGGCCTCGAGGTCACGCACCGTCTCCATCTCGTGCAGGTACTCGTTGGGCATGCCGCTGCCAATGACATGAGCCTGGCGCGTCAGGACCGACAGGATCTTAGGCAGCTGCACGACCTTTTCGTGGCGCAGGCGGTTGAGCTCCATGCTGCCCTCGCCGACCGAGGGGGGCAGGTCAAAGGCAACGGGTGCGATCTTGTGCTCGATCAGGGTGGCAAAACCGGCATCCAGGATCTCGCCGAGCACGTGCGAGAACGTAGGTGACTCGACAACATCGGCCGTCTCGTCGAGCATGCGGCGCAGAGCAGCGACCTGTGCAGGCGAGTCGGAAGTAGGGATAGTGCTGGAGGGGGCCGCAGACGACGGGTCGGCCTCGGACCGGTCAATCTGCTCGAAAGTGGCGGCAGCGCTGTCAGCCAGGATACCCGACTCGCGCAGTACGTAGTCTTCGAGGCCGGGTGGCGGCAGGACCAGAGACAGCCAGCGCGAGGTCGAAGGAGGGTCGATCGGGCCCTGCTCAATGGCCTGGCGCACCTCGCGGGTGTATTCGGCAAAGTTCTCTAGAGACACCAGGTCACGCGGGCTCAGGTGGCCGAAAGTGGCACGGACGGCAGTCTCGACGCGGCGGGACAGGTCGGCCCAGCTACGGTTGAGCAGCCACCAGCTGAAGGCGAGATACTTGCGGTTGACCTCAAAGTCGGCGCTGTTGCCCAGCGCGTGCTGCTGCTGCAGGAGGCTGTCATCGTCGTTGTTCTCGAGGCTGATGGTGGCTTGGGCGCTGCCAGTGGCGAGGGAAACGACGCTGGAGAGGTAGCTGCGGCGGCCGAGCAGGTTGAGTTGGATGCGGGTCAGCATGACGAGGAGGCTGACGGTGTAGAGGAGGGTGTAGGAGCGAGTGATGGCTGTCACTGTTAGTAGGCGATCGATTCAAAAAGAAGAAAAGAAAAGAGAAAAAAGAAAAGAAAGAAAGAGAGAAAAAAAGAAGAAGAAAACAGAACAACTCACAGCTAATAGTGAGCTCGTCCCAGAGCTGGCGCTTGGTCTTGCGCGGCTTGGTAGACTCTTCGGTAGCCTCGCCGGCTGTGGTCGGTGCTGTCGGGTTGCTGGTCGGCGCCTGGGCCGGCAGAGCCACCTGGCTGGCGTGCACACCGCTCTCGCTCTGCATGCTAATCATGCTGCGGCTCTCGTCTTCGGTCACCAGAGTATCAGCAATGCTGGGCGGGCTGCGTGCTGCGGCGCTGCCAGCGGCGGCTCCTGTCTTCATGTGCTGGATCTGGTATGTGATGGCCTCGGTGTTCATGGCCTCGAGGATGTTGGTGGTGACGGTCGGGAGGAGGGCGAGGACGGTGAACGTGCAGTCCTCCTGGTTCTGTTCAAAGCGGCGGCGGAGACTTGAGAGAAAGCATTTGTCAGTAACGCCGTTCAAAGGAGAACATCTGGGACCCAATACATCGTAATTTCCGGGGGGAAGGGAGGCATACTTCTCCTTAGCAATCCGGTCGCTGCTCATGCGCTCACGCGCATCGTTGAGCTTCGACAGCACATACTGCGTGGCCACATAGCCAGCGCCCACGATGCCGACGCCAACGGCGATGGGTGTGCGGTGGCGGCGGAACCATTGCCGCGTGGCTGCAAACATGTTGGGTTGTGATGGGGCGCGCAGTCGGTTGCGCAGCTCGAGGATAGGGGGTGTTGCTGTAGAGTGTGGTCTCCGAGATAAAAGGGAAGGACAGAAAGCTGTTCGGGAGAAAAGAAGTAGTCGATAATCTCACGAGATGTGGGATGCAAGCTTACTATTATCTGACTGCTGCTCCTTCCCCATAATATTATCAGCTACGACGTAGAGTGAGTGCTGCGGGAAGGTGCGAGTTGCAGTGCAATAATGCCGAATCGTGTGCTCGTGCTTGCCCTGTTTGCAGCTTTTGCAGGGGGCAGTCGCGTCCAGCCACCGCAATATTGCAGGATTCATTCAGGACAGGAGCCCTATACGACGTAGATTAGTATGCGCCGCGCGTGAGCTTCCCAGCTTTACCTTTGCCTCGGCACGCACGCGGCAACTAGTCCCAGTGCCAATAGGTGTCATAATACGACGGCCCTTTTTTAATACAGCGTGTCTGTCCATCGTGCTTGCCCAATCTGGTCCTGCTCTCCTGCTTCCCCAGGCCACATGCGCTAAAAGTCTAGCGCGAAAGGGGCTCTCTTGCTCTACCGCAGACAGCCAAATCGGGGCCTGGTCCCAAGTCAAACCCGGAGCCAACTCCATTGCAGCTTCCTCCCCCTCTCGCCCGTACTGAATGTGTGCTCCTGCCCTCGCTTGGTGGCGGCTTTTTCAGCAGCAAGCAGCAACTCTTTCCGCCTTTGTTCAATGTTGCGAGCACCGAGCAGCGACGGTCATATGGCACCGAGTGGTGGCCCTTCGAGCCTTCCTTCTCCTCTCTCTGTCGTCTTCTCTCCTCCAGCGCTCTTTCCCACATGCCAGCCAGTAGTAATAGTCGTCAGCCGTCGCGCCGCACTGCTCCTTCCCCCCAAAAGCGAAAAGCACCCCCGGCCTTACCAGGCGAGAAGCCAGGCCTGATTGCCACCCCCCTTTCTCCAGGTTTATCGGTTATCGCTGAGAACGGAAGGCGGTCGGCCCAGCCTATGTCAGCGTTTAACCCCTCAATCCTTCCTTCTGTACGAACTACTCCGTAAAATCAATTACCACGTCGAAATCCATCTGGCGACTTCCGCGATAATCACCATTGAAGTCTTTTCTCAACGATTTCCCCTTTCTCCCAACTCTGCGTCTTCCTCCATTCCCATTGCATGCGACGACCACCGGCTACAGACCTGCAGACAGATGAGAGCGCATCCCCCATTGTCTCGGTCCCTCCCCCTCCCCGCCCGCCATGGAGCAACGGCTACCCACGTTTGAGTTTACCGTCGAGGTCTTTGTTGATCCGTCGTCTGTCCAAGATGTAGTCCGGGGTAAGCCTTCCCGCCCGTTTCTTTTTATGGTTTCGTCGTCTCTAACAGTCTAGGCATCCTCCATACCATCTTCTTCCACCGCTTCTTCCCCTCCATCATGCCCCGCACCCGCGACGTCCTCGACCTGACGCTGCCCTACATCGACGACAACGAACTCGAAACACTCATCGACCAGCGGACCCAGATGCTGGTGCGCCAACTCGAGGAAGAGAAGTCAGCCAGTGTCAGCGGTGGCCACGGCAACAGCAACAACAGCGGCAGCCGGGGCGGCCGTGGGCAGATTTCCGTGCAGTTCTTCGAGAAGCGCCGCCGCAAGACGTGGTATGTCATGCGCGGCGAAGAGGAGGTCTGTTGGGAGAGCTGGACCGTCAAAGTCACCGTGGCCGAGCCACGAACAGAGAGTGGTGAGTTGTCTCCCCATGGCCTCGCTTTATTTTCGATGCCCTTCTCTAACAGAATAGAACGAGCCAAGGTCCGCCAGGCCATGGAGTCAACCCTCCTGGCCGCCGTCATGAAGATTGTCACCTCTGTCAACGCCCACAAAGACCACATTCCGCCCATCACGACCTCCGAATCAAACCCGTTCCCTTACCAGATCAATGTCAATCAGAAAGATGCTGGCTGGGTGGCCCGAATGGGTATATACTAGTCGTCTTCGGCAACGGCATTGGCTGGCAATCCTCCCCTCACAATCCCTCATTTCTACTCTTGCGGCGAGCTCGCAGGTACATAAGAGCACGTCTCGCCCTCCGTGCCATGTTCCTCCCTCTTTGTTTTCTTTCCACGGCGCTGTGCACTTGCACACTTATTATAGAGATACCTTGTTTTCGGGCGTTTGCAATCCGGGGTGGAATATCGGCGTTTTTTTGTCTTTGTTAGGTTTCTTGGCCCGTTCTTTCAATATCATGCGGCGTTATTTCTGTGACAAGCAGGACTCTCCAGGCAGGCCGGGTCTGTAGTCACTGCCTTTGTTCCTCTTTTCATTCGGATTCATATCTTTCCTCTTATGTTTTATTTTGGTCTCCAAAGGCGAAGAAGTTGGCTGTACAGCTCTTGGGACGTACAACTATCAAGCCACAAGGAGTCCTGTGTAGAGAAGGAGTATCCGATACATGCAATACAAATGCAAATACAAATACATAACAATTAAACTTCAGACAACATCAGAAGTGTGGTACAACTCGAAATGTATCATTGTAAAAGCAAAATAAAACTCATATTGGTAGTCAAGCCATAAAACTGCTGGCACCAGCGTTGCTTGTACTCAGTCATATATCTGGATCGTGTCGACGCCTGTGGTCCCCAAGATATGTTCTTCCGAATCTTGTTATCCCTGCCCTTTCTGGTCCCGGTTCAACTCCTGAAAAAGCAAAAAGGTCCAACCTCGATAAAATGAAAAACATAAAAAGACAGTCTCTTTCCCAGCGTGTCCCCAAAAAAAATGTCTAGGGACTCTTCCAACACCGGTGTCTTTAACAAAGATACAAAAGATAAGAATCAACAGCAAAAGGTAGAAGCAAAGAACAGAAGTCCAAAGGAAAAGGGAATAAAAAAGCAGGCTGTCAGAACGCTCCCAACGCAAAGAGAATCTCGTAAGAGCAAAGATGAAAACATAGTAAGACCCTTCCTCCTTCTAGCAAAAGTGAAACTCTTGTCAAAAAAGCAAGATAAAGCGGATGACCAATAAAGTATCAAGTCCCTAAAAGGATGGTGGTTTGGGTAAACAATAGAAAATAAAAACAAAACGTAGGAAGATGATTGATGAGAGGTTGGGGGGAAAAAAGTGACAAAAATACGTAAGATGGGATAGAGGGATAGATAAGACAAATGGAAAAGGGGGGAAACACCGTAGTAAAATCAAGACTGAGTAAAAACTGAGCAAAACGCAGACCAAACACCCCTGAGCCATAACATGATTGCTGCTAGCCGCTGTTTTCTTCGGAGACATCATAAATCATTGCAAAGAAATAAGGAAAGGGTAAGAGGAAATGATAGGATATGTGAGGGAATGTGGATAAAGAGTAGTGGAGGGGGGGAAAGAGATGGTGAGGTCACAAGAACTCTACGCTTTAGAATGTGGAAGTAAAGCTGCGTCCAAGAATAGGCTTCTGTGCGCCCTTTCCGTTGCGGGCCGGAGCCTGCTGCTGTTGTTGGTGCTGGGGATAGGGCGTCAAGCGAGGCTGCGGGACAGAGAAGAGCTGCTGTGGCTGCATATTGGAGCCAATCTTTTCAAAGCCTTGGAGAATGTCCAGGCCAGGGAAATCGTCCGACTCTTGGAACAACTCCGGTGCGCAGAAGTCACCCAGAGCAGACCACGAGTTCTCGTCGCCCAGGCCGTTGTCAGCCGAAAGCAGGTTGGATGCAGCGTTGGACACGTTCCGGGGCAGCTTGCTTGGCGACTGCATGTTGAAGAACTTGCTTGGGGACGAGCCAAGGCCATCAAAGAACTTGCTGGGCGTGTCCACGGACAGGCCGCCAGGCGACTGGTTCGGCACCTTGAGGAAGGGTGCGGATGTGATGTTGCGCCTTGCTGCAGCATTGGTAACATCAGACAGAGCGCTGGCCGAGTAGGACCGGTCCAAACGCAACCGCTTGCTGGACGGCGCCTTGATTGGTGAGCCATTGTGTACAGAAGGGAACAGGTTGGGGAGAGCGTCGTCCTGGAAGATCTCAAAGGCATTACCCAGGTTGTTCGTGTCCAGGTTGAACTCTGTCTCGTCCGTGAAGTTGTACAGGGACTCGTCAAAGCCACCTGGGCTGGCCCAACCAGGGACCTCATCCGATGCCGAGGCCATTCTTCGCAGCGGCGATGCAAGCATGTGCTGCACCTTGTCGCGGTGCATGCGAAGGTTGGTACCCGGGGAGACAGAGGGGGGGGGTCTCATTGGTGCCTTAAGTTTCACCGCAGGAGTCAGTGGCGGAGGCATACGACTTGAGTCGTTCTGGCCGCCGTGGCGAAGGGGAGAGGAAGAGCCCGGATTGTAGCCGTTGCGAGACCGGTTCTTCGTTGGGCTGTCATACGACGAGGCACGCAGGCGAGCAATCTCCTCCTCGGCACGGCCACGCTTGATTCTTGAGCGGTCACCGCTCTCATGGAGCTGGCGGGCATTCTGGTTGGAGCGAAGAGCAGAGGATTCCAGTGAGGAGATGTATCCACTATCATCCATCGAGACAGATTTCCTCTTTCGCGCACGCTGTGCCGACGAGGCCAGAAGGGCTCTTGGCACAGGCGGTGGCGTTCCACTATGGACTTCAACGTGACGGGAGATGGGAGGCGAGGAATGGAGGGCGGTGGCATGGGTGGGAGAATACTGAGACGCGTCCAGGGCGGAGAGGTCGGCAGCATCTGCTGTGCAGGAAGGTGTGTTCTTCTCCTCACCCGACGGCAGTTGCTGTTCCTCCGGTGCCGCAGTATCAGAAACAATGATAGTAGCATCCGATGATAGCTCGGGCTGTCTTGTGGAGTGTGTGTTGGCCATTGGCGCAGTAGACGAGGGCTCAACCATGCTCATGGGCATGGGTGGAAGCTGAGGAGGAAGAGCAGGCTCTTGAAAGCTGGAGGACATCTGGGGAAGCGAGGGCTCCATGACCGTGGTCGACATGACCTGGAGGCTGTCGCCCATGGGTTTTCGAACGGTCTTGTCCTTCATGAACATGTACTCCATACCGGCATCAATGGCCCAGTAGTTGCCCTTGCCCGGGTCGTCCTTGGGGCGCTCTTGCTTGACAAAGGCCTTGTTCAAGCTCAGGTTGTGGCGGATACTATTTTGCCAGCCGGCGTCCTGGGGGTTGTAGAACGAGTAGGTATCCGAAATCCATTTGTAGATTTGCGAAAGAGTGAGCTTGCGTCCTGCGGAGCGAAGAATGGCCATGCCGATGAGCATAGCATAGCTGTGGCCAGGCTTCAGTCCGTCGTCGATAATGGGCGGGAACGCGTCGTGGGGAGGGATCGGCCCGTCGTCCACACGAGCACGCTTCTGGGGGCGGCCGTCCTTGGTCGGTGCAGGCTCGAGAAGCCGCTTGCCGGGTGTCTTCTGGTAGTAGTTCTCGATCGAGAGGTTGAGTCCGGGTGGTGCCGGGAAGATGATGGGGTAGTTGTTCTCCTTGCCCATCATGAAAGAGCCCATGACGGGGCCGGTGGGTAAGATCGGGTCCGTTTCTGTCGTTGTTGGCTTCTGAGCCACGGTCTGGAAGCGAGACATGAGCGGCTGCTTCTTCTGCAGAGAGTCGGTGTGCTTGGTGTGGTCCACTGGTGGGTTGAAGGAGACAGCGTTGAGCTTGTTCCGCTGGGTGGCCTTGAAGGGGCTCAGGGGCGATGTAGACAGCAAGGGAGTGCCCATTTTTGAGGGCGATTGTCTCATGCCGGACTGCATTGGCGGGTTGATGATGATGTTGCTGTTGCTGCTGCCGAGGGGCGTGACGGCGTTGCCGTTATTGAAAGAGTTCTGCATGATGCGGCGTTGGGGAGGTTTTGATACGGATGGCATAGGGGCGTGGCTGATCATAGGTGTGGCCTGGTTGAAGAAATTGTCCTGGTAAATTTGGATAGGGTCTGACATATCGGCACGCGGAGGCAGAGCCATCGCGGCCGTATCGTCAAAGAGAATCGGGACTGGCGTTGATCAAAGGGGGGGTGGTGATGAGGCCGGATATATCTTGATATCCAAGGGACTGTCCGATGTTCGCGTTAGTCGGGTCTCCTTGCCTGTAGCACAGCGCGATGAAATGCAGACGAGGCAATGTAGGATACGGTGTTACGGGATGGAAGTAGAAAAGTATTCGTTTTGTGAATGAAGAGACAGAATAAAGGAGGAAAATGCTCTTTAAACGACGTAGCTTCGTGAACAGGAAATTGGGCAACTCGGGGACGGGAGAGATCGAGATTCGGGCAGATGAAAAAGAGACTAAGGCACTTACGCTTTATAGCGGGTCTGGACGCGTCGAGGTTTCCGGAGTTCGATGATACTCAAAGAAGAGCAACTGTGAGGCGAGCGAAAGATGGTGGTCAATGTCGACACCTATGGTGATATGATTTTCGAGTCGATTTGCGTGTGTCGTGACGAGCAGGGCTTCGCATAGGAGAATCAAAAATGGCTGAGGGCGCGGAGTGAAAATTTGGTGGACACGGTCCGCGTTCTGGTCGTTCTCTTTTCGTGTTCCTGGCGCAGCGTGTAAACCGTTGGGCGTCTGGTGCAGTAGCTGCTGGGCTTTGAGTCGAAAAGGTGGTCGAGTCGAGTGTGCGTGTGTTCGAGGTCGAAGAGGTTTGGCGAGGGGATGTGTGAGAGATGCGTGCGATATGAAAATGTCGTGATGTTGGGAGAAAGGGGAAAAGGCAGAAAAGAGAAGAGAGTGAAGGAAGAGGGAAAAAAGAGGGGGGCGAGGAGGAGCGAAGAGAGGGAAAGAGGGTACAAAAGAGTGAAAAAGGGAAAGGAGAACTGGGCAAAGAGGGAAGGAACGACGTACAGGACGCGGAATGGATGCGTCGGGCAGTGGAGAGGGAAAGAGCGAACGGGCGTGGGCGGACGGCGGTAAGGTACTTTCAATGGGTAAGTAAAAAATAGGGCCAGCTTAGGTACCCCGAGTCTGTCCGCAGATTGCCGTGCAGGGCGTGCAGGGCCAGCTCAGCAGCTGCAGTCTGGCGTCTCTCATTCAGTCTTTCTGGCGTACCGTACTGCAGCACTTAGCGACCTAAGACCCAGCCCAAGTGGGTTTTTTACTCCTTCTTCCAGATCTTCCTAGGTCTTTTTGCTCTCTTTTTTCTTTCCTACTTTCTGTCTAGCCGTGCCTTCTTAGTTAGAAACGTGAACGAGCAGGGGGGTGTGGACAAGGGAAGGAGGTGTGGAGCGCGTTTTGCAGCCAGTGGATTGGACAGCAGGGGCGCAGGCTGACACGTCGGCAAGGGTTGGGTCGGTGGTTTTGAGGTCTTTCCTTCTGAGTTTCTATTCTGTGCTCTGTTCTTTCCTTCTCTGGCGGCTCGACTTCTTTCGTTCCTTCTATATCGGCCGGGGTAATGGGTAAAATAGACAGAGTGCATCTGAGAACGGGGCCCGAGGACCAAACGGGGGAAGGACCTGGCAAACGGGCAGGTGTGGCAAGAGCAAACGACGATACATGCGAGATACTCAGCAAAACGAGAGAGAAGGCACGAAGCACATACGAGGCCCTCAGTTGGCCAAAAGGAGGAAGTGTGATACGGCGAAAATGCTTTTCGGTGCCAGAGCAGGAAAAAGAAAAGAAAAAGAAAGAAGAAAAAAAAAGAAAAAAAAAAAGGAAATCGCAATCGGCGCATCAGAAGCTCTCTTCCGGGACCGAATGAGATGCAAGCTGCTGATTGTGGCCCGGCCATGTCAATGACTACGATGTATTCAGTAATACGTGCACTACAGTATCTCAGTACACATATGACGAGATGGCCTTCAAATGGCCTGCTGAGCTCCGCCATAAAGTCGCCTCTTTTCTGGAATGCCGGCGCTTTGATAGTGAGACAGGATTCGCGAGGCAGCCCTCTTTCTCGGCGGGCGCCTGCCAAACCAGGCCGTGAAGAAAGGGTACGATGCAAGCAAAGCTGTAAAGGCAAGAACGATCTACAGCACCGTCCCTTCCGTAGACGAGACGAGCATTTCAGATGACATGAGGGCAATGCTTGCTGCAGGGTAATGCCTTCCCCGCCGAACAGAGTCCTATCGCAATCTGAAGGCGCATTGTGGTTTCTGAACAGAAGGCAAGACAGAGGCAACAGAGACATCCGGAGAAAGAGAGAGAGAGTCAGAGACAGAGAGAGACAACGAGACAGAGCACTTTCCCCTCCCTTGCATCGTTCTTCAGCCGGAGACAATAGTTCCCATAAGTGCCAAATCAGGTAGTATATGGTCGCATAAGGCGTTTCCGAAGAACGGAAAGAGGACATATCACGTACTGATAGAAGGCCAGTCTTGCTGGTCTATTGCTCTTTCCCCGCCACTTTGGCCCCCATGGCTCTTTCCTTTTTTCTTTTTTTCCTGTGCTCGTTTCTACAACGCACCTACCCGATACCGTTTCGTCCTACGTAACCTTCCCGTTTGCATACGGACGCAAAAGAACGACTGTGCGGGAAAGACGAAACGAGGCGGCAAAAGGACGTGTGACCGAGGAAGGAAAGAGAGCAAGAACTCTACAAAGTCAGAATAAGCCGATAAGGCGAGAGCGAATGGCAAAGCCGGCTGGGCCAAGGGATGCCGATCAGTTCTGATCAGTTAGCGCCCTGGAAGGAGCATCCAAGAAAGAAGTGGTACAGCAAAAAAGACCGGCCGCGACCTCGAACACGACCCCGAGCGAATGCAGGGAGAGCAAAAAGAAGATGAATTTTGGAATAATGAATAATGAGAGGAGGAGAGGTGCAGCAATCTGAGTGTTTGGGACTGATGGCAGCGGGGCAGAAGACTGGAAGGCAGAGACAGAGAGACAATACGTGGACGAACGAGCAGAGAGCATTTCCCGGGAGAGCAATGTTGGAAGCGGGGAGTGGACCTCTCTTTCCTGGCTTCTTGTCGAGCCCGTGAGCCTATGAGCCTGTCTCCTTCCTGCCTGTCTCGCCGTGAAAGCGAATACGGTGCCACGCCTGCCCTCTTGCCCTCGCTGCCCTCTACCATTCGCTCTTGCCGCCCGGGTCTGCAGCTGGGCTGGCCTGCGTGCCACCGGAGATGCATTGCGCCCCCTGTGCACTTGCGCGAAAAACGGGGCGGAAGTAGCTTTTCGCAGCGTAACACGCGTAGGGGTACCTCCGTACATGGTCGCACTCTGCCTGGCCACCAACCTGCAGGGCAAATAAGAAAAGAAACCCAAAATAAATCAATATCATGCGACACTCTCCGATCGAGCGGTGTGTAAGCCAGAAGGAGGGTACGAAGAAGCTAGTCATACCTGACGAAGAATTAAAGAGGCAGGTTGAGGCAGTCAAAGACGGCAAGGAGGACACGAGGAAAGCGGCCCCTCAGAGTTGAAGCCAAAGTGCTTGTTGGGCACTGAAAATGGGTGCAAATGGGTGCAAATGGCTGTACGGAGCTGCCAATGGCGGATGCATGAGCCGCGAGCGGGGCGGTTTGGTGCTAAACGCGGGAGCGCGTCTTTGACGCGTCTAGCTTTGTTTTGATTTACACGTCGCGTCAGCCAATCATATTACACAGGGCCCGCATTGCGAAACGCACCATTGGTTTTGGTTGGTTGAATCGTGACCACCATCCAAACCCACCACCAAAAACCACCAAAAACCACCAAAAGCGCAGAATTCTTGTCAACTTCAAACGGCTTTTGCCTTGGTGCCAAGAAGAGACATTCGTCAACATTCTGCATTTCTGACTGCATGATTGACGTGATCACGCCGTATTTTTCAGTGACAGGAAAAAGAGAAGGAGAGAAAAGGAGAAGGAGAAGGAGAGAGGGGCTCGAGAGGATGCCGGATTCCTGGTGGCTTTGCAAAAGGAAAGAGCGATGGGGCCACTTCTGGTTCTGGCCGCAAACGTAGGCCAACGAGCAAGCTGAAATCGGGCAGGAGCAAGCGGATCATGAAAGCATGAGCGGAGGAAAGAACAAGAGCTCAACCGCCCAAGAACAAAAAACATAGATACTGAGTGGTGAATAGAGTTGGAAAGAGCGAAGAGCGACGGCATGAGAATTCTTCATCGCATCCCTGGCGGGCCTTCTTAAGATGCTAAGGGGCAACTAAGACCAGGGATCGTGGTCACCGAACGAAACGAAAAAGATAGCAAAACGGGAGTGCGTGCACCATAGGCCGTTTTCTATTCTGCACTCATCCCACGCCGCCGTTTTAGACGACACAGGGTAAGGAAATCAAACTACGACGTACGCTCGGTTCGTTGCACAAAATGATGTTCACACAAAGTTACAACTGCAACGTCTTTCGGGCAAGCGAACGGTGAGGGGAAAGGGACAGAGGGACCGAGTCACGGTCAGGAAAGAGAGACGGGGATCAATCTGAAAGGGAAAAGGTGAAAGACGGAAGAGGAGAAACGAGAGAGGAGGAAGGAGGGGGCGGCCGACAAAGTGCATGCAGCTCATAAAGTGCAATTCGGAGCGCGTCGTGTCTATCTATCAGAATCAGATGCCATGGCCGAGAACCTTCCCAGATAGTTGGCAGCATGCCGTTGGGCCCAAGTTGGCAAGGTCTAGTGAGACGTATGGCCTGGTTTCTTGTCACGGCTGCGTTCTTGGTTAATTGCCTCCATTCCAGCATCAGACAGCATGAGGGCGTCCGGCTTCATCCCCACCGCTTGAGAGACCATTATCGCGGCCACAGAAGAGGCAGTGCTCGCCATCGCCGTACGGTGTACGTTCGTACTCGGACAGTCTATCTGTCCGCTGAAGAGAGGCCCGGCGAGACGACCCGGCCAGAAACGACGGCCAGAAACGACGGCCAAAAAGCGGCTATCAAAAAAAGGATGGCAGGCGTCTAGACAAGAGCGAGATCGGTTTCCGGTTTTTCTTTTCCTTCTTCCGTTCTTCTGCTTGTCGCAGCTTCCAGCTGGTCCTTTTGGAACTCTTCCCAGTCCTGGGTCCATGTGCCCTGTCTTGCCGCGTGCTAACGCAGTGTGTGACATCACGATCGCCGGAGGAGGGTGGGAGCTTAAAGTGCTAGGGTGCTAGGGTGCTACTCAGCTAGTAGAGTGATAGTGGAAGAGTGGAAGGTCATACAAAGTACTTTGTACCTGTTACCTGTCCTGGATGTCCGATGTCTGACTTGCCCACCTCGCCTACATGGCGTAAATGGGTTGTGGACTGTCAAAGTACGGCGTCCTACGGGGCTCCCATCGAGATCGGGAGGCGGAAACCGACCTGAGAATCATGGCCGGGTAAAGAGGGCTCTTGGGAGTCAAAAAAGAAAAAGAAGGAGAGAAAAAGGAGAAAAGGTAAAAGGAAAGGGAAAAGAAGAAAGACCAGTGCGGTATGTCACAATCTCATCAGTGTCTCAGCAGCAGGACAGTCTGCAGGACAGTCTGCAGGATTCACCATTCCAAAGCATCACCACTTTCATCTGTTCGAGCAGACCAGTGCTCCGTATATGCACCGCTATTGGTGCCACATATTTTGGACCAACAGTATCATGAATGGGGTGATTGAGTGCCTCTGTGCGCCTTCACCTCGTCTTCCCCTTTTGGCCCTTATACATGCTCCATTCTTTGTGATGCCGCTTTGGCCCGGATGGTCTCCGGACGGTGGAGAGGGACTGGGAAAGACACGAGCATCCGCATCCATCGATCCGCATCCATCGAGACTGCTCCCCGAAATGGCATGTTCATGCCCAAATCAGTCTCCTTGGAGTCTCAAGACGAGTAGGATCAGCTGCCGTGGTTGGAAGAGGGGCCTTCTCACTTGGATTTTCTCTCGGTCCCCATTTTCTCTCCTCCTTCAAAGAGACTCTGCCGTCGATACGGTGTGCTGGGACTCGAGACTCCTCGCATCAGTCATCAAGTCATTCTTCCACTCGAGAGCCACAAGCAAACACACGGTCAATACGGAGTACTCCGTACACAGTACGGTGGTAAAGACGACATCGAAGGCGAAAAGAAAGCAGCCCCATGCACCTTGCCTTTACCAGAGCAGGCTAAAGGCCCACTGACACGTCGTAGGGCCAGGGCGATCAAGCGTCAAAAACGGGTCTTGCACCCAAAAAGAAGGAAGACAAGGAGAGAAGGAAAAGTGAAAGAGGAGCACGTCAAATTTGAGATGCACTTCCTTGCCAGTTGGCTTTCATGCGGATACGGGGACACGACGATTCTGGTCTAGTTCGTGGCTTTTTAGTGTCCCGAGCAGATTCTCAAGGAACAGAACGATCCCAAGGAAACGAATAACAAGAAGGAGGAGGAGAAAAGAAAAAAAAGGAAGAAAAAAGAAATAAAAAAGATGGGGCATATGGGCGCGTTCCCGCGAATCGCGTCACGCGAAACCTACCCGGCTCTCAACCAGAAAAAAAGATGGGGGAAATGAGATTTTGCAACAATGCTCCTCTACAGAGTACTCCGTAAACTCTTTTCGACGATTTAGCAAATTTTCCACGGGTCGAGATGAACGGGTGGTAATCACTGCAAGCAGCCAGCGCGTTTGATGAGTGCTCGAGCGAGACTCAATGCTGAACGCGACCGTGGGGCTCTCTCACTCTCGTCTACCTTGGCTTGTACATATTAATTCCTTACAGTAAGACGTCCTCAACGCTCGTATCGCTTCGTTACAGTGCATGTGAAACGGTCTCGTATGCACAATGGGCCCAGTGGGGAAAAGGAAAGAGGAAAGAGAAAGAAGAAGAAAAAAAAGGAAAAGAGGAAAACCTCTGCACCTCACACGAGGCATGCACAGGAACGCACATTGGCACGCAGATGCAATGATACACCGCGTCTCCCTGTGCTCTACAGAATAGGACCACTTTCTGGTGAAATCAGCTACGGAGACTCAGCACACCGTACGGGAGGGACATGAAAGGCCTCCTGCAGCGGCAGGAATACCAGTCTCGTTTCAAGATGCCCCATCTGGGATGTCAGTGAGTAAGAAGGTACGTTCGTAAAGAAAAGAGAGAAATGGTAAGAAAATCAGGCAGACGCTTTTCTTTGGTCGCGCCACGGTTAAACGGTCGGTGAGGGGAGGTAGAAACCAGGCCAGCCAGAAAGGTACAAGGGTACCTCGGTCGATAATCCAAGTGTAAGATCATTTTAAGCTTCGTGTGAGAAGTCATAAGTTTCCATATGGTATCTTGTCTTTTGTTGCGACAAATGCGCCAGGTTTCCATCTTCCATCTCTCCGCTTTGTTTCTTTGCCTTTCTGGCCATTGGAAGAGCTTGGACACTTTCCTCGATGTCGGGCCAGGTGCTTTAACAAATATAGTGCATCGTATATGAGCTATATTGACAAGTGCAGAGGCTCCCGGGAGGCTTATTATGTGTCAATATACGTCGTATGTGCAGAGACTGAAAATAAAATAAAAATAAAATAAAATAATAAGAAGAAGAACTTAATGGATGAGAACGAGGCATGTGCAGAATGTTTTTTTTCTACGAAAAAAATCGTACAGTAGGCTGGGTGATGCTGCATGGCACCTCCCAGATTTTGTTTGATATTGAACATTTCGCGTCTCATCGTGTTTTTCATACTGATGCATGATGTGTATGTTTAATTGTATGTACGACGTACCTTGTCTGGTAATGCATGTATTTTACCTTGCTTTTATCTTTATATTTCTTCTGTAGTATGTGTTGTTGGTGTTTTTTTCTTTAAGAGAAAAATATAAAAAGAAAAGGGGGGGAAATGACAAGAAAGACACCAAGAAGAGAATAAGCATGTAGAAAAAAAGCGAACAGCTACCACGAGTTTATTTGTTCTTATTTTCATCCATGTTAAATCAATCCATTGCTATAGTTTTTTTTTTATTCTTTTTCAAAAAGACTCTTTTCCTGTTTCAAAAATATAGACGTAAAAACCATGGAAAATGCAGTGTCATTATCATCTCATCAAAGCAAGAGCAACTATTCACAAAAACAAACAGAGATTTAAACACGATAGAAAACGTAGCTGCTGATCAGGAACGAATCTCAGCTGCTTCGTGTGGTCGCATGAGAGCTTGATGTATCAATATGTTGGAGACCGAACAGCGAACCTCCCACCATACATATCCGACATATAAGTACAGACAATAGGAAGGGTATGAAAGAGTAAAGCTATTCGTATCAGACGTGCTTAGGTCAAAGTCTGGCTCTATTTTACTCCTGCTACACCCACCACCATATGCTTTGTTGACATGTATCACGACGGGACCCATCCTCAGCTCACAAGAAAAGAAGCACACTCGAGAAAAGACATGGATTAAAAGGCAAAAGTAGGTATCGGACAAGAAGATTGATTGGCAAGACTAAGAGAGAGAGATAATTATAAACAGGGAAAACAAGAAGCGGCGACAAGAAAGACAGCAGAGGGGACAGGGCGGAGGGTGTGTAGACGATAAGTCAAGTGTATGTGCAAAAGAGAGCAACAAAAGGCTGATACAAGCAGACATCCTCCTATCGCACGAAAAAGAAAGATATTTCCCACCCCTCTTCCAGACCTTCCCACCACATCGCCGGGGTAAGCGGCAACAGCAAAAGGCAGAAAACACAACGCACCACCAAGAATACTACATTCTCATTCGACAGAGCGCACAGTGAAAACATAAACAAAAAAGGCCAAAAAGATGAAAACACAGAGAGGACAGGACCGGTGGTGGACCCTATAGCTATAGCACGAGAGGGGCATCCAACAAAAAGCGTCGCCATAGGCTTTGGATAAAAGCGCAAAGGCCCGATCTAGCAAGGGGAAAACGACGCTTACAGTGTACTTTTTCGTACACGACATAAACATCTAGACTAGTCCCAACATTGCCTTGTTTAGTCCAACACGCGGCCACCCGAGGCAGGCGCGCTCTTGTCAACAGTGACCGTCTTCTTCAGTGTCGTGCCTGTCTTGACTTGGCTCAGGAAAGCAGGGGGACGCTGGGCGCCACCACCACCGCCGGCAGCTGGCGGAGGAGGGGGGCCTGGTGGCGGCGGAGGAGGAGGCGGAGGAGGAGCACCACCTGCAGGTGGCGGTGGCGGCGGCGGCGGGGGAGGAGCCGAGGGGGCATCAGACGATGGTGCCGGGGGTGGTGGCGGAGGAGGGGTAGTCGGGGCTTCGAAGCCAGGAACCGGAGGAGGAGGGGGAGCAAACGTCGGCGCATCAAAGGCAGGGACCTCGGGCGCCGCAGTGGCAGGGACAGGAACAGGAGGAGGCACATCAGGCGCCGCGACGGGAGCCGGTGGGGGAACCGTAGGCGAGCTCACAGACGCAGGCGAGACGCCCGTGCTCTTGTCACCCACAGCCGACAGCGGCCGAGGGGGCGCCATGCTGCCAAAGAGGCGGGACGCAAGCTCGGCAGCGCTCTTACCGCCTGGCCGGTCATCGTCGTCCGAGTCCTCCTCTTCGTCGTCGTTGGCATCCGAGCCCCAGCCGTCGTCCGTGTCGGCACGCTTCCGCGAGATCGGGCCTGTCGGCACGACAACAGTAGGAACAGCGGCCGCGGCAGGGTTGGCAGTCATGCGGTGGAAGGGGTTGGTGGAAGCATCGCTTGCAGGGCCCGTAGAGGCAGGCGGTGTCACGACCGTAGCAGGGCCAGTAGCCGAAGAGCTGCCAGAGGTCTGGGACAGCATCTTGAAGTACGGGTTGCGGCTCTCCGGCTTCGTCTCCTCGGGCGAGGTGGCGTTGCCGTTGGGCGTAGGAACGGGCGGGACGAATGCTGCCGGGGTAGCAGCGGCCTCGCGGTCGTTGTTGCTGATCTGGCTGCTAGCGAGAGTCGGCGTCGAGGCCTGGGGTGTAATCTGTTGCGGGCCCTCATCGTCGTCAGACGAATCCGAGTCGTCGTCCATGGCCTCCAGCTGGCGCCGCAGCTCCTCCTCGCGCTTCTTGGCCGCCTCAATCTCTGCTCGCCGTGCGGCTAGCTTGGCCTCCTTGTCCTTGGCCTCGGCCAGCGCAGCCTTCTTCTTCCTCTTCTCTTCCTCCTTCTTGATCTTGCCAAGCCGGACCTGCTCCTCCAGCTCCTTGAGCCGCTGCTCGGCCGTCGACAGCTCGTCCTCGTCGGCCCTTGCGCTCGACTCAATCTGCTTGGTCTCCGCCTGCTGCTGTTCCAAGCGCTCCTCCTCCTCGGCCTTGGGTGCCTTGCGGACGGCCGGCGGGGGTGGTGCGTGCTTCGTTTCAGCAGCAGGGGCAGCAGGGGCAGCAGCAGCAGTCGGTGGGGGAATGCCCTGCTCCTCGGCCAGTCTGGCCTTGCGCTCAGCATCACGACGTGCCGTCTCCTCGTCGGCCAGGCGTGCCTTTTCTGCGCGCTCTGCGCGCTCACGCTCTGCGCGCTGGGCAGGCGACTCGCCACGGCGGCTGATACCAATGGCAGCAAGACGCTCCTGCATACGCTGGGCGGCCTGCTCCTTAATGTAGGCGGCTCTCTCCTCGGGCGTCTTGTATGCGGAGTACGACGAGCCACCGCCTGTAGCAGTCGGCGTTGCGGTTCTAGAGGTAGACGCCGGGCTCTCGACGCGAGAGGTGCTGGGCGAGTTGGACTCCACCCGTGCATCCGTGCGGCGGTCCTGGGCGCGGACGCGATTCGAGCGGCTGGAGCGCTGGAGGTCAAAGATGAAGTCGCGGACTTCGTCCTCAACACCAAGGGCGTCCTCCCAACGGCGACGCTCGTGCTCAGAGGTGGAGTTGCCGCCTGTGTCCTTGATGCTGTCCTCGATGCCCGTAGCAAACTCGCGCACGCTGTCCTCGACATCCTGAACCATGCGCTCGTTGTTCTCCTTCTCGTTGCGGACCTTGGTGCTCTCCTCCTCCAGGCGTCGCGCAGCGTCGGCGCCGTTGTCCGATGTCTCGACCTTCTCGCCGCGAAGGGCAGCCGTGCGCTGGCGCATCATGGCCTTGGCGCGGGCCTTGACACGGTCAGACTCCGTCACAGCGCCGCCAGGGCCAGTGCCGACAACGGGCTCAGCACTGCTGGGGTTTGCCTTGGCGTCCTTGATGCGAAACAGCTCAAGACGGGCATCGGCAATGGCCTTCTCCGTCTTGCGGACTTGGGAAGCGAGGCTGGGAATCTTGTCGGTAAACGTCTGGAGCTGGCGCTTCAGGGTCCGCCGCTCGGCATCCGAGTTGCCGCTGGTGCCGACCAGAGACGCGTTCGGGTGGCTGTCAATGTCCTCCTGGATACGTCTGATGCGGCGGTACAACTCGTCGGCCTCGCGGCGGTCCTTTCTGTCAAGAATCTCGTCCTCCTCGGCGTTCTTCTCGTCGCTAAAGTCGAGAGCGTCCAGGACAACCTGCTTCTCGCGGAGCTTCTTGCGCAGCTGGTCGAGCGTCAGGTCGTCGTTGGACGTCACCGACGACGGAGAGTCGGGACGCGGCGACTCGTTGCCACCACCAAGTCTGCGGCGGGCGCTGGACTTGTAGCTGACAGCCCCGTCGTCGTTCTTGAAGACAGTGCCGTCCTTGCGGTTCGAGCCAAAAGCGCCATTGCTACCACGGAACGAGTGGCTCTTCAGGTAGCTGACACCCGTCTTCTGGGGAAGCAGAGCAGCGCCCGAGTTCTTGCGGTGGTCAGACTCCTGGTTGACCAGGTTCTTCAGCGTGTCGAGCGATTCACTAAAGTTACGGGTAGAGGGGGGAACCAGCTCGGCGGGCAGGCGGGCAGGGACAGGGTAGCCGTTCAGCTTGCGGTAGATCAAATGCATGGCGACCGCAAACTCGTCCAGGTTCAGACGGCCCTTGTTGCCGTGGTCCGCCAGGGTCCAGACACGCTCGAGATCGGGCTTCTCGAGACCACTCTGGCCAAAGATCTCTATCGCCTGGCTACCGGCAATAAAACCCTTGTTCATGCCGTCCCACGCACGAAAAATGGCATCGTAGGTAGTCTTCTCGCCCTTGGTAATGGCCCACGGAATCTGTGCGTTGCCCTGAAGACCGGCGGTGGTAAAGCCGCCGGCGTTGCCCTGGTCACGGCCAGTCTGCGGCATCATGCGCTGCTGGAGAATGTCGATGTTCGGCAGGCCGGTCGAGGGAGTGTTGACGAGACCCCACTGGCCGGGACGTCCGGTCGGCTGGGCGTTCAATGGCACGGCCATACTGGCGCCACCAGTACCACCGAAACCAGTGGGCATGGGTGGCATAGCGGGACGCGGGCCGTTGTAGCCGGCAGCCTGAGGGTTCTGCTGGAGACCCTGGAAACCGGTAGGCTGGGGTTGGAAGCCAGTCGGCTGGCTAAGGAAGCCCTGCTGCTGCTGCTGCTGCTGGCCGGGGAAGCCGGTCATTGATGCCTGGAGCAGCTGCGAGTTCGATGGCTGCGGCTGCGGGTGCTGAATGGCCGGGGGCGAAGCGGTTGTCTGGCGGCCGGAGAAGTCGGGCGCATTGGTAGCGGACTGTGCGCCGCCGGCATTGTCGTCTTCGATGCTGAAGTTGATAATGTCGACCATGCTGGAAACCTCGTTCTTGATGTTGGCTGGCAGACTCGAGGGCAGCGTCTTGCCCGTAAGCTTCAGGTTGCACAGGTACATGGCGAGAGCGAACTCGGGAAAGTGGAGCTGTCCGGAGCGGGTAGTATCGGCGAGGGTCCTAAAGACATTGCGTGGTTAGCACACTCGTAATCTGCATCTTCCAATCCCTTCTTCAATCCATCGTATACCTACCAGATCTGCGACAGAGAGTCGCCGTCAAGTCTCGACCGCAGAAGCAGATCGCGCGCCTTCTCGCCTGACATCGTGGTCTGGCCATCGCCGACTGCAGACTTGAACAGGGTCTCGAATTTGGCCTGGTCGGGGGCCGTGATGAATGACAGGCGTATGTTCGGGATCTTCGACGAAGGCTTCGCCGCCTGAGCAGCTGATGCGCGGGCCGCGGCACCGCCACCCGCCTGGAACGAAGCAGCCATCTCCTGGAAGCCAGTTGGCTGGGGCTTCATCGGCACGGCGGGAGGAGCAAGGCCCTGGGATGGCGCAGACGAAAAAGGGCTCGAGGACTGCTGCGGCAGTGAAGGAAGCGGGGGCTGCTGCTGCTGATTCTGTAGCTGGTACTGCGCCGGGATCGAGGGCATGGGCGGTGCAGCACTAGATTGGAAGCCGCCGGCACCGGGGAAGCCGGTGTACTGCGACTGGAGTTGGCCGGGCATCTGCTGAGGCATGCCGGTTGCCTGGGGTTGAAGACCGGGAAAGCCAGTGTACTGCGACTGTAGAGGCGCCTGGCCAAAGCCGGTGGGCTGCGGCGCGAACGGACTCGGCTGCTGCTGCTGCTGTTGAGGCTGGCCGAATGGCGAAGCAGTGCCATACTGCGGTTGCTGTTGTTGCTGGCCGGGATGGAGGCCACCGCTGGCGCCGAGAAAGTTGTTGGGGTTGGAATACATGGCGGATCTCGGGTCAACAACTCGATAGGGGCGTCGGGTTTGCTAGGATCGCAGGATGCAGGGCCCGATGAAGAGGTCCCTTGCGGAATAGGGTAATTAGATAGCTCGAGATGAAGAGTGGCACGCAAGCAGACACAAAGCGTGTCGGCGAATTGAAAAGAAAGCTCGACAAAGAAAAAGGAAATTGGGAGGAAAAAGGAGAGAGAAACAAAGCTAAAACACCCAGCGAAGCAAAAGGAGTAGGCGAAAAGCCCTCCGAGGAACAATAGCTTGATCGCGGGAGCAAGCGAAGACACGGGGAAGCGGCTGGGCGGAGGGAAATGAGAGGAATGGGCCGCACGACACAAGGGGGTGTGCAATGGCGATGTAAAACAAAAGAGAGAAAAGTGAGGGTGATGGTTGAGAGTGGTGAGCAGTGGGAAGGAGATGACGAAGCTCGGAGTGGTTGGGGGGCGTGCCACCAAATTTGGGCAGTGGGCAGGGCAGGAGTGAGCGACCAGAGACGCAGGTCGTCAGGCAGGAGCGGCCGGAAAGCTTGGTGGAGAGGTGGAACTCGTGGAAGGCGCAGGACACCTTGCTGGGGGCGGGCGTGGAGGCCTGGCTGCTGGCTCTTGCGAGTTTTGGCGCCGTTAGCCCATTGAGGAAGCTGGTAGTTCCACTGAATTACTAGCACTAGCCACAAAGCACCGCCACAGAGCTCGTTGACGACTGGCCTGCGGTTTATAGTGGGTCGCGTCTCTTTACGGGCAATAAGCGCGACCTGCAGCACCTACGACGTATGCTGTGCACTCTAACTCTGTACTGAGCACGTTGTACCAAGATTCAAACATCAACCTCTTGTCGACTTTCGGCTTTCGACTCACGACGCTGTCCTCTACTTCTGCCTATCGCTCCCAATCACCATCTGACACAATGGCAGAGGAGAAACCGGTCGACAGCTTGTCGCAGGTGCAGGATGCCGTGGACCAGGTAAGCTGCAATTGGCTTCACTCGGGACGACTTCGATGGTCCTCTGGAAAGCGAATTGAGGCTCGAAAGCATTGACGCACTTACTGACTTTACCTTTAAGCTTGCGCATCAATTCCTCGCTTGTCTCTACTTTCTTGAACGCCACCACAGCCTCGAGAAGCTTGGCCCAAGCGACATCATTCAGGAGCAGCAGAAAAGCGAGAGCCAGCCACGGCCATTGACGAGTATGTTGACCGTCCTCGACTACACCGGTGCTTTAGAGATTTGTCGGAGCTAATGCTGTTCTCTCTTCCTCGTAGTTGAACCAATCCCCGCAGACGAGTTTCGGCAAGGCCAGGAGGAGCTGGCACGCGACCTGGTGTACAAAGAGCAGCAGATCGAGTACCTTATTGGCAGTCTCCCGGGCCTCGAAAACACAGAACAAGACCAGGAGAGGTTAATCCGCGAGCTTGAAGAGGAGCTCAAAGTGGCAGAAGTGCAGCGAAAAGAGGCGGTGCGGGAGAGGGACGAGATGTTGTCGAAACTCGACGGCGTTATTCGGAGCATCAAGCGGCCATAGCCGTAGGTATGGCAATTTGGATAGAGGCAGGAAGAGGATAGATACCCCATAATTATATTCCGCAATTCGACTTAAAAGGTCTTGAAATTATAATGTAATCGCTCTATAAAGGAAAAATGTCTCGCCAAAAAGGGCTGGCCTGCTTATATGTCTAATCTATCTCAACAAGACTTGGATGGCCGCTCTCTAAATAGTAGGTTCGTGATGCCTTCCAAAATTATGTGCACGCAACGCTTCGCTTAAACACTGTAGTTCTTGTGAGTCTGCTTAAACAGAGCTGCTCTTGAAGAGTTGCGGGTAGACTGTCCGCAGCTCGTTCAGTGTGCTGATCTGGAACTGCGACGCCGGTGTTGGAGGCGGCGAAACGCCCTCCTCGACAAGGTGGGCTGCCGTCCAGCCCAGCTCTCTTGCACTCTTGCAGTTAATGTACGAGTCATCTGATGTTGTGTTAGTGGCTAGATTTGTAATGCATTGTGATACAAAGATAGCGCCTTGTACTCACCAACAAAGAAGCAATCTTCGACCCGATCAATGCCTGCTTCGCGCATCGCCTTGGCAAACATGTCCTTGTGCGGCTTGCACACCAACGGCGTCGAGCTGTAGTCGCAAAATGTGATGCCTTCAAAGTGGTCTTCAACCTCGAGCAGCCGGACGACTCGCTTGCCGTGCGTCACATATGCATTTGTGAACAGCCACAGCCGCACCTTGTCACGGTCAATGTCCTGCAGCAGCTGCTTCAGGATCGGATTCGGCTTGATAATCTCGTCGAGCGGCAGCGCGTCGTCCACTTTTGCGTTGTATTCAAGTGGATCGATCTGGTGGTGACGCACAAGGCCCTCAATGGCCAGGCCGTAGTTCTGGTAGTATTCCTTGTGCAGTCTCACGGCCTCGTCCCATGGCAGTGACAGGTGGTTTACAAAGTACTCGTCAATGAGCTTCGCCATGCGGTCGTGGACCTTTGCGCCTGGAAAGAGGAAAGTCTGTGTTAGTGCGCCGCCGAACGAAAAGCCGTACATGATATCAGGGGGTCCGGTACTCGCTTTTCGGGTAGAGGCAGTTGTCAATGTCACTGGATCACGATAGTTAGTTTTGTTCTTATCGTCGGCTCGGTCAGAGGGCAGGACAACTCACAAGAATAAGACCTTTTTCTGTGATTGCGTGGTGCCCGTCTTGGCCTCGCCGGATAGTGACGCTGCGTCGCCCATCTTGGTGGCTTTTGTGTGTTGATTCTGTTTCCGGAATTCGTGATTGTAATATGCCGTCTTCTGTATCGTGCATGAGCGTCGAAGCCCTGTTCTAAGCAGCGCAAGGGGGGCAGGAAGTATTTTCAGCATGGCCAGCCCATGTATCTTCGGTGACCTACAGTGGGATGCTCGTCTGAGCTTTTGAACCGGCAGTGAGCTGGCGAGATCGGAGGTTTTAAGAGTATGTGATGTCGGAGACTGCTGTTGTTAACCGGGTCACGTGGGAGGGGAAAGCCGTTTTCGTTGGCTGTCGCAGGGCGGACAAAATGGCAAGAGCGCTAAAATTCAGGGGACTCGGCCTCGATTGTGTCAAATTGTGTCAGATGTGTTGGCTCAACTTGGACATGGGCGAGGCTGTAGGATGATGCTCATTTATGAGAATAATTAATGAATTTAAACAGACCATAACAGATGTTTGCTTGGTAATAGCGTACACTGAACTGTTGACGGTTGTCGCCGAGTGAGTCAAACCGCCACCAGAAGTACAAGCCTGTAAAGTCGGTCGTCACTGCCATTTTGAAGCGATAAGATAACGCGGTTGCAGCTTCCTCGCGTTTTTTATGTGGGGCATATTGTTGTTGCAGGTGGTCAGTGCTGTACACTCTAACACTGTACGAAGTAGCTGCAGCATTTCATTAGTGGCTGGGCCGCGACTGCCACTACTTTTTTATTTTGGCGCTCTTGCTTTTTCTGCCGCCTTCATGCTCCTACCTTTTTGATCCAAACATATCATTCTGACCCGTCGCCGTCGACCAGCGATTCTATCATCGTCTTCGTCTTCAACAACATCACGTCAAGCTGTACTGGGTAGTCTTGGCACAGTGGCTCATCCGCCATCTGTTTTTTGTTTGCCACCCGGACAGCACGACGCGCAGAAAATGAGGAGGTCGACGACATCTCGGTCTGTTTTGTCCGTCGTCGCGTGGTAGGCGCTGGCTTGTGTTGCCGCCAGTCTTGTTTACTCCTTTTATCCCCCTTTTGCGTTTTATCTCGTCACCTTGGTCATCTAGGTACTCTCTTCGCCGTTGTTCGTTTCGAGTCCGACAATACCTTCTTTCGAAGGCCCGTTACACACCGACCGAGTAGACGTACCGCTTGCTCCATATCCCCCCTCCTACCATCATGTCGACCGAGATGGGAGTGGCCACGCGCCCTCCCGCGTCTTTGACAGACGACGAGCTGCATCTCATGATGGAGTATGACAAAATCGTCAAGCTCAGCGAGAGCATCACGTCCGGGAAACATCCGAGAATCAAGATCCCTTCTCACCTAGCACCTGCGAGCACAAACCTCCCTGCGCGTCCAGACAAACGAACCGGCCGTAATTCAAATACAAAATCTACATTACAAGTAGCGACCGCCTCAGCAGCAGCTTCCAAAGCTACGAATGGTACTGCTACTGGTGCAGGAACACACGCTGTGCACTTGGGGGACAACCTCGCCGCGATTGGGCAAAACAGCCGGTTGTCAGCAGGGGCAACTGCAGGTGCATCGCTTCCTGGGCTGGGTGCCGCTTCTGGGATCCGTCCTGTTTCTCCCAGTGTCGTCTCGATCGAAGAGATCCCACAGCAACGTGCTAGAGTTGAGGCTTTGCTGAGGGAGCCGGCGAGCCGGCGAAGCAACATCAAGTTGGATGAAGTGCAGGCAGATTTCGCAGTAGGCGATGCCTTTTTGAAAGGACGTGAGCTCGAGAAGACATTTACACCACCCCCGGTTGCAATTCTATCGCAAGATGCGATCACTAACCTGGGCGGCGCTTCGACAAAGTCAAAGACAAATGTTGCGTCCAGTGCCGCTGCGGAGTCGGGCGATGACCAGACGTTTTACTCGTCCAACTTCAGCACGCCCGAGTTTGCGCTTACCTCTCGAGTCCCGGCCGAGTCTGACAACGACGACATGTCCATGCAGGATGGCTCAGACTACGAGCCGGAGCTCGATGTTGTTTCACCTCTACAGCAGACGGCACATCAGATAATGCCGCAGCCGGATTTGACGGCGCTCCAACAGGCGCCGGCGGACCAGCTTGCTGCTGCGCTTTTTCAACTATCCGGCCAGGCGCCTGCTGATTTAATATCTACTCTTCTGGCAGCAAATATCGACCCAGCTTCCCTCGGCCTTCCCCTACCTCCACAGCCGTCCACAAACCCGACCCCGGCGCAGATACAGCAAGCTGCTGTCGCCGCACTGTCTGCATGGCCTGGACTTGTTGGGGCCTCTCAACCTGCGGGCGGTGGCAATAGTAGCTCTAGCGCATCGGCACGTGTGGCTGCTGGCAATCCCCAGCCCTCGTCCCCGTTTGTTAGGACGCACGATCTGTCGCCCATCGCCCCGCAGCCGGCACACATCTCCGCATTGGCCGTTGCGTCACAATTGCCTTTGTCAACGGACGGACAGTCTGGTTCTCAGGGCACGCCTGCACAGGTTGCCATATTGCGACGGGGAGATGTATCTCAGTCAAGCCCCGATAGCTCGCCGTATATTGACGGTCGTGCTGTCGACAAGGGTAAGGGCAAGAAGAAGAATGCCGGCAAGCGCAAAGCCGACGTTGCCCCGTCGTCTCCCTATATCAAGCCCGAGCCGAGGTCACCGTCGCCGATCCTTGCGCCTCCCGCACAGCAACGACCGCCCAAACGGCAGAAGCATGACGCACGGCCTCCACCTAGAGAGGTTGTCTACCGCCGCCATGACGACGAATACAGCCCTGCTGTGCAGCCCGCTCCCTACGGCACTGCCCGTGTGGCGAGAGATCCTCGTGCGCCCATTATCTATGAGCGTGTTGACAGGGGACGGTATGTACAGCCTAGAGCTGCTGCCCCCACTCGTCGCGCAAGCGTGCAACGTTACGAAGAGCAGAGAAATCTCGAGGGTGGCTATGAGCAATCCTCACCTGCTTATGCACCGATTTATCCTGCCAGACCGCCATCTCGTCAATATGCTGCCGTCCCGGGGCAACCGAATCTGCGTCCTGTTAGAGCCGCGACGCGCGCTTTGGTTGAGACGTCCTCTGGCTACCCTGCTCATACTGCGAGTGACTATGACGGCTCTGGGCGGATGAGCGTACGACCGCTGGCTATGGCCCCGCCACCCAGAGAGCGTATTGTTATCGACGAGTTTTGCCGTGAATACTACGAGCCGGTGGCACCCGCTTCTCGCCAGCAACAGGTGGCTGAAACAGTGGCCTACGACCCGAGCCTGGCCTATGAGCGCCCGGCTTCACGTCTGCACCAGATCCGGTACGATGCCCGCTATGGCTCACAGGCGCCTCAGCCTGTCTACGACGACGAGGAGATTGTCTATAGCAGGACATCTCCCGTGTTTGTGGCCCCAAGGAGGGTTGTTACCCAGCCGGAGTATGCGGCCCGGGAATATGCGGGCTACCCGCGGCGAGAGCATTCGGCACGCCCTTCTTCACAGTATCCAGCTGCCGCACCTGAGCGTGGGTATATGGTGGAGGAGGCAGCGCCGCCTCCCGGCTACCTCGCTAGAGCTTCAACGGCCCACCCGTCTGAGGCTGCTCGGTATGAGGCGCCGCCTCCGGGCCGGTATGTGGAGCGGGTAGGTAGTGTTCGCCCGCCAGATGGAGTCGTGTACCAGCATGGATATGCTGGTGGGCCAGAGGATGGCCAGCAGCACATCTATGGAGGGCCAGCTCAGGCTGGTGCCTATATTGAGGACCACCGCGGCCCTCATGAAGTAATCCGGGAGTACAGTGTGAGGCCGGAGCCCCATGTCGTTGTGCATGGGGAGTATGGCGCACGGCCTGGTCCGGCGCCGCCTTACTATGCAGAACAGCCCCAGCAGTATGCGATGGGCGGCCCGCCTGCTCAAGAGTACGGATACCCGAGTGAAAGGGGCCCGTATCAGTGAATGGATGGCATAGGAATCGGACGACATAATATCATATTGATACCTGTCATTTATATTGTGCCTTTTGAATCCTGGTTTTTTATTTTTGGGTTGGAGTTTGGACACAAACAATTAGTAGCATTAACTTGGGAGTTATCGTTGTAGCCATCCACCATTAAGTAGCATGGGAAATGGCGTTTATCAAAAAAGAAGTAAATTCGCATCTCTATTCTTACTTCTACTTAGCCTTTTCTTCAACATATATTAGTCCTTGAGTGCACATAATACACATAAAATCTGGCAACGTGTGTAGTCAGCTCGTTGGATCGAACCCAA
Organism: Sporothrix euskadiensis; assembly: GCA_019925375.1. Classification (NCBI taxonomy): domain Eukaryota; kingdom Fungi; phylum Ascomycota; class Sordariomycetes; order Ophiostomatales; family Ophiostomataceae; genus Sporothrix; species Sporothrix euskadiensis. The sequence goes on along the minus strand of JADHKQ010000022.1, from coordinate 307,247 downwards.
ATAGGCAATGTTGTGCTTCATGACTAGCTTTACACTGTGTATGCAGACTCAAGTGGTTAGATCCAAACTGAAGGGCGATGATGCTATGTTTACCACCATGCCAACATGGTAACGTCACTGTCAAAACTTCTAGCCAGGGACACATTTGATAAGTTTGGGGCAAAAAATAGTAGGTAAATTTTGGAGGCAAAACACACAACATGGCATTGAACGATAGTCGGTAGGCAATGAGGCTTTGCCCCCGGAGCCCTCTTATCATCTGAAAAGTGCTCTTACACCCAGCAGAACAGTCTTGTAGACAAGTGGTACGGCGTATTGTATCTATATCGCGACAACGTGCGTACCACGTCGTCTGTATACAAAGTACAGAGTACAAAGCTAGAGGCAATTCATATATGAGAGGACAGACAAATAGGAGTGACCACGCAAAAAAAAAAAAAAAAAATCACTGTGATTGCCCACCTACCACCATCAATATGTTTTGCCTTTTTGTGAATTTTAGCTTTCTAGTGTCCGGATCTCCCGTGTCAGACATCTCTTATCGAACTGTTTTGGCTACATCGAACAGGAAGACTGGGCACGCCTTGTCGATCATTGGGGTGTGCGTTGTTCTTAAATGGTTTATTGATCGAGGCCTTTAAATAGAAAAAAAAGTCACATGAGTGGAAAACGACCGTCCGTCACATGGTTCGTTTTTTGTCAAGGATATTTACCAAGACAAAACACTCGGGCAAGATCCGCAAGCTTACCGGCCGTTGACTGAAATTCTTGAGGTTCCTTTTGATGTACGAACTGGAACTGGTGAGTTTGTGAACAGTTGTGAGAGCATACTATTCTGCACAATCTGCACCTCCTGCCCCCCGCGTTTCTGGTTGACGGCCTTTCCGCGCTGTGGCAAGGCGGCCGAAGATGCACGACAGACGACAGACGACAGAGGGGGAAAGCTTTCTTTGATTTTGACGAGCTTACGACTCAGATATCTTTGAGTTTGTGCATATTTCTTGTATCTCCCATCATTCTACCACATCGTCGATATGGGACACTGATTAGGTGTATTAAAAATACTCCAAAATGTTCTCGAAAGCACATAGCGTACGCTCTCAATTGTCGTATGCAATGAATCTGTGGCGTGAGAAAGAAAGAGGTGGGCAGGCTATCTGCAAAGGATCTGCCTGAGCTGCCCTCCTTTTTGTCTTTTGGCGTGCCGTGCCGCGTGATGAGAGGAGGGTGGCAAGAGGTTGCGACGAGCTTGCCAGAGCTGTTTCTAACACCAGCCTGTAGTCTTAATGGAGCTTCTTGACCTTTGCCCACACACAGATTGGGTGTCGACCCATCCCGATAGTATCCGGCTGAAATGTTAATAGTCGTATGTGTACTCTTGACCTGAAGCCGAGCGCGAGGTTGGCAAGTCAGGCTCGGACTCGAAGACATTCCAGAGGCACCCGGTGCACAGTTGAAAAGGCCCAAAGGTCGTCCTCCAGCTCCTGTTGGTTGTCGACATTTTAATGGAGTGTCCCATTTCAAGAAGCCCGCTGACGTGCAGGGCACGCAAAGCTGTGAATTAGGACCTGGCAGCTCGGCCTCGGTCGTCACTGCTCTCCACTCTGTCTTAAGCAAGCTTGCTAGAGCACTTTTACCGGAGCTGCACACAAGTCCCGGCGGCCGTTCGTTGCTCTTGCGAAAATGTGAAGTCTTCAAAGTCTTGGGAGGAGTACGTACTGTACGAACTACCTGGCTAGGAACGGCATGGTGCAAGATCGAACACACCCCCTGTTCCTGCTTTACTGCTCCCATCTGGACCCTTGTCGGTCACCTCCTGGCCCTTTCTAACCCATTTTCGGCGGGTGGAGATCAGGACTGAGGCAGTGCAAATGGACCACACTCTGTGAAAGAGAAACAAGGCATGCAATGAAAGTGCAATGAAATCACCACAAAGTAACGAACTGCGTATTGGATTCGTAATGGCTGCGTATCTGACGTCGGGACACGAGAACAGTCACCCATTCATTTCAGGGCGAGCAACGCGTCTGCTGGACGTGCCATACTGACTTGTATTGACTTGGTATTGATTGACGATTGACTCCTGGCCGGAACAGCTGGAAATAGGGGACAGTAAAGATAGGTGCCCGGAAGCAAATGCCTGATGCCTGTCAACAGTTGTCTGCCATATGGAATCCCCGGTTGCTTTTTGGGGCCATATCGTGTCCCGTTCTTTCCTTCCATTTGTATTTGTTCTTATTCCTCGTGCCAAAGGCCACGACGCGACTTGGGGAAAGAGCGTCCGGCGACCCTGGGGACGAGGGACCTGATATTGGATATTGGCCGGGGTCCTTGGTGCCGCGGGAACGGCCTTGTAAATATAGATTTCAGCAGCTATGTCGTTCGCTGTCCGTTTCCTCTAGCCATGCTGATATCCATATCTATATCCGGTATCCGGACGGGTAGTGTGATAATTGCATCGTGTACTCTGTGCTGTATTTTAAGCTGCAAGTGCAGGACCTGCCTCAAAATGGCGTGCATGGAGAGCACCTGCCGGTTTGTCACAGTATTCCATACTCCCCACCACCTTCCTTCACTGTCACCCCTGGGTTCTGCTATCGGACGTCTGTACGGAGTATCTTAGCTGTACTCAGTACTCCGTGCACCGTATGCTAGTCTGAAGAGTGACAAAGTGACAGCAGCCAAACAAACGTTGTAGCCCTGCAACTCGAGCCCTGCCGACTTAGCTTGCAGGTTCGGCAGGGAAGTCCCAGACGAGGGATCGCCCTCTATGCGATACACATGCTCCTGGGTCTTCTTTCCGTGTTTTCATACTGCAAAGAGCGAAGTAAGATACCTACCGCCCCGCTCGGCCGGGAAATGCCTTGATTTCTTGACCCCTTTGCTTCTTTATATTTATGCTCGTTCCCTACTAGTAGCTGGGGGTTGGTTGCGGTATTTGGCTACGCCGTTTGTGCACGGAGTATGCCGTAGCGCCTGCTCTTCGAGAAAACTTGGAGGGACTTTAAAGCTCAGCTGTTCTGAGCTGTTCTGGTAACGTGACCGCTTTGACAGCCGCGTTAAATGTTGGGGTAAGAGCGTGCTGCAGTAGCCTTTGAGCTTTGTTCTTGCCTCTTGCCTGCTTTGGGTTTGGAGAAGAGGAGGCGAGCGATTGTACGAGTTGTGATTTCCCCAGTGGAGAGCAGGCAAGGAGGCGAGAAGGAAGGAGTGGCTCGGAGCATTGGGCACAATTATCAATGGACACGGAAGGAGCACGGTAGACAACGGTACGAGGTCACGCCTTATCCGTCCGAACTAATACGGCTTTCGGGAGAGCACACTCTGTCCAGAGCGACCAGGGAGGGAAGGATCACACAGATCCGAGATTGGCAAGCGCGAGCCTGTCCAAGTACGGAGTAAGACGTGAGATCACGGGCAGTCCTCCGAATGGCATCACCTGTACTTTTCTTATGCATACCCGTGAGATACCTCGCCCTTGACTGCATACAAAACGACCAACAAGACCTGTGAAGACCCTGGACACACCCGCCCGGCGAATGGAGCCCTATCCACTCGAATCCCAGACATCCAGTCCAATGGGGCTGCCAAGCACGCATCCCTAGCATGCTTGAAGCTCTGACCAGTTTTTGACTGAGAAAAAAAAACCAGAACAAGAAAACCCTACGTCGTACGGAGTACACCATACTGTGTACGGAGTAATGGCGTGTGGACGGAAATAGAGCATGGGAAAAAAGATAGAAGAACAGAAAAAGGCAAAGAGAAACACTTGTTCATTAGTCCCGTAAGACATCTCATCATTGTTGCCCTTTCCTCACCCAAACGCATCTAGAGAGCCGTTCTTTCCTTCTTTACACACTTTTTTTTTTTTTTTTTTACCTCAATTGACCTGCACTAAAAACGTGTTTTGGCCTTTTACGACATAGCTGCTGGATCCTCCAGTGGCAAAGCTACGCTACGTGGACCGCGTCAGGCGCTTCCTTCTCTCCAATGCCGTGCTGCAGCACATCGTTGGATGCACTAAACAGCTCTGGCTGCAGTAGCGAGTACGAGACCGACAGAGCGACAGAGCGAGTGACGCCAGACGGCAAAGAGGCAAGAGCTGATGTGGTTCTCTGGTGCAGCCCGGCCAATAAAGAACACCAGTTAAAGAAACAACCCCCCCCCGCTCCTGCCGGCTTGCTGTTCACTGTCCTTTGCTCCTGCCCGCCCGACACTTCCGCTGACGAAGCGAGTCTTGAGCTATCACGATGCGGTGGAAACAGGTCGCATGCCGCTATCAAAAAGGACCGCGGGGCTTTAAAAAATTGTTGAAAGAGAATCTCAACTCTTCTGCGGGCGTTGCTGCACGGCGGCGGGTAAATTGAAACTGGGCTCTAGACGGTGTGCTTCTCTGCTTGTCGGCTGCATCCCACTGCATCTTGCTGCATTTTAACTGCATGTTTGGCTGCACCCCCCTGCTTCTTTTCTTACTCCGTACTTGCCTCTTTCCGTGATACGCCGTAAGACGGGCAACAAGGGCAAGAACGACCGCCTATTCAACGCTTGTTGGGCCACCCTTGCCCTGTTCCAGTCCTATCACGCCGCACTTCTTGTGGTGTCTGAATGCCTCTTGCCTCTCGTGTGTGCGTGTGGGCTGCTCTGTGTCGTTCCTGCCCTTTTTGCCCTTCCCCACTCACACCCAGGGAGCCCAGGCCCACCGCTCCTACCTTTCAGGGCACTGGATCTCGAAATCCCAAAGCCTGTCCGAACCTGTTGCCTGTCGTCAGTCCAGTCGCTCTTTCCTAAGCAGTCTCAAGCCGCCCTGCGCCTACCGGCCCTTCTCGACCTTTCCCTTCCTAGCGCATGAAAACCTTCCCTTTCTTTCTCTCTTTCTGTCTTGCTCTTTCACTTTCTTTGCATCTCTCGCCATTTTTTTTGCATTCTTTTGGGGCCCTCTTTCCCCACGCAATTGCCCTTCCTTTTTGTCGTAGCCTTTCAGCCCCTCACCAAGTCGCCGGGCTCTCGGAAAGAGACAGAAATCGTATACATGCTTTGTGACTTTGTAAATATAGCAAGACGTGACTGGGACCGTGGGGCGTGCCTTCCTCGTTATTTTCTGTCCTTTTTGAGCCCTCTTTTGGCCCCCTCCCTCCTGCCTTCCCCTCTCTCACTGTCGATTCACCTCCCCTCTTCCCACTGCTACCTACCTTGCTCCCTAAAGGCCACTCTACTAGTGCACTGTGTCGTTTTTGGCTAGGCCTTCCTTCCCCTGCATCAGCGCTTTTGCTCGCTCACCTCACTTTCGAGCCTTTCTCTCCTTCCCTCCTTCCTGTATCCATACTTCGTACTCTCCTTCCTCGTGTACCATCGTTCCTTCTCTTCTCTCCTGGGAAGGTGCCAACGATAACTGTTGTCCTAACGCTTTGTCTTTCTTATTCTCCTCCTTACGATACCCAATCCTTTCTACGTTTTACATACCCTCTGTTCCTTCTTTTCTCCCTCCGCAGACGTCAGTCTTGTTTTTGCACATCTCGACGAGTCTTTTCGCTCTCGTTTCCTCTCTCACGCCCTCACCCCCAGCCTCCGACACTTCGCTTGCGGTTCGAGACCTCTCTTTTTTACCCATTTCGACCTTTTTCTTTCTTGTATTATACAATCTTTTTGCTTTTTTTGGACTTACTTCCTTTCTTGCTCCTCTTTTGGACGCCCTCTCGATTTCTTCGGCTGCTTTGTCGTGAGTCGAGTTTTGATCGTTGTGGCCGCTGCCGTGACAGGATTTTTGGTCTCTTTTGATTTCGACATCCCATCGACCCTTTCTTGCCTTTTCCTTTCGATATACCCTTCGCGATACCCATCGATCGACACGCCGAGTCGCTTTTCGACACTCCCTTTCAAGATACCTTTTGAGATACCTATCGCACCTTAAGATCTTTTGTCGATCTTCACTTCACATAACCACGACCTACACCCACGCAACTGCAAAATAGCTACACGCGTTCGCTCGCAATCCCCAGACACCCGAAATTGCCTCGCCTTGTTCGAATGTGCCACGTTCAATATGAATAAACTCGCCAACCTCAACATGCGTCACTGGTCCGACAGGATAAACCCCAACTTCAGCATGTCCAACCGACCTCCCAACATGCCTGGCCCAGCCATGAACCCTCTGCAGAAGCTCGCTCACCAGGGTGCCGCCAATGCCTCGGCCACGTCGCTCAACCAGGTCGGCATGGCCATGAACACGCCCATCTTCTACGCGTTCAACGTTCCCTTTGCTTCCGACCTGGCCGGGCCTGACACCGAGGATATCCTGCACGCTACGAAGGATGCAGTTCTCCGTTGGACACATCCCGACAGCGCGCCTGATGACGTGCCCGTTCACGAGCTGCCCGTGCACGCGAACAACCTCGTGGACCTTGGCAATCTCTGCAACCGTCTGTCGGTCAAGAACGAGATCGAGACCAATATCATCACGTCTGTCCCCAAGAACGCCAAGTCTCAGGTCACGACAGTCTGCCTGGTGGGCGCGCCCGACTCTGTCTACCGTGCCCGCGAGACCATCCTGAACGAAACGCCTCTTGCTCTTGTTCGTGCCGACCTTGCCGATTTGCCTGATTGTGTTCTCTTGTCTGCGTAATTCACCGTACTAACTGTCTGTTTCTTTTTTTTTTCTTTCTGCAGCGCTGCACGACTGTCGATATCAGTGGTGACATGGTTGCCGATCTTACCGAGGGCACCTTGAAAAAGGCTGTCACCGATACGCTTGACAACATCTCCAACTTCTGCGGAGTCGACATCTTCCTTCTCGGCCCCAAGCTGACGCCGATCGTGGATGGGCTCAACGGTGACAATGAGCTCCGCCGTGATCAGCGTTGGCGTGTTGCCATCTACGGCGACATCCTGTCGTCGGAGCACGCAAAAACCCGTGTGTTGATTCATATCGACAGAATGGTAAGCTGTTTGACACATATCGTTCACTTGGCCGTTGGCGAGTGAGGAGCCTGTTGTTGGTCAGCATCGAACGGAAAGCTAACAACGTCATTTTTCAAACCTCAGCTGGGCCGCATCTATGACGTACTACGGCTGGATACAAACTTTCACCAACCCCTTTGTGGCCGCAACAGAAAGAACATCAAAGCGATTGAGTCATCGACCGGTACTGCTATCTACATGCCTCCATCGTTCTCGACCGTTTTCCGCTACTCCCCGCCGACCGCCCGCCCCCGTGAGCCGAACGAGATTTTCATCACTGGCGAGAGTCAGGATAGCGTGTCAGCTGCGAAGAAGAAGATCCACGAAGTCTTGGGTCGTACCCGCCTTTTCTTGAAGGATATCGCTGTTCCGGCGGAGAAGATCGACAACATTTTGCTCAGCCGCATGGACAAGGTCCGCAAGATCACCGAAACGAACGGGGCTAATATCCTCTTCCCGGTGCTCGGCTCGAGACAGAGCACGGTCCGGATCCAGGCTACCGAAAACCTCCACACGGAGCGGACGGCCCGGGAGTTGATGGCTCTTGCTGGCCAGTTCTACAGCGGCTTCTGGGCCGTTGCCCAGCCGGACACTCGCCAGATCCCCAACCCGGCCGAAATTCAGTCGATCTTGGGCGAAGTTTGCGCCAACTCCGACGCTGATGTCTCCTTCCAGGGCTGGGCTTTCAGTATCACCGGCTCCGACGATGCCGTTAAAGCTGCACTCAACGTCCTTTCCATGGTCCAGCTTGCCATCCACCTCCCGTATCAGATCAAGGTTAAGATCGAGCTTGCCAACGAGCACAAGGAATTTGTCAGCGGCAAGAAGAACGGCAAAATCAACAAGATCATGGGCCAGAGTAACGTCCAGATCTTGTTCGAGAGCTTCGGCGAGTACAATTTCAACATTGATGTCAATGCTCAGTCGTACGAGTCGATGAAGCAGGGACTCTCACTTGTCGAACAGGAGATGCCGGCATCTATTTCTTTCCACGTTCCGGACCAGTACCACAAGCGCATTATTGGCATAGGAGGCCAACACATCCAGCGCATCATGAAAAAGCATTCTGTCTTTGTCAAGTTCTCCAACGCTATGGACCGAGGTAAGATGCAGCCACTCCTCAGTTTAAATTTTGTTTACAGAATAGCTTACTAACACGACTACATTTAGGCGGTATTGGCCGAGAGGATGATGACATGCGCGTTGACAATGTGATTTGCCGCACGCCTGCCCGCAACGCTCAGAACCTTGAACTAGTCAAGTCTGAAATATTGGAAATGGTTGACCGCGTGGACTCGGAGTTTACGTCACAGATTGTCAACGTTGATCGTCTGTACCACCGTCGTCTGATTGCACGCCTGCCGGAGCTGGAGACGCTCGAGAAGAAGTGGAACTGCAAGATCAGCTTCCCCAGCACCGAACAGGCTAGCGATGAGGTTACTGTCACGGGTCCTCAGTGGCAGGTTCCTCAATGCGTGGACAACTTCCTGGGCATGGTTCCTGACAAGCACGAGATGGTCTTCGTGCGGACCCCCGCCCTGATCAAGTACCTGGAGTCGCCCGAGTATGCCCATGAGCTGGTTCCGAAGCTAAAGAAGCACCATGAAGTCATTCTCACCGTTGAGGAGAACACCGAAGAGACGACTGAGGAGGGTGGGCCGACTGTAACGATGTTGTGGTCGTTCACCCGTAACAATGCCGGCGGTCTCCGTGACGCCGTCGAGGTTCTCTATGCACAGCTCGCGACGGCCAATGTCGAAGTCAGCATTGTCAAGGGCTCGATTCCCCGCCCCAAGTCGGACACTTTCGAGGAGTCCCTTCAGTACTTTGATTCGAAGCTGCTCCAGCACGCGCCGACTGCTCTCGGAACTGACCCGCCGACGAAGTCAGCCTTTGGTGACGAGGTTGCCCGCGAACGCAGCACCATCTTTGACCGACTCCGCAAACCGGGCAGCATGTCGTCGATCTCTTCGTTCCTTGACCGCCGCAAGAACAGCGCTCAATCGTCCCACTCGCTCTTCAAGGGCTCGGCCAACGCTTCCAAGACTTCGCTGATTAGCATCGAATCGACTCGCAGTTTCAACGCCGACCGCAACCCTTGGAACGATAGCGGCGTCAACTTACCCGACGAAGAAGGTTCTCCCTGGCCGACTCGCCCTTTCAGCAACGGCATGGACCACCATAACCTGACGATTCCCCAGACCGGCGAGATCACACCCCGTTACAACCCTCGTCAGTCTGCGGACAGCGGCCGCCCATCGACGTCGCACTCGACCAATTCTGGATACCCTGGTCACGTTGGACCTTTCCGTTGAAAACGACAAAAGGTACCAACACACATTTGTTTTATTCTTCATGCATCATTCTGCGCTTGCTTTGATTTGTCTTTTGCGTTTGGTTTTGCCCTTGCTTTTCCGCTTGCTTTTCTGGTTGCTTTTTTTGTCGTTGCGTGTTGCTTTTCTCGACTAGAATACCGCGGGAAATGGAAAAGAAAAAAAATCAGTCGAAAATACCCCTCCCCACTGGCTGGATATACCCTGGCGCGCAATACCCCAATTTCTCCGGTCATGGATATGGATCTTGTGATGGACGATGATGCGTTGCCTTGTTGTTTTTGTTTATCTCACGTTTATTGTGCTTTGTTGTTTTATGGTTGAGGCGGTTGTTGTGATTGTGGATGGTTGCTTTGCCGGGTCGGATTTGTTATTTTTTTCCCCTCCGTTTTCATTGTGTTGTGCTTTATGTCTTTACGCTTTTATTTCACTTGACGATATACTTTTCAGGCGAAACGAAGCATGCGCATGATATCCCTATTCTATACCAAAAAAGAGAAGGTTAGATTTTTTCTGTTCTTTTACGAACAGCCAAGATGATGCAGTTTGCTTTCATCCCATGTAGCGATGGTGACTTGGTCTTGGTTGTTGTTTGGTTTTTTCTTGTGCTTTTTACGAGTGCGCGATATACGAAGATAGAAGAACAAGATACAAAAGTTGTCGTTTTATGCATATCATTACAGAATTATATACAACGGTGACAGAGCTGCTACTCAGGCAGACAAACCGTCGCTCCGCAACAGACCGCTCTACAGCTTGCCCGCCCTCCCTGTGGCCGCGTCCGAGAGAGTGACGTCCTTATATGGCAGACCAAGGAACTGGTACATAAAGTGGAAGCGGTCGCTGCCGAAGAAGGGCTCCTCGTCGCCATCGTCGTTGGTCACCCACATCCATGGCGCACCAAACGCACCGCGGTCGAGGGCCTCCTTGGTGGCATCCGCCAGCTGGTCCTTGGCTGTCTGGGCAGTCGAGCCGGCAAGAATGGCGTCCACTTCGGTAGATGTGAACATCGGCTTGCTCTGACTGCTGCTGGCCTTGAGCGAGTCCTTGCCACTGAAGCCAGCTGGGGCAGCCTGGAGCACAGACTTGAGCACCTCGGGGTCGCGCAGATCGGCGTTCTCGGGCGTCCAGAAACGGTAGAAAAGGTAGTGGAAGGCAGCCACATAAGTATCGGTCGCAAAGTTGCTCTTGATGTAGTGGAGAGCGCGCAGGGGCTGCACGGTGACGGCACGCTTCATGAAATCCGGCGGCGGCTGAGCTTCGGGCACACCCGCGCGAGCGCAGGACCGGCGAACATCGTACATGCCATAGTTGGCTTTGGCAGGCAGGGCAAAGGGAGGCTTGTTGCCGGAGCCCTTGTTAATGGCGCCGAGGAGGATGGGGTGGTAGCTGTCGTGTTAGCTGGTGCTGGGGGGCGTTGTCGATACATTGTGTAGCCAGGACTTACACGACCTCTACCTTGTTGGCAGCATAGACAGGTGCATCCTTGAGCAAAAAGAGGAAGCCTAGGTAGCTGTACAATGACGCTGTTACAGAGAGGGTGTTAGCTAGGGTCTAGTAGACCGAAAATAAGCCCAGGTTCGGAGCCGGGAGGGCGGCTGCTGCCGCGTTGGCAGAAGGAAGGAACGATCGAGAAGCTTTGTAGCTTTCCGTGTGGCACCCACCAATGTCAATGTACACGTCGATACGGCCGCCCATGGTAGCTAGCTACCTGTGCTTGTGCGTGGTGTGGAAGAGGCCAAAGGTACGCCTATACAGCGATGTGATTGGTAGAACAGCGGTGATGAAAGAATAGGGCGAATTGCGAATGTGTTTTTGATGCTATTTGAAGACAGGCGGTGGTGTATTTCTTCTGATTACTATCGATGGCTGGGGCTGTGATGACTTTTATTGCAGCCAGTTTTGTACGGATGCTGCACAGAGATGCCGTAGCTCAACAGTACAGTAAAGCCGAGGCACAGTGCATTTGGGGTAGGGAGGGAGGGGAATGTTCACATGGTGGTACGGAGTACTTTTGGAGAGTTCAAAATGGGGTATCTCTTTAATGACTAAGCGAGCCAACTTATCGACGAGACCAAGACCTGCCATCTATGTCGACCTCATTCAACTATGTACGTCGTAAAAGTTGCGGATTTCTGCCTAATATCTGCCAGTGTCCTTTTTTGGCTTTAGACGGTAATTGCTTTTAAAGTCAGAGCCTCGATACGACGTACATGTTCCTTGGGATAGCTGCAACGGGCAAGGATGGAGCATATTAATCAAGTGCGGCCTGCCTGCCTTTGTGGTGTTGGCAGCAAACTTTGCCTGGCCTTGGCCAGTAATGGAAATTCCGTGGTGGCCGAGCGATGCCATCGACTTAAGAGATTTCGCACTTCACGGCATGACGTCCAGGCGCGGCCGTATAGACCGCATCAACTGGGCACGGCCTGCCTTGACCGTAGCAGTGCTGGTCGTTCTTGCAGGTTGTGTGGTTGTGTGTGGTTGTGTGTGGTTGTGTGTAATTGCAGTGAGCAATGTACATACATGCAGTAGTGCATGCAGACAATAGTGCTTCAGCCACGCTCTGCCCTCACACTTTTCCGGACATGCGCGCACGTCGCGCTTCTTCCTCGCGACGCATCTCCGTCCGCGCCAGGAAGGACTGCCGGTCGACAAAGGCGCCCTTGGACTTGCCCGCCAAAGCCAGCTCGTCCTGAATGCCTTCGCGGTCCACAAAGCCGGCCCAGTCCATACGGCTCTTCTCGACCGTCGTGAGCTTCTTGGCCTGGTCCTGGGCGGCCTGCTGCTGTCGTAAGAGGGTGGAACGCTCGCGTGCCTGCAGCCGCGCAGCCAGGCCCAAGTCGAGGTCGGTGCGGGCGCCGATTTGTACGAGCGATGGGTCCAGAATGGGTTCAAACGCCGACCGGAAGGCCTTGCGGGGTGGTAGGCGTTTGGGCTGGTCGTCGTCGCCGCCGCCTTGTTTGGTTTCTTCCTCGCCGTCCTTGTTCAGGACAACAATCTCAATGTTGTCGGCACCGACTTGTTCGAGGTACAGTTTTGCCTCGGCCGAGTCGCGTGCAACAATCTTTACCTCTGTGTGGACCTCGCCGGCGAAGTTGTACGTACGCTTGATCTTGATCATCTCGACGTCGGAAGAAGATGGCTTTGCTGCTGCTGTTTCTGCGTCTTCGCTGCCCTTGTTGGAATCGTCTCCCGCAGTTGCAGCAAACATTGCCGCCGATGCGAGTGAAGACAGGTCCGTCTGTTGCTGCTGCGGCTGTTTGTCATCGGATCCGCTGCCTTCACCGCCGCCGCCGCCCATCATCTGCATGAAGAGTGCATCGACATCGACCGTCACGGGGCCCTGCACAGCCGCCACTCGCCGTTCTGCTTTTCTAAAAACTCTTAGCACACAGGCGTATTCTTATTGCGTGCGTAGGGCACGTTGACTCACTCATTCGCTCGTTGGTTGCGCGTCTTGACGAATCCGCCAGCGCCGCCGTCTTCGCCGTCTTCATCATCGCGCCGCCGCTTCTTCTTGCCCTTGCCGATGATGGCCTCGTCGCCCGAGTTTTCAAATCCTGCATCTTCTGCTTCGGCGTCTGCTTTCGAGGCCTTGCTCGGCTGCTGTGCTGCTGTCGTTGTCTCGCCTCCTTCGGCGTCGTCTCCTTCATCGTCTGAATCGGCTGCTGAAGCGTTGTCGGGCGCGTTCTCTGGCGCAAAGTCCGGGTCTTCTGACGATGCATAGTTTTCGTCCTCCATGTCAATGTCTTCTTCGGTGGGGGGAGCCATCGTGTCGTCGGTCCCGCGGGCGGTGGTGCGGTCGTTGTCGCGGGGTTGTCGTTGGAGGTGGAAAGAAAGTGTAGTTTAGTTTTGCTGGTTGAAATTCGGCTTAGCCTCAAGGCTCTTAATCATGCTTCAGCGTGTTGTCCGCGTCCCAGCGTGCCAGATGGACCCACTTCTCGCTCAGTGACCTGCAGCCTTGCGCCGCCCAAAAGAGCAAGTAGCGGAGCTGCCCCTTCCAGTGCCAAGACCCCTGTATCAACGAGCCGTGCCTTCCCTGGACGCCAACGCAGCACGGAAACTGCCACCAAGACAGCTTTCCTTTCTGAATCCACCGCCACAGCCTCTTCGACAGTCCTTCAACGACGACAAAGAGAGTCGACCGGCGATATTTGACTTCTCCAACGCGACATCCAGCACCACCCACCACCCCCATCGACGTTCGATCGAGCGATATTGGCCTAAAAGGCCTCCCCTAACAACTAGCCTCAAGGCATTGGTCCCGACATCCACCATCCACAAAATGCGACGCTGCCACCCCTCGAAATAGAAAAGACGCGATTTACCTTTCCCCAGACCAACCGTGGTCGATTCGAGACCAGACCGAGGAGGTCGACGTACATACGTTCAGACAACATGGACACAGTACAGGATCGCGTGCGCGGGACGGTGCAGTCGCTCTTCCTCAGCGACGTGGAAATGGGCAAAAAGGACGACGATCATCAGCGGCCACGGACGGGCAGTGCAGGCAGCTCGACATTGCGGGCCTCGTCTGTCATAAACTCGGTGCGCGTGCACCCGCGCAAGTTCTTGAAGAGACTGGCCATTGGCGTGTTGGCGCTTCTTTGTGTCTATCTCTTCATCAAGAACTTGCCAAAGGACATACCCGTGCGAGACCATCGACGACCAGTTTATCACGACGTCAACGGCAATGCGGCCTCACGACCAGTACCAGGAGGCCACGCACGACAGAAGCAGCACCAGGTACCTCCTCCGCCGCCACCGCCGCCGCCAGCACAACCCAAAGCCCAGGCACCGCCCTTTACCGAGCGTCTCGGCAACCTCAAAGCTCCCGAAGTGCCCCCAGCTGCACCTGTGGCCCCCGATGCTCCCCCTCCCCCACTACCGCCTGCCCAGCCACATGCTTCGGCCGTCGTGCCCCAGGCTCCCGGCGTAGGCACATACAACGGCCAGCTGCGCTTCCTCGAGCTTGCGGGCACTCTGCGCAGTATCGGCAGCACACGTGGTGCGTTTGTGGTGAACAAGAACGTGCTGTTTGCAGCTGGCAGTCTCAAGAGTATCGCCACATTGTTGCCTCTGGCCTGCCAGATGGGCACTGAGCTGCGCAGCTATGTGCACTTTGCCGTCATGAGCAAGAGCGAGATCAGCATGGCCGACCTGCAAAAGATCAACGGCATCGACCGTTCGTGCAACATTTTCTTCCACGATGCACGGCCCGAATTTTCGGCTATTTCGACCGACGAGCGCATGGAGAATGGCATCGACGTGGCCATGTCCCACGTCCAGCTGTACATGCACCCGCAAGCCATCATTATTGACGGGACGGACGACGAGGAGAACTTCCTTAAGAGGGGCATGCGCACACACGCCAAATCCAGCCAGACCACACTCATTGAGCTGCCCAAGCGCGGTGCCATGCGTCTTGCCTGGATTACCAAGCTTGATAGCGCGTCTCTGTCAAGCTGGAACAAGATCAGCATTGATATTCTTATTCATGCCTACCCGGGCGCTTCGGGCAGCCTAATTCGCCTGCTCAAGTCGTTGAGCGGTGCTGATTTTGGTGGTGGCTCGGTGCCGCATGTCACCATTGAGCTGCCGCAGAAGATCGACCCACCGACTGTGCAGTTCCTCGAGGGATTCCACTGGCCACCAGCCGGGTTTGCCGATGCGGCGGGTACGAAGCAGCTCTCGCTGCGCCACCGTATCCCGAAGCACGGTATTAGCGAGGAGGAGAGCTCTGTCCGCTTCCTCGAGTCGTTCTGGCCAACACACCCACAAGACTCGCATGTGCTGGTGCTGTCGCCACAGACGGAGCTTGCTCCTGATTTTTTCCACTGTAAGTTTCGCGTTCTTGTATAATAAATCAGTCTCAATTCCTTCTAACATATTGTAGACATCAGGTATGCTCTTCTCGAGTACCGCTACTCGAATCCTGCCTTGCTCCAGGAGTGGGACAAGCGTTTGTTTGGCATCAGCCTGGACCTGCCGCGCACCACACTGGATGGCTCGACTCCGTTTGTGCCGCCGCCACCATTGAAGAAGGAGGACGCAAAGGCTGCGACGAAAGAGGAAGACACTGCCACAGACACTTCCTTCTTGTGGCAGGCCCCCAACAGCAACGCCGTCCTCTTCTTGGGCGAACGCTGGGCCGACCTCCATCAATTTGTTGCCCAGCTGCTCGACGTCCAGCGCGCCGAAGCTGCCGCCAATTCGCACACCACACCGCCCGCCAAGAGTGTCAGTAAGACTTTCCCTGCCTGGCTCGAGCACGCCCTCCAGCTCTGTCAGGCCCGCGGCTTCTGGACCTTGTATCCATCGCCGACCACCGCCAGCGCCCTCGCCACCGTTCACGACGAGCTCTACAAGCCTCCTGAGGAGTATGAGGATGATGTTCTGGCTGAGGCTGCCGCAGCCGGTAGCAACCCCCACTGGTCCGGCCCAGACGAGGTGCGTCTGGGAAGCAAGACGCTTATTGAGGCGCTGCCCCATGGCAGCAGTGGCAGCGGCGGTGAAGGTGGTGGCCTTGCGCCCTTCTCAGACCTCCCGCTGTTGGCGTGGGAGGGTAAAGTCTCGACGCTCGAGGAGCTCAACGACCAGTCTATTGCCTATGCGACGCACTTCCGCCGCACCACGGGTGGCTGCAGCGAGGGCATGCTGGCTGTGCTGTTGCCCGAGACGCTGTTCTGTAACGACATTGAGGACTAAGCGACCTTTCTTTTTTCTTTTTTTCTTTTTGGTTATTTTTGTTATACTTTTTCTTTGTTTATTCACGCAAAGTTGGGACGGTAGAATTTTTGGGCAGGATATAGGGACATGGAATTATTTCATTTTGAATATCATGTTGTTTCTAATTCATAAATTCATCAATATCGCTAAAGAAAGGCAAAGGTATCCAAGAAAATTGCTACACTATCACGACAATGCCCATCTCAGCTTTGGTTTTCACTTATCCGGTTGACGACCAGTAGTGTCACACATGAGCCGAGAATCGCTAGGGCCACGGCGCCCATGATCTAAGGGGACATGTTAGCAGAGATTTTAGGAATAACGGAATAGAAGAACAATATGGGGTACGTACAGATTGTGTCTTCCAACCGGACTGGACGATAGCCTGTCGCCGGCTGTATTTGTTGACAGTTTCTAGAGGTGTTAGCATGTTTGGGTGGCACGATGTCGGCCTCATGACGTGCAAACGTACTGATGTAGTTGGCAACGCCCACGAAGAGCGTCAAGACTGAGAGGAGCCAGAAAATGATGCCGAGTGGCCGTGCCATACGCAGTTCAAGCGGCGATGGCTGGCTTTTGAGATGGAACGACAGAACAATGGCCACAGCCACAACAGCCATTGTCACAGAAAGGCGCAGATACGAGAGAAAGGCTGAGATGTCAGTGCAATCCTGCGTCTAGGAAAAGGCTCGCGATGTCGACTTACTTCGTTCGTTGGCCAAACCGTCGCGGGCCTATTATAGTTATTAGCATTCATTCAAACACAGCAAGCCATTTGATAGCGTGAACTCACATCACTACTTGTGTTCTCAAACAGGAGAGGCCCAAAAAGAGGCCATATCCAGAATGCAGCCTCGCCTGCATAGCCATACGAGCCAACCTCGCCAACCTCGACTGGTTTCGTCATTGCCGACAGCGGCGCGCAGCACAGGTCGCCACACGTCGTCGAGTCGTAGCCATCGTCTTCGTCTTCGTCTTCCGCTCCAGTACCGTACCCATCATCGACAGGCTGTGTCTGCTCATCGTCATCGCTGTATCCAGAGCTGTCGTCGTCATCGTCGTCATCGTCGTCACCGCTTCCTCGGTTGCGTTGAGCATTTTCTTCGACGTCGGGCCACGCCGCAGCTGTCGCGCCCGTATGGTGGTGGTGTTGGCTGTGCCGACTATGTCGCGGTGCGACGCGGGGCATTTCGAGAGGCATCGTACTTGTTGAAGTAAGTTGCTCGAATAAGATAAAACGTGGCTCGCGTGGATGTCACGTTGTCGTGCCGTAGTCCGGTCGCTTGTCGTAGAGAGAGTTGAGATGAAAGCGGAGCGTGGAGATGGGAAGGTAATACGACGTATTACAGCCCGCTCGAAATGACGCCTTCTTACTCGCTGATGAGCTTTGTGCCACCTTCTGTTATTCGTGCCTGCCGCGGGAAGCTTGGACAGACAATGGCAGGTAGCACGCACTGAACCTTGTCTGCTTTAGGGAGGTCCAACCAGCCAATGGCGGCAACCGCGTGGGGGAAAGCGGGGAAGGCGCGACCTGTACTCCGTACTCCGTACCAAGCCAGGCTCAATTGCAAGCTGCAGCGATTTTTTTTCTTTTCTTTTCGACGCCAGCCTTTTTGCAAATATAAATGAAAAAGAGGCGGAATACGCTCCGTTCGCCATACCCAGACTTGTCAAAGTCCCTTGTTGCTTTCTCTTTTGCTAGCCTCGTTGTTCTTGCAGAGTGAACTGCGGGAATCGACCGCTAGCCCGCTAGCTGGGAAAATAGCTTTCAGGTTTCGTAGAGATAAGAGTCAGGCCAGGAAGGCTCGACCAGCTCGATTTCCCAAAGTCGGCACACGGCAAGAACGACCACGCAAGCGTTGCCCAGTCGCTCTTTCCAGTCACCGCCCACGGTGCAATACGCTGTAGATAAGCCGAGCTCCAGCCTGATTTTTACGTTCTTTTTAACCCTTTGGGGTAAGCGAGTCCGACTTAGCGGCCCCCTCGGTGCAGCATGCTGTCAAAGGGGGCGGTCAATTGGCCGTTCCTTAAAGGACCAATCCAATCCCCATTGAACGAAAGAAAGAGCCCAAAGAAAAAAAGAAAGACAAAAAAAAAGAGAGGCGGCGAACAAGGCCTGGCCAGACCACGCCAAGCTCAGGGAAGGAGGCGGCTACAGGTTCCCATTTGGGCCACGGGCTCGCCAGTGATTACCACTTCCCCCTTCCTTCAGAGATAGTCGAATGCGCTTGTAGCTGAGATTTGCGTAGGGAAGGTGCCCGCAAGCAACGGCCTACTGCTCTTTCCCTTTCCCTCTTTTTTTCACCTTGTATTTTCCTTTTTATTTCTTCTTCGCCCTTGTGACTCCGTCATACTGCGTGCAGCTCTCCGTGCTTTCTACATCCCACCTTTTACAGCGTCGTATGGACATTTTTGTCCCCTTGTCACTTGTGCCTTTCTTTTGACCCTTTGCAGATCCCTGAACTGCCCGCTCTCCGCCATTGTGACTCCGATAGTGATTTTTGGTGTCATTTTTCTGCCGTCTTTTTATCCCACAGTTCAAAGCTTCGTGCCTTTCCTCTCCGTTCTTCTTTTCCTTCGTCTTCCTTCTTCTTTCTTGACATTTTTCTTTTCTGCTTGATTACAATTGAAGAAGGAGCTTCTCTGGCTTCCATCTTGCTCTATCATCATCCGTATCATCTCCTTGAAGCTTGCCTCGCTTGCTGGTTTTCTTCTTCTTTACTTATTTACTTTCCCTCCCGCCACTCTTCCCCAATTCACAATGGCGCCGAATAGCCGGCCCATACCAACCGGCTCGCCGGGCACTGGCACTCGCCGGGAGTCCATTGCAGGCCTTGCCTCGTCTTTTGCTGCTTCCCTTGCCGATCCCTCACCATTGGCGCAGGAAGTGCTCGCCCGCGACATTGCCGAGCTTACTCCGTCCGAAATCGAGGCCGAGAACCGTGCAGCTGCTTCCGGCCCTGCCTCGTACCACTCGGCCGGCATTGTCCCCTACACCGACGGCAATCAGGACGACATCGACACCGACGCCGACCTGGACGGCCCCGGTTCCAACGGACCCTACCTCTACCGCCGACCGAGTGCCATTGCCTACGGAAACATCCGCCCAGTTCTCGGAGTAGCCCCTGCAAGCGCCCCAGCCCTGAGTAAGGTGGAGAAGCTCAAGTCTCGGGAAGCCGAGCGCAGTCTCCTCCGCGACAATCACCTGCTGCCTCCGAAGCACGCCTCTGCTTCGGGATCCGGCCATGCCGGCTCTAGCTCCGCTGCTGCTGGAGAGGGCCGCCAGCCCGGCTTCTTCACCCGCGCGTACAAGAGCGTCTTCAGCACGCGCCGATCAAAAGACACGTCTGAGGAAGAGCGCCGGTTACAGGGAGACGGCGTAGACACTGTCCCAACGCCGGGCGTGCCAGATGAGCGGACAGCGCTGCTCACCCCTACATCGCCAGCACCCGAGTCCGATGGCTCCGAGGTGGAGCCCCTTCTCGACGAGCAGTGGAACGCTGCTGTGGCTGCCGGCCAGATTCATACTACGTGGCAGCGCGAGGCCAAGACCATCGCCGTCTACTCGCGGTCGCTTATCACTACGTTTATGCTCCAGTACTCTATTAACATTACGGGCGTCTTTGCCGTCGGCCACATTGGCAAGGCCGAGCTCGGTGCCGTCAGTCGTATGTTGAACTCCCGTGCATTCCTATCTTATTGCTCAACCACCTGCTAACAACACCTTTTCCTAGTCGCCGCAATGACCGCGAGCATCACCTTCTACGCACCCTCCCAGGGCCTCGCCACATGTCTCGACACTCTCTGCTCCCAAGCCTACGGTTCCGGTCACAAGTTCCTCGTCGGTCTCCAGCTGCAGCGTATGTGCTGTTTCCTTCTTCTTCTGTGCATCCCGCTTGCTGCTGTTTGGGTGTTTTCCGAGGACATCCTCGTGAACCTGGTGCCTGAGCGTGAGATTGCCGCACTTGCCGGTCTGTACCTGCGCATTTTGGTTATCAGCATGCCCGCCAGTGCAGTTTTCGAGTGCTCCAAGCGGTACATGCAGGCCCAGGGCTTGTTTACGGCCAACACCTACGTCCTGCTGTTGGCAGCACCCCTCAACATCTTTTTGAACTGGCTGTTCGTGTGGCGCTTGGAGCTGGGCTACATTGGCGCTCCCATCAGTGCCGTGATCACGCAGTGGCTGATGCCCCTGCTCCTCTTCCTCTACGTCTACTTCATCGACGGCTCACAGTGCTGGGGCGGCTTCACCTGGCGCATCTTCTCCAACTGGGGCCCCATGATCAAGCTGGCTCTGCCCGGTATGATCATGGTCGAGGCCGAGTTCTTTGCCTTTGAGATTTTGACTCTCGGCGCCGGCCGCTTCGGTTCCACCACTCTAGCCGCCCAGAGTATCCTCGTCACGCTTACTTCGACCACCTACCAGCTCCCTTTCCCCATGTCCGTCGCCGCGTCCACGCGCATTGCCAACCTCATCGGTGCTAAACTGCCCAATGCTGCCAAGACCTGTGCCAATGTGGCTACCTTTGCCGGTGTCGGTTTGGGCGTCTTCAACTTCCTTTGGGTCCTTATCTTCCGGTACCAGATCCCCCGCCTCTTCACCAGCGATCCGGACGTTATTTCCATCGTGGCCAAAACAACCCCCGTCGTCGCCTTCCTTCAAATTTTTGATGGCATTGCCTGTGTGGCCAGCTCTCTGCTTCGTGGTGTTGGTCGCCAGGAGATTGGCAGCTATGCCAACCTTGCTGCTTACTACATTGTGGCCCTCCCCATCTCGTTCTCCACGGCCTTTGGTCTTGGCTGGGGTCTTACCGGTCTCTGGGCCGGTGTCGGTATCGGTCTGTTCCTGGTTACCATTGCCGAGTACGCGTACCTCTACAGCTACAACTGGGACCGTGCCGTCGAGGAGGCCGAGGTGCGGAATTTGTCTGGTTAAGTGATGTTCTGGGGAGGGAGACGTTTCCTAGGATTATGAAAATACCTTGGCGTTTCTTGGATGACCTAATGGCCCAAGGCGTTTAAGTCTCTCCTGGAGTTGTTGAGATAAAAGGATCTGCTTCTTGGTTTTGCTTGGTTTATATCTTGGTTTATCTCTTGGTTTATTGGTTTTCTTGTTTCCTTTTTTTTGTCATCAAGACCAGCCGCTCAGCATACTATTAGCACACTTTTCTGCATGTGAGCCAAGCATACTTATCACAAATCTATTGTTCTTTCTACTCGTATTCACCCTGAGATTTGCACTGGCCAGTTGATAATATTTTCTGTCCGTGTTTGATTTCATCGGTCTTGGCTTTTCGTATAAGCCATACAATCGCCGTTATTGGTTGCGGCGTCCCCTCTTTCCCCAACAGGCGTCTTGGTGGCTGGTGTCACATGCTTCCCTCCCCTATTTTTGCTCTTTCCTTTCTCAGTGCTCACAATCGCTCACAGTGCTTGCAGCGGCTGGGAAGGTGCGAACGACGAACAGCGTCACCACTTTCCCCCCTTTCGAAACCCACTATAACTTGCCCCGCTAGAACCTTAAAACAGGAAACGCTCTGCTGTTCATGTTGGCCCTTGCCTCTTTCCTTTTTGCCAGTCTCGCGCGCGCCTTGTTCTTTCCGCATTCCGTCCACACACACCAAGCAACCACCACCCACCCCTCCTTCCTCCCGCGACGCTGTGCCAGCGCAACTTCCCCCGTCTTCAGGCAGTCTTGAAACTTGCGCCCCGCTCAACAGAAAAGCTTCCCTCGCAACTTCCAAAACCCAAAACCAAAAAGCCTTTATTTTCTGCTTCCGTTATCCGTCTAAGCCGCGATTTGCGTTTCTCTTTTTGAACGTCTCTTTTCTGCCTGCGACTCTCGATTCGAACCTAATTCTCAGCCTTTCCCATTTCTCTTCGTCCTCCAGCTGTTTCCACTTGTCTTCCGACCCGCCCTTCACCGCCCTGCGACTTGCGACCGTACAACGTCCCATCTCGAAATAGTGAGCATCGTCACTTTCTAGAGCCTTGATTCAACGCCGACTTTCGGTTCACTTCGCTTGGTCCTCTTCGACGTTCAGCCTTTTCTATCTCGACTCTACGTTATACAGCCTTCTTCCAGCGTTATCCAGCTCGTTTCGCCGACCCGCCCGCCGCGTCTTCGAACGCCGCCAACCGCCCAAGATGGGTATCTCTATTATCCAGATACAGCAGCAAGGCGAGCATCCAGACGATTTTCTTCCTTCATGTCGTACACCGACTAATACCTCCTCCAACAAATAGTGATAATAGAAACGATTGAAAATATTACACGAGGCGACGTGAGCAACCTTCCTACACCCCATCCCTAGCCTTCCGGCCCCATTCTCTCCAGATACGAAGAACGACTGCTCTGGCGGAAGGCCACGATGTTGGACTCTGTGTGACCGATTTGCTAATACATGGGACCGACGGGAAATAGTGGAAAGTACTTGTGCTCGACGAAACGAGCAAGAAGATCATTTACAATGTCGTCAAGGAAGATGATATCCTCAACAAGAACATTGCTAGTATGTTCTCCTCGAGCAATTCGGTACATAAACTGGAACGGCATGGCATCTGACACATCTTTACAGATATCGAGGTCATCGAGGAGCGGCGCGAGATGAACCCCACCATGGACGCCATCTACGTCCTCTCGCCGCAGCAGCACATCGTCGACTGCCTGCTGGCCGACCTGGATCGCAAGCGATACCGTCGGGCCTATTTGGTGTGGACGAGCATCCTGGACCCGAAATTGCAGCAGCGTATCGACAGTGCACCCGCCGCCCGACAGCAGATTGCCGGCTTCGACGTCCTCTCCATCGGCTTCTTCCCGCGCGAGTCACACCTCGTCACCTTCCGCGATCCCTGGAGCTTCCCCATTCTCTTCCACCCCGACTGCAACGACTTAGTTCGGCAACACATGGAGGACCTGGCACAGAAGATTGCCAGCGTCTGTATAGCAGCAGGCGAATACCCAAAAGTACGATACTACCGGCCAAAGAACCCGATACACGAGGCCAGCGTTCTGTGTACACACCTGGCACGCTTTGTCCAGCAGCAACTCGACGACTACGCCCGATGGAACCGCGAATTTCCCCCACAAACCAACCGCCCACCCGGCATCCTTGTCATCACGGACCGGTCGATGGATCTGATGGCGCCCCTCGTCCACGAGTTTACATACCAGGCCATGGCCCACGACCTGCTGCCCATTAAGGAGGGCGACAAGACAACGTTCCATGTGACTTTCAACGAGGGCGAGGCAGGGCAGGAAGAGAAGGATATGGAGCTACAGGAGAAGGACACCGTCTGGGTTGACAACCGTCATCGGCACATGAAGGACACCATCGATAAATTGATGGGCGACTTCCAAAAGTTCCTCGACCAGAACCCACACTTTACAAACGACAAGGGTGACGCCACGAACCTGAACGCCATCCGCGACATGTTGGCTGGTCTTCCCCAATTCCAAGAGATGAAGGAGGCCTACTCGCTGCATCTCACCATGGCCCAGGAGTGCATGAACAAGTTCCAGCACAACAAGCTACCCGACGTTGCATCTGTTGAGCAGACACTGGCGACGGGGTTGGACGAGGACTACCGCAAGCCGCGCAACATCCTTGATCAAGTGGCACGACTTCTGGATGATGAGGCCATCTCGACCGAGGACCGCCTGCGTCTCATTATGTTGTACGTCCTGTACCGCAACGGTGTCATCCCTGAAGACATCAACCGCCTACTGGCCCACTCAAACCTGCCCAAGACTCTCTTCGACACGATTGTGAACCTGGAGCTGCTCGGCGGCCGCCCAGTGCGCGGCCTGAAAGAGGTCGTGCAGCCACAACCTCCCGTCTTCCCGCCAGACCCTAAAGCAGCGCAGAACGGCAATGAAGAGGAGTACTCCCTCTCCCGCTTCAATCCGGCCCTCCGCACATTACTGGACAACCTGTGCCGCGGCCAGCTCGACCCGCTTGTCTTCCCTTATGTCAACCCGCCACTAGACCCCAACGGAGATGCCATGCTGGCCCAGGGCTCTCTGCGTGCCGCCAAGCCCAGCTGGGCCGATGCGAACCGCCGTGTCCCCGACAACCGCCAGCGTATTTTTGTCTTCATGGCCGGCGGCGCTACATTCTCCGAGGCCCGCGCCTGCTACGAAGCATCGGCCAAGTACAACCGCGATATCGTCCTGGCCACGAGCCATATGCTGACGCCGCACCTCTTCTGCCGCCAAGTCGGCGATCTCTCGGCCAACCCGCGGCAGCTCGATATTCCACTGAGCCGGCCTAAGCCCAAGGCACCCGCTCATCTATTCGAACGGGAGGCACCGACACCGCCGCCGCCGCAACAGATGCAGGCTCAGGGCCAGAGGCCTGGAGCTCCTGGCGCTGCACCTGGCGGCGGTGCTGGTGCCGGTCGCCGGCCAGTACCTGGCGCTGTTCCAGGTGGCATTCCCGGTGGCCCGCGCCCGCCTGTCAAGCAATTGGGTGCCATGACGCTTAACAGCGGCGGCAGCGGAGGTGCGGATGGCAAGCTCCACAAGGCTGAGAAGGACAAGAAGAAGCGGAACATTTTTGGAATGAAGAAGTAAACAAACGATGAAGAGTATAAAAAGGCTACACGGGAGACTACTAATAACTTTACTGGTGGCTGACTTTTTTACTTTATTCGCTCCTATATCTTTTTCTCGGCCTGTACGTTAGCGTATGAAAACCCACGCCACGATCTAATAATTTGAATACATTATCTGTAAAATTTTCTCATCTGTGATGGACCTCTTTTGAAGTTCTGTGTTTTCACTACCTTTTATTTATATCTGCTTTATGAAACTAAAATACAAAGCAAGCATAAAATGTCTTAAAAAAGGAATTGAAAATCAATCAAGAGAACATGCGTGAAGCGTCTAGTCTATAAACAAGCCCTGCTCAAAGCTTATAGAGACCTTGTACTTTTGCTTGCTTAGTATGGGATTTTGTCTTTCATTACGGCCACGATATATCACAAAGGCAAATTGACTTTCAGACGCAGTATGAATTTCTCGTGATGTTTTGATTTTCATCCGTTCGCGAACAAAATACATAGATGACAGATGGATGCTGATGGATGATGATGAATGTTGCTACAAAGAAATGAAAAACGTTTCCTCTTTGTCATATCTTCTCATGGGGCCCTTTTCATATGTTTCAAGGTTGTGCCCCTTTGAATGTCGTTCGTTATACATACATACACGGAGAAAGTTTGATGGACGCAAGCGACCACTTCGAAAAAAAAGTTTTAAAAAAAGGCACACCGTTAAGCCGATTGCGTGCCAAACCCCAATGATAAAGCCCTCAAGCTGATACCACACCCCCGCAACGTACAAAAAGGGAGGAACACATCTACGACCTTCTGTAACCTATTCCATGAGGCGGGGGTGGCATTCCGCGGCCGTCGTTGAAGGGGAAGTCTGGGGGAGGAGGGCCCTGGAAGTTCATGCCAGGCGGCGGCATAAAGCCAGGGGGGCCCGGAGGCGCATTAAAAAAGCCCGGCGGAGGCGGCGGGATGTTACGGGGCGGGCCTGAGGGAATGCCGTCCGGAGGGAAGGGGCCCGATGGCGAGAAGTTGGGCGGGAACATGCTGGCCATGTTGGGAGGCATATTGGGCATGTTGAGCATGTTGGGGGGTATGTTGGGGGGCATGTTGGCCATGCTCAGCATGTTGGGAGGCATATTCGGGGGCATGTTCGGAGGCATATTGGGCGGCATGTTGGGGGGCATGTTGTGCATGCCTGGCATACCCGGCATGTTGGGCATATTCGGCATGTTGGGCATGTTGGGCATGGCCCGGTTCTGCGGGTTGCTTGGGTGGTTGGCACCAAGGCCCGGGGGCGGGATCATGGGCTGCTGCGGACCCTGAGGCGGGCCTTGCTGAGATGGCATACGGCCACCATTGCCACCGGCGCCGCCGTCAGGACGACCGCCACCCTGCTGCTGCTGTAAGAATGGCGGCAGAGGTCCGTGCATGTTATGCTCCAGACCCGGTGGTGGGGGTCTCTGGAGAATCTGGGTCGGCTGCTGGGGTGGCCGACCTTCAGCCTCCTGCTGGCGGTGGAACTGCTCCTCGTTGAACATGCCCGGCATGCCTTGGGGAGGGCGCCCCATCTGTTGCTGCTGCTGCTGCTGTTGCTGCTGCTGGCGCTGCATGTTGATCCGGTCGCGCTCACGGGCGAATTCGGCCATCTCGGCCTCGCGGTCCGGGACGGACGGGATGTTGACCTGCTTCTGCGGCTGCGGCATGCGCATCATGTGATCCTCGTTTCTACGCGGATCGGGTCCCCGGCTCTGCATGAGCTTCATGAGGAACTCGGTCTGCGCGTTGGGCGTGCTAATGTTCGAGCCAGGGCCGCCTGGGCCCCCACTAGGCGGGCCAGTGCGAGGATGGCCCTCTTGGCTGGCTGGCTGCTGCTGGCGCGAGAGCAGGAGTTCTTGAAGCACCTGATCATTGCGGGTGGCCGCCGAAGGCGACTGGGTGGACATGGGTGGCTGGCGCTGCATCAAGAGCTCCGGCAAGCTAGCCTGGGGCCCAACCTGGTGCATGCCGCCCTGGAAACGAGGGTCGCTGCGACGCTCCACGCTGGGTGGGGGCTGGCCCTGGTGGAACGGAGGGTCAGGTGAAGTGAAACCGCTCCGCTGGCGACCGTCGCGAGGGGCAGACGGGTTTGAGGCCGAGGCTGGCGATTCCTGGAAAGCGAGACCACCACCAGGTGGAGTTGCATTGTTGCTAGGACCTGGGATGCTGCCAATACTGATGCCTGGGTGTGCGGCAGGAGACGTGGTTGAACTACCACCAACGCTCGTGCTGTGAAGCTTTTGCAGGAGAATCTGGAAGGCTGCTTTCTCATCAGGCTCGCCCGTGGGTGCTGAAGATGCAGATGCCGATGCCGCATGTGTCTGAGATGTAAGTGCAGCAAGCAGGTTAAGGCTGCCGCTGCTGGCACCCTCATTGGCGTACGTGCCGCCGAGACTGACGCCTCCGCCACCATTGGAGGGCGACTGGGGCGCAGGAGGCGGCGGAGCCGCTGCGGGTGTTGGTGGCTCGGTCTGGCTTTGCGATGAGAAGAACGATGAGAACTTGGACGATTTGTTCAGCTTGATCTTGTTGATCGCAGCAATATCGGCCTCGGTCATATTGCTGTCGTCAGGCTTCGTCGTCTTGGAGAACTGCTCGAAGAAGCGGTCTGGGCCAGGATCCACAGCCGGAGTCAATGCGGGCTCATTTCTCCATGTCTTCTTGGCGTCGCCAGCCGAGGACGGGTCGTTGGACTTCTTCTGGCTCTCGGCATCTCGGCCCTTCATCTCGGCCATGAAACGACGCAGATCGTCTTCAGTGTGGCCGCCGCCTCCGCCACGACCACCGCCGAGGCCACTAAGACCACCAAGGCCGCTGAGATCGCCACCACCGCCACCTGCACCACCGGTCGGTACATCGTCAGCGAATGCAGCTTCTTCGTCCATCCATTCGGGATCGCGCTCCTGGCGCTGGTTGCCATGATGGTCGTTCCGGTCTCCGTGGTTCCAGTGGCGATCGTAACCGCCACGGCCACCGCGGTCATTCCGGTTGTTGCGATCATTGTAATCGTTGCGATCGCTCCTGTCGTGATTCCTGTTGTCACGGAAGCTGTCGTTCGCCTGGTTGTCGGGGTCACGTTCACGCCAGTTTCTGGTCTGATCGAGACGGTTCCGCTGCCCTGGGCGGTCATTGCGATCGTTACGATCGTTGTTGCGGTCATTGTTGCGATCGCTGTGACCTACTCGATCGTCGTTTGCGTTGTTGTTGTTTATGTTGCTCCCCCAAGGTGTGCGAGCGGGCAGACCGTTGCGACGAGGGCCGTCGTTGTTGTCGTCGCCTCCATCGCGGTCAAAGTTGCGGCGTGGCCGGTCGCGTCCCGCAGCATCGCTATCGTCGCGGTCCCGCGGCTTGCGGTCGTCACGGCCAAACCGATCAGTACCTCCACCGCCGCCGCCGCCAGTGCCCACACCTGCACCGCCACTGCCACCGTTGTTCATGCGGCTGTGGCCGTGGAACCGCTCTGCGCCATCGTGGCCAAAACTCTTGCGCGGCTTGACGGTGCTCCATCCTTCGTTGTCCTGGTCGGTGTCGCCACGGCGACGGTAGTCGGGGTTGCGTGGTTCGCGCGTGTTGCTGGCGCGGGGGTTGCCGCCGCCAAAGTTGCTGGTGTTTAGAAAGCTGTTGGTAGCATCAGACTGTTCACCACGCGTGCGTCCACCAAAGCGGTCGCGGCCGTCCGAGTCCCGAAAGGTCTTGTCGTTGCCGTCGGTCTTGTTGCCGAGGGTGCGGAGGGTGGAGGCTGAGGCGAAGCTCATCTTGGGAGGGCGGAGTACAATATCTTCAGAGTCTATGTGGAGCGCAAAAAGACGGGTCAGCGGGGGTTGCACAGTAAACAGAGACGGGAGACGTCAATGGAGACCGCCGTACTGGAAAGGTTGCGAGAGTTGTGGCGGTCGCCGGTCGGGCGACGGTTCGCCGGGTCGAGGGAGAAGCCCTCATTGGCCTTGGTCCGTTCGGTGGTTACGGGGCGGGTGCCAGTTGTCTGGACGCGGGTGTTGTTGTCTGGGACGGGCCTAGGAGGAGCAGGTTAGCAGAAAGTCGTCGGCCTGCGATTAAAGAAAGTAGGACTCACCCCATCCATTGGTCGGCGGGTGGCAGGCCAGGTGGTTTGACACATAATGGAGATTGGCGGAGCTGGAGCAACGCCTCTGCGGTATATCGAGAAGCCATGGCTACGGTCGAGAGATGCCGAACATTCGGCTAGGAAGAGGGAAGAGGTGAAAGAGAGAAACCAAACCGAGCAAAGGAGAGGCACGGAACAGCTGAGAAGTCTCGAGCTGGCCGTGGGAGAGAAGATCTGCAGGATTCGAAACCTGACCAGGTACGACGTAGAGAGCTGAGGAAAGGGGCGGCGAAGGTCGCAGAGCTTGGAGCAGAAGTGAGGCAGAACGGACGATTGGAACGAAAATTCGTTGGGACAAAGATATTCGCGTGGCCAGGAGCAATATATTCTCAAAGAGCGAGGTCAAATGCAGGAGAGTTGTGCAAAAGCGACGAAAAGATGCAAATCGTCAATCGCAAAAACGAGGCTGGTTCAATTGGGTTGGGTCGCTTCTTGATGCAGCAAAGGAGCTGGACGGGCACAATGTCGCTTCCGCAATTGACGCTGGGGCAGCAGGAGGCCCGGACGCGAGGCAAAGGAGAGGCCGTGAGTCGAAACTTGAGCTCCCTTCCCGCCTCGACAATCTCGGGCAATTCGACGATGCAAAAAGGGCGGAATTGGGGGCCTTGAGGGCGTTGCAAAGGGGTGCGTGGCAGATGCAGGAAATCGAGCGATGGGTACGAGAACGCCGTTCTGGCAGAGCAGACACGAGAAATCGGATCGAGCGCGGTGGTTTGGGGGTGGTTTTGGAGCTTGTTTTTGAGATTGTTGACGAGGGAGTGGTGAGAGTTTGTTTGGGATGTTTGAGTAAGTTTGGGGGGTGTTTGGGTGCGTTTGTGTAGCTGTCATGAGATGTGCAAAAGGGAAGGCACCAAGGGCAGCCAGCCTGAAAGAGGGAGGCAAGCAGGCAAGTCCCTTCCTTCCTTCTCTGGGCAACAACGACCCAGGAGTGCCAGGCCGTGTGGCCCTTTGTTCGAATATGTGTGCCGCCAACGAGGGCCTTGCTCTGATTCGCCCTTGGGGCTACTGTCACGTGCACATGGCTAGCGGGAATGCGCTGGCAGGCGCATAAGGCCGCTAACGTACGCACACAGGGACACACTATTACGTCGTACTCCGTAGTGGGAATCGCTGGGCATTAATATGGGGACTTTTTAATGGAGCTTCTCTTCTATTACGGCGTCCTTTTCACAGCCTTTGTTCTTTTGGGCCTTCACTTAATTACGTCGTAGAGTTATCCAAATTGTTTGGCAGAAATACATAGGTCAGTGCTATTATACTCCGTATGTTGCTTTAATTTTCCTTTTATTCCCCCTGATTTTTCTTGGTATGAGTTCCCCTCATGTTCCCTCTGTTCCCTCTATTTTAGTGATGTACTATAAGTCGCTGTACAATAAGTCGCTTGATATATGCCTGAAATGCAAAAGTAAAGTAAACAAAAGATATCTCAGCCCCAGCTTTGAGAGTCTGGTTTCGCCGTATCCCCATCTTATACACCAATGCTCTCTTGAACACCGTGCAAGCTCCATTGCTCGACACGGTCGTGGTCGCAAGTGTCCCACAGCCTCTTCCGCAGGGCCTGGACAATACGGGCCTCGTCGTTCTCATCGGGACTCTCGACGCCGCCCTTGACACCATGTGTGCGCTCAGTCGTCTTTTGGCGGCCGTTGCTGTTGCCGACCGAGGCCCGTGTGGCCTCCAGAGCCGTCAGCCAGCTCACAATGCCAGACCGTGTGATCAGCGTCGTGCTGCCACCCGGAATGTCGGACACCCGGCTCACAATGCGCAGGATCTGGCGACGCAGCGGTGCACGCATATAAGGATTGGACGCAACAGACACGACGGCCTCGAAAAGGCGGCGCGAGCGGAAGTAGTCAATGTCGGCGGGTGTGCGCAGACTGTCAATCAGGTATGACAGCAGCCAGCTGATCTCGGCATAGTAGGAGTCGTCCTCGGTAGGGCCGTCGTGGACAATGTCATTGACGAGCGGGAAGGCGCGCATGCGCCAGACGGGGCCGGCAGTCAAGAACGTGTTGACCTTGGCGTAGAGGCAGTGCAGCGGATTGCGCAGGACGTCGAGGGCGTGGCAGGCAAAGGACGCGATGTGGCTCGGAACAGGCAGCTCGGCCGTTTCCTTGTCGGTCATCCAGGCCTTTGTAGACTCAACAAGCTCCGACAGCAGCAGCCACACCTGGTCCTTTTCGTCATAGGTCGACTCGCGGATCTTGGCGGCCATGTTGGTTAGGTTGACCAGGGCGGCCCGGCGCACACTGGCATCCTCGGCCATGAGCAGGCCAATAACGGCAGCTGCATGGCCCTCTTCAACCAGGTCGTCTGCTGGCCGTGTTGACCACTTGGAGAGAGCAGCCGAGTCGAATACGCGAGGAGGAGAGATGTCGAGAAGGTCTTCAAGCGAACGCTCATCAAACAAGCTACTCTCCTCGTCAACGTCGCCGTTGATAGCAGTCTTGTCTGTGCTGGTATTTTGGGACTCCTTGGACTTGGGCTTAGACTGGCTAGCGGCGGCATTGGGGACGGGTTTTCTGAGAGTTTTTTCGAGCTTGGCAGGCGCCTTTGGCGAACTTGTCAGTGCCTCCAGGACCTTGGTCCAGATGGGCGCAAGAGACACCTCATCACCGCGGCAGAGCTGGAGGTAGTAGCGCAAAAAGTTGGTAAGACGAGTAATCGTCTCACTGTCTGCAATGTCGACGGCAAACTTCAGCTGCTCGGCAATGGTCATGGTAATAGGATCGAACGCGGGCACACCGTCAGTAGACGAGGCCGACTCCTGCTCGTACATCATTTCAATATACTTAATCGGACCGTTGGCGCAGCGAACGACACAGTTGTCCACAAACGCCCAGATCGGGTCAGTCAGCAGTGAGCGCTTCTCCGCCCCTGCATTTGCACCCTCAGGCTTCAAGCTGCCGACAAGGGCAGACAGGCCCACAGAGGCACGACCCTGGTCGGCTGGCTTAGACACAAGCAGCTGCTGCTCCCGTGCCACAAAGTCGAGAACGTCCCGGATCTTGTCCAGGGCCAGGTCGCCCGTAGCTTCCGTGTAAACCTTGAGCAGGGCAGCAAATGGCGATGCTGCCAGACCCTTGGCCTTGGAGAACCACTGCATGCCGGGGGAATAGCCCGCAATAGCCAGCAAATTCTCTAGCTCCATTAACTTGACAGCTTTGTCCTCGACCGAGCCCTTGTGCTCGTCAACCTGGCGAATGACAGCAAACAGGTACGAGGACACGTCAAACTTGGAGTTGAGTGCTACCTGCGGCACGACCTCGTAGTACAGACGCAGAACGCGGCTGACCGCCTCACGGTACAGCAGATCGTCGTCGGCAGCCGCCCTGTAGGCGTTGATCACCTCCTTCATGGGTGGGCACCGCCGGCAGAACTCGTCAACGATACGGCGCTCCGACTCCTTCCACAGCGACTCAAGCGGGTGCCTTTGCGCAGCTTCGCGGTGCATACGCAGCGCTATCCGCAGCTTCTCCATGGACATAGCGAGGAGGCGGATAGCGAAGAAGGGAATGAGCTTGGACTTGTGTGTTAAGCAACGGCTCATAATCTTTTGTGATAGGGGGCGAGGGAGAATGTTGTCGACAGTGACGGACGTCGGGGGTGGGACGCGAGCAAAGGCCGATTTGTGGCCAAAGTAGGCGGGGATATCGACGAGGATGGTGTTGAAGAGCATTGCGGCATATCCCACCCACGTCGCCGAGATCTTGGGCTCAAAGGTGAAATTCCTGCGGTCAATGTAGTACCACGCGACAAGCTCGGGTGCTGCCTGGAAGATAGAAATGAGCAGCTCGCTCTGGCGCGTACTCGACCACGGCCGCAGTGTTGGCAGAAGATCAGCAAGCGCAAAGTTGTACACGGGAATCTCGCTGAAAAACTTGTCCATCCAAACGATACGATCCAGACCAGCGTCCAGCTGGAGATCCTCGTCGGGCTCGCGGTTATTGGAAGAAGATGTTGCTGTAGCCGCACCAGCGTTGGGCTCGACGCCCTGGGGGTAGTAGCCAGTCTGCTCGCGCAAGACGCCGATGCTGGAGGATGTGCAAACGTGAAGGAGGAGCTGATGTGCCGTATCGGAGACTGAGAGTTTGCTCGGGGCGCTGGAGTCGTCCCCGGCCGCTGCAGATGCGCCGTCGTGGGCATAAGAATACAGAGTGGCAATGCGGATGAGAGTGGCTGCGTTGAACGTCTTTATCCGTGCAGACCGGGGGAGCTTCTTGTCCTTGAGAACATGCTCACGGAGTGTGCTGAGAATATCGTAGACCAGGTAGGGCGGGTCTTCTTTAATCGTCTTCGTCAAGCTGCCGACCACCTCGCGCTGTGACAACAGCTCAGCCTTGGCCTCGGGGTGAAGGAATGTGAGCGATGCTAGGAAGAAGCGCACAGCATTCGTACGTGCCGATGTCCGCTTGACATCCTCCACACCGTCACCAAGGAATTTGATGCTCATATTCCGTGCCAGAGACCGATATGTAAAGTTGCGAGCACGGAACAGCGGACGGGCGATAGCTCCGCCGTCGAATGTGATAGCCTCACGCAGCATCCGCAGTGTCGGCGAGATGACAAACTCCTTGCCCTTGTCTGCCGAAAGGTTGCGGGCAATCAGCTCGAGCTGGCGGCGGCGCAGAAGTGTACGGCAGATTCCGAGACAGATGGGCGCCATATCGAGCACGTGTGAGAGGTAGCGAATCAACAGGGCCAGCACCACAGGCACGGCGGACATGAGGTTGTCGTTGTTCATCCGAGCGGCAAACTCCCACGTGTCCATAATATCTGGCAGGTACATCGGGTCGGTCTCGCCCTCGTCGTCCTCGGCATCTGCATTGCCTTTCCGAGGCCGTGTCGACTCGAGGTAGCTCCGGAGGAGGGCTGCATCTTCGGGGTTCTTGTGGTCGGGGTCGTTCAGCTTGTCGAGGAGGACTTTGAAGGATTGGAGACCTGAGAGAAAGCGTTAGAAAACGGCCTCAAAGAGTGTATGATACGAAAGAAAGACTCACCATGACGGGCTTTTTGGAGATCTTGGTCAAAGGCGAGGAGCTGCATCAGCTGCCGCGCCGACGCAATCTCCTCGAAAGTAGGCGCCTCGTGGACAATCCGTGGCCGTTTCCGGGAAATCTCTCCATCAGGAGCAAACGACCGTCGCTTCGCCATTGTGTTGTGGTGGTTGAGGGGCTGTTGATTATCCGGCTGGTGAACCGTTGGACTGGCTGTTCGAGACGACAGAAAGGCGCAGAAGAGAGGCCTATGAAAATACTGGCAGAAAATCCTCACCAAAATGGCAGAATCGGCCCTTCCGTAAAAAAAAAATTGGCGGTGAGCATCATTTTTCCGTGCCTGACCGCAATTGGCAGTTACGATTTTGCCCAGTTACAGGCGACAGCGTCGCTTTTGCGCCCAGTCCAGATCCAGGCCCACTCTTTCCCCATACCGCACCTTGTAATTGGCCAATGAGCTGCTCGTGCCTGCTGTGTCTGGCCTAGCAGGAGGGGTCCAGGCCAATTAATTGCGACCCAGATAATAATATTAGCTAGAACGGTCGCACCTGCCTGCATTCATGCACCCATTCAACACATTCTCCTTTCCATTTCGCCCCAAATCAAAAGTGTTGAGGAAAGTGCAAAGCATCTTCTTTCCCCTTTTAAGTCCTGTCTATCTCCTGTGTTTTCTTGTCTGTTTTTTTTTTTGACTTGAAAGCACCTTCCCGACTTACAGCTTTAATTTGCGTGACCTCTTTCCGTCAGGGTCACCGATCTCCACATTTGGCAAGTCCCACCGCCGCATGCTCTTCCTACGACAGGGCACGAGAGCCGCCACCGCATTTTGCACTCGCGCTGCCGCATCGCACTCTCCTTGCCTGCGCGCTTCTGCACCTCTCGTCCTCAACAAACGACTCGCACCTCTGCGTCTTCCCAGAACGACCACGTTCTTTGCCGCAGCCATGTCGACCACTACCACCACCGCTACGACCACGTTTGGCAACACGCCTATCACCGCCGACAACATCCTGCGTCTCTTCCCTGACATCGATACGAGCGGCGAGGCTCTCGAGGGCCACGATGAGGAGCAGATCCGTCTGATGGACGAGGCCTGCATTGTCCTCGATGAGAACGACATGCCCATTGGCAAGGCCAGCAAGAAGATCTGTATGTGGATAGGGGGTGGCGGACAGTACAGCGGCAGTGAGAGAAAGTACTGACAACCAGACAGGCCACTTGATGACCAACATCGACCGCGGCCTGCTGCACCGCGCCTTCTCCGTCTTCCTCTTTGACGAGCAGAACCGCCTGCTGCTGCAGCAGCGCGCCACCGAGAAGATCACCTTCCCCGACATGTGGACCAACACCTGCTGCTCACACCCGCTGGCTGTGTCCACCGAGACGGGCTCGACGCTGCCCGAGTCCATTGAGGGCGTCAAGCGCGCGGCCCAGCGAAAGCTCGAGCACGAGCTGGGCATCAAGATCGAGCAGGTGCCGATTGACAAGTTCCGCTTCCTGGCACGCATACACTACAAGGCACCCAGCGACGGCAAATGGGGCGAGCATGAGAGTGAGTCTTTCTTTCCAAGTCAGAACAAAATTATGTGCGCGTTGCTAATCCCTTATAGTCGACTACATTCTGTTCATCAAGGCCAAGGTCGACCTCGACGTCAACAAGAACGAGGTGCAGGCCACAAGCTACGTCACGCCCGACGAGCTCAAGGCCCAGTTCCAGGACCCCAAGCTGACCTTCACGCCGTGGTTCAAGCTCATCTGCAACTCCATGCTCTTTGAGTGGTGGGAGCACTTAGATTCGGGTCTCGAGAAGTACCTGAACGAGCAGGAGATCCGGCGCATGTAGGCGAGAGACGAGAAGGAGACCTTAGGCAACAGAGCGTTGTGAAGAGAGGACTGGAGCGTGGATGAAGGACAATATCGACGAATTCAACAAAGTCGGCAACTCATAGCATATCAGAGGAACAAGCTCGACATCCAGCATCAGTTACTGGATAAAGGGTACCATAATATACGCCTTTTTTTTTTTACAATTTACCTTAACAAATTCCCATCCTTATCCTATCAGGCCTGGTTCGGACCCGGTACAAATATGTAGCACGGTAATCGGCGAGAATGCAGGGCCGGCTACGCCAAGGCCGCAATGCCGCGAGCAGGGCGGGGAAAAGTTGTTGAACAGCCACAAGTGATAGGCGGGAGGCAAAAAAAGGAAAACTTGTGAGACACACAGCCAAGCTTTGTACGGTGTAAGACGGTGCACAGGGTCATTGGGCTGCGAGGAGAGGGACCACGTTGTAGCACATGCGTATTCCCTGCTCAGTTCACGGCGTATTCTTACCTTGCGTCATGTTATTGGCTGGGGTCTGTTTATTTGAGTCTATCTGTCTCCAGTTGCCGTCACTGTCCGTTATCTCAGTGTTCCTCTGCGGGCAGCCGGAGTGAGCCTTGCAGAGGAGCAAAAGGAAGCAAAAGGTCACCTGAGCTATGTGCATTAATATGCAAGTCGCCCTGCTTTTTGTGCGGTGAGTGGCTGTGCCATGGATTTGAGTAAAATGCACCGAGCACATAATGAACAAATGGAGTTGTGAAGACGATCTTCCACAAATGATCATATCGATTTTGTCTACATATAATAAAGGGCGGCAACAAGATCGGGATATCGCAAAGCCTATCTTTTCTTGTCCTTTGTCTCGGCAGTATTCATTGCCGTTCTGTGATCTTCCAAGTCCCTGCACTTTTCATGGTCCCTAGCCCAAACACGACCTGCTTCCATTTTGGACGACCGAAGCCCGGCCAGCAGCACAGCTTCGTGTTCAGCCCTGGATGCAGATGCGATGCAAGCCGTGCAGGAGCAGGAGCAAAGAACAGGGGACAGGATGAACTGGACGAGTTAAAAAGCAGCAAAGAGTCAGGTCAGTCCGAAAGGCCAAAGAGTGGAGGCCCAAAGAAATCAAAGAACAGAGATTCACTCTCTGCACAGAAGGTCAACTGACCTGCTCACCCTTGTCTGTTTGGTGGATTAACCGCCCTTGTTGGCCATTCGCTTCGGGGGCCCTGAAAGCAGAGGAAGTGATGCATTTTGTGCTTTGGATAAGCTTCATGCTCCAGCTTGATTGCTCTTGCCTGGCCTGCTGACCACCTTTGCATCGTGCCTTCCCAAGTCGTGCTCTTTGTCCTTGTTTCCTTTTCCAGCACTTTGCATCTCATCCCACGCACCCACCTGCTCCTTCCTTGCCCTGGTCTTTCCTGGTATAATGCCTCGTTCTTGCCCTCCTATCGGCCCATCTTTGTACCACTTTGTCTCTTAGCACCAATAAAGACACGATTGTAACATGTTGTGTACATTGGTATGCCGCGCCCAACGCCTTGGCCTGCACACCTTCCCGGACACGGCGTCTTGTGTACCTCTTGCCACGTTTGTCCGCTTCCACACTCGGTCCGTACGTGCTCCTGCTGTCTGTATGGATAGGGAAAACTGTGATATTTATACCATCCCAGTCGCGGACTTTGGACCCTTGGTTCTCTTTCTCTTTCCTCTTCTTTTCTCTTACGACCATCTAGAGCCTTACTTCTAAGTCTGCCAAGCATCATTTGATATCCATATACTCACAGTACTCCTATACAGCAATTGCTGCACAAGCAAAGCTTTGTTGACTTTGACAATCACTACCGACTCGTTATCACACTCTATTGCTTCGACAAAACGGCATTTTTAACAAACAGTCACTTTTGCATTTGCACCCCTGAACGGCATCCTCACAATAATCTTTCCCCATCCAGGATCACGCCACCGACAAGCGAATGTCTCTTGAATTCCGCACATCACTCAACTGTCTTCGTCACCCAAGCCGGTTTATGCCTACTTCCAGAACACAACTTTCACGTGTCCATACAGGAGACAGTATACAAAATATAGCTTAAAGAACGAGGTTTGTAAGTTACACAGGGCTACCTGAGCAAACTCTTTTCTAACTATATATTAGGTTTCTGCCGTCAGTCAGTTGCCCTGAAAACAAAAAGAAAACGCCAAACACACAGAAAAAGATAAAAAAAAATACAACTGCAATCATGGCGAAGTTTATCAGTAGTAGTACATCGCCCATCTCCCTTACGGCGGGCAAGACCATGCCCCTATCTCTGCCGCTGATGTCCGTTGGACTCTCTCTGGTTCCGGCTCAATGGGAGGCCAATGTGCGTGTCATCGGCATGTCCGAGTGCCGTGAAGCTGCCTTGTCTCTGGCTCATGCCTTTGCTGCTGATGGGCTGTCATTGTATCTCGTCACATCTGACGACACTGCCGGCATCTCTGACGAGGACAAATGGCGGCTACACGTCGACATCATGACGTACATTGTCGCGGCTGTTTGTCTCAACGGCATTGTCACCACCATTGGTCCGGACTATGAGGGTGTCGCCCTATGGATGCCGCCTGGCAAGGATCTTGATGGCTGGTGGACAGCCCTGCGGAGCGGCCTTTGGCGCCTGCGCTTCCAACTGTCGCCTGAGTGCCGCCGGCGCTACTATGCTGAGCTGCTCCCACTGCTGGAGCACACGAAGCTTGAAGTCATGGCACAACGCGGTGTTCCCGACGACAGCTACTACCTGCTGTACCTGGGCACAAAACCTGGAGCGCGCTGTCGTGGCTATGCTCGGAAGCTCCTCGAGCACATGCTTGTAAAGGTATGATGTGCAGTTGCTTGATTTTTGTTATTGTATTCACGTAAAGTTGGCTAACTTGCTTTCCACCAGGCTGATGTGGAAAGCCGGCCCGTGTACCTCGAGTCGAGCTCCATCGCCAACAATGCGTACTACAGTCGCTTCGGCTTTGAGCTGAAGCGGGATGTCTCGCTCATCCGTGGCCCGGCCCCGATCGGCCTTTCGATCATGGTCCGTGAGCCTCAAGCGGCTCTCCATAAGAAGCTCATCGACGAGGAGTAAAGCGTCTCAGCGAGACTCATCTCTGGTAAAAACTACTCATTGGGCACCTACTTTGCATATTCGCACTTTTACCCGTGGCCTCAGATTGTTGCAATATTTACGGCTTGTTTGCTTTGATTTTATACTATTTTTAGTACCATTTACACCATATATATATATATTGCATAGCATCGCGTCATACATGATCTCGCAGATAGCAGAGCATACTTCGTACAGTCATTCATTATTTGCCACAAATAACAGCATGAAAAAAAGGCCGAATACCCAGCTATCCTGCTTTCCAGATAACGGCAGAGTGAAATGGGACAAACATGAAATGCAGAAACATGAAGAAAATAACATAAGAAAAAAAACCCCATTTTGACGCCATTAAAACCCACCAGCCTTCATTTCCACACCCAGAAATGAAAATGCCATTATTCTAACAGCGCGAACGTGCTGTCGTCCGTTGTCGCGTAGATAACGCTCGAGTCAACAAGCTCTTGCACGGCGGCCATAGTGGCATCGATGCTGATCCGCAGCTCGTTCTTCATCACGTTGATGTCGACACCCTCGCTGCCCGTTGGCATGTTCCGCAGCAGGTTGAACACCTTCTGCGCGTTCGGCGTCATGTTACGGCCGCCCATGCCGCCGCCACCACCACCACCGACACCGTAGCTGGCCCCGCCGTTGTCCTGGTCGACAAACATGCCGCCATCCTCGGCCTTGTTATGGTAGCCGTTAGCGCCGTCACCACCGCCCGGTGCGCCGCGCGTCAGGGTGAGGTGCACGTAGGTAGCCTCGAGGGCGTGGTAGCTGACCTCGTTGTAGTCGTCGACGGCGCGCAGAAAGTGGGCAGCGACAAAGCGCTTCTGGTTGAACAGCTTGAGGCGGCCAAAGACGCGCACGTACTGGTCGAGGGCGAATGGAGCCTCGGTCTCGTCCTCGCTCTTGTCGGCGTCAACCCATTTCTTGACATCAATCGAGCCGGTGCCGTCGTCGATGCGGTAGGTGACGTTAGTGGGCTGCGGGTTGACGGCGCGAACCTGGCCGACAATGGTGAGCTGTGTGATGGCGGCACCGTCAATAGTGAATTCGGGGGCGCCCGGGTAGGCCTCTTCAGTCTCGATGAGCTGCTTGATGGTCACAGGCCGCAAGGAGTCTTCGTTGTAGTTCTGTAAACAGATATGTTAGGATGAGGCTTGGTAGTAGAAAACTAGAGCTGGAAGGAGACCTACACGTCCACCACCGCCTTGGCTACCGCCCTGGGAGCCAGACATGAAGCCGCCGCCTGTGTTGCCGCCATCGGCGCTGTAGCCGGGTTTTGAGTATCCTCCGTTGTAGGAAGCTGATTCTGTCAGTGGATGTCGATATCGGAAGCGTGAACGAAGATTGTAGACTTACCCATTGTGTTGGTTTTTATGTTTATGTATGTTTATGTGTGTATGGAACTGTCGTTTGTGGTGAGAACGTTGAAATCGACAAACAGCAGTCAGATACAAAGAGAATAGTAGTTTGTGCCTGGTGGTGATGATGATGGAGGGGACGAGCAAAGTGGCGACGACGCGTAAAACCGCGCGAGACGCGACGGGGCAATTAAGCCCACCGTGCCTGCCAGCCTGCCTTGCGTTGCTGTACGGTCATTAGAGGGGTCGTACTTCGTAAAGTGGGCCACGCCTTCCGCCACAGGTCCGCCACAGGTGGCGCCTTCTCTTTGGAGCGAAATGTGGAATTGCACGGGAAACTGCGATGGATCACTAATAATGGCACGAAACCCGACGAGGGCAGTCGCGTTCACTTTGCTCCCCCGTAGGCGGGTGCCCACTAGCTTATTTCCCCAGCAATCAGCGCCTCGCAGCGGGCGGAGTTACCAGGCTGCAGGCAAATGCCTCGGCTAGGTCGCACCTTCCAGGTCTTCTCGCCTATTTTGGTCACTAAGAAGCCAGCCAAAAGCCGACGTCGCTACGCCATGTGTGGTCTGGGGGAGGCGCTAGCACGATGACGGGGGCCAGGAAGGAGCGATGGGCCTTGGTATCGCCATCACGGGCTTTCCACGAGCTTCGACCCCGACTGCCGACGAGTCTCCGAATGACACCCCCCTTGTCTCTTCTGTCCTCCTTTTCTTCCTTTTGTTTTCTACTGCGTATTGTTTTTCACCAGCACTCTGCCTTTCGACGGCACCCTTCCTTTTGTTCCGATTTCCTATCTCATCGCATTTCATCAACATCGACAAACAGGGCCGCTTCTCGGGCCTCGTTTTCCTTAATTTCTTCGATCGACGATTGACGAGTCATTCTCGGCTTCCCTTTCTCCTCTTTTTTGCGACAATTCCATCACACAACCCTATCATCTATCCAAGATGGTGCGAAGCCAGAGCCCGGCTCTCCCGATCCTACCCCTGCCCAAGGGGATGATCCTTTTCCCCGGCATTCTGCAGCGAGTCCCGGCCACGGCCGATCGTCCGGACATCCCGGCGCTGCTGGCCAGCATGTACGCCCGCGCGGCTGCAGCTGACCCGGTCACCAACGAGGGCAACGCACGGGCTGTTAATGAGGTTCCTGTGATCTGTGTGCCCATGGCATCGCCGCTTGTCGGCCCCCGTGGCCAGCTTTTGATCAGTGGCAAGGACAACAACAGCGTCAACTCAACCAAGACGCCTGACTTTGTGGCCGGCAAGTCTACCAAGGCCGACCTCTTCAGCTACGGTGTGGTGGCCAAGATCAGCAAGATCGAGGGCCGCGCCGCCGGCGAGTTTACACTGCACGTCGAGGGCCGCTCACGCGTCTGGATCGATAAAGTTACCCAGGAGCAGCCGTGCTTCGAGGGCAAAGTGACGCTGTGCCCGGACGAGATTGATGTTTCGGATGCTGGCCTTTACGAGGTGTTCCAGCGGCTCAAGGCGTCGTCGCGCGAGCTGGCACAGGTTCTGCGCGTGGCAGCCATTATTGCGCCTGACCGGCCGCATGCGCGCTTCACGCCTCTGCTGGCACGGCGGCTGGACGCTTATATCCTAAACAAGTCCATTGGCGAGGCCGGCGTGCTGGCCGACTTCATGACCAACATTGTCGTGGCATCGTACGAGGAGAAGCTGCAGGTGCTGGCGCTCGTGGACGTCAAGAAGCGTGTGGCACGAGTTGGCGAGCTGTTGGAGCGCCAGGTCGGCAACATCCGCAACAACGTCAAGATCACAAGGGTGACAATCGACTCGGATGGCAACAGCGACGATCCCAACGGCGGCGGTGCCCGCATCTGGGACCCTCTCAAGCAGAGCCTGCTGCAGCCCAAGAATGGTCAGGGTATGCCTTTCAACATTTTGATTCCATCCAACGGCCTGGGCAACGGCAACGGCATCTTTGGCGCTGGTATGGGTGGTCCTGGTGGCGGTAATGGTTTTGGTGGCGGCAATGGATTCCGTGGCGGCCCTGGCGGACCGCAGAGCCCTGACCAGCAGGAGCCCGACGAGGTTGAAGAGCTGGCAAAGAAGCTCGAAGCAGCCGAGCTTACACCCGACGCGGCCAAGATTGCTGACCGCGAGCTCAAGCGGCTGCGCAAGATGGTCCCTGCCCAGGCCGAGTACAGCGTCATCCGCAGCTACCTGGAGACACTTGCCGAAATCCCGTGGAAGAACGTCACGGACGACCGGCTGGGCCCTGGCACACTGGCCAAGGCGCGGGCACAGCTCGACGGCGACCACTACGGCCTCGAGCAGGTCAAGAAGCGGCTGCTCGAGTATATGGCCGTTCTGCGCCTTAAGCAGTCTATCAATGAGGACATTGAGGCACAGACACGCGATGCACAGCGGGCGCTGGAGCTCGCCAAGGCGACCGCCGCCGCACCGACAAACGATGCTGGTCCCGAGGCCACAGCCGATGCCAGCGCCGAAGACAAGAAGGAGCAGGAGGCCAAGGCAGCCGCCGCAGAGGCCGAAGTGCGCGCAGCTGATGAGAAGCTTAAGGCGATCGGTGCACGAAAGATGACGGACCGCTCTCCCATCCTGCTGCTTGTCGGCCCCCCCGGTGTGGGCAAGACTAGCCTGGCACGGTCGGTGGCGTCATCCCTAGGCCGTAAGTTCCACCGCATCTCCTTGGGCGGTGTACGTGACGAGGCTGAGATTCGTGGTCACCGTCGCACGTACGTGGCCGCTATGCCGGGTCTAATTATGCAGGGCATGCGCAAGGTCGGCGTTGCCAACCCGGTGATTCTGCTCGACGAGATTGACAAGATTGGTGCCTCCAACAACCACGGCGACCCGTCGGCGGCAATGCTCGAGGTCCTCGACCCGGAGCAGAATTACACATTCCAGGACCACTACCTCTCAGTGCCCTACGACCTGAGCCGCGTGCTCTTCATTGCGACCGCCAACAGCCTGGACACGATCCCCGCACCACTGCTCGACCGCATGGAGATGATCCACCTGCCCGGCTATACGACACTCGAGAAGAAGCACATCGCCATGCAGTACCTGGTGCCCAAGCAGATCCGTGTCAACGGTCTGACAGACGAGCAGGTTGGTCTGGACGAGGCTGTTGTGGCCAAGGTTATTGAGTCGTACACGCGCGAGGCGGGCGTTCGCAACCTGGAGCGCGAGCTGGGCTCCGTGTGCCGTGCCAAGGCTGTCGAGTACGCCGAGGCCAAGGACAGCAACAACTTGGAAGCATACCGGCCACAGTTGACCGTTGAAGACATTGAGAACATTCTTGGTATCGAGAAGTACGAGGATGAGATTGCCGAGACCACCAGCCGGCCCGGTCTTGTGACAGGCCTGGTCGCCTATAGCTCTGGCGGCAACGGCAGCATCCTCTTTATTGAGGTGGCCGATATGCCGGGCAGCGGCCGTGTGCAACTGACGGGAAAGCTGGGCGACGTGCTCAAGGAGAGTGTCGAGGTCGCTCTGTCGTGGGTCAAGGCTCACGCCTTTGAGCTGGGCCTGACCCGGGACCCCGTCGAGGACATTATGCGCCAGCGCAGCATCCACGTGCACTGCCCCTCGGGCGCTGTGCCCAAGGACGGTCCCAGTAGTGGCGCCGCGCAGGCCATTGCTCTGGTGTCGTTATTCTCGGGCCGGTCCGTCCCGCCGAGCATCGCAATGACGGTAAGCCGTTCCTTCCCTTTTCGGAACAAACATTGCCACATCTACTAACAAACAATTTTTTTTTTTGGCTACAGGGCGAGATTACTCTACGCGGTCGCATCACGGCCGTGGGCGGTATCAAGGAGAAGCTGATCGGCGCGCTGCGGGCGGGCGTCAAGACGGTGCTGCTGCCGGCACAGAACCGCAAGGATGTGCGCGACCTGCCGCAAGAGGTCAAGGACGGCCTTGAGATTATCCACGTGAGCCACATCTGGGAGGCGATCCGGACAATCTGGCCCGAAGCACAGTTTCCGGGCGCCGAGCACTACCCGGCAGTGGAGAGCCGGCTGTAAGACAATCAGAGCCAGAGAGGCATGCTGGGGGCGGTGACACGAATTTGTTAGACTAGATACATCCAGCGCGAGTTTTTGTTTTCTTGTTTCGTGTGTCTTTTTCTTGTTTCGTGTGTCTTTTTCTTGTTTCTTTTTCTTGTTACCATATGCATTTATTCATTCCTGATTTTAGTATTATCATTATTCATCTTCACCTTGGTTAACACCTTTTTCTCTCCCCCCTTTCTCATCCTCCGCGTGCTACCATTTGGCGTGGCTCGGTATGTCGATGTTGCACGCCACAGAACAAGCGAAGGTGTCGCCAGGTGAGCTGCATGCGAGTGCGGCCGACTTTGATTCTTTTGCTGCCCTGCTGCCCTGCTGTCCTGCTGTGCTGCCACGCTGCAGCTCTACTGGTCCCGTGGCCT
The DNA here is from genome assembly GCA_019925375.1 of Sporothrix euskadiensis. NCBI lineage: Eukaryota > Fungi > Ascomycota > Sordariomycetes > Ophiostomatales > Ophiostomataceae > Sporothrix > Sporothrix euskadiensis. Next base: position 262,777 of record JADHKQ010000022.1, on the reverse strand, counting down.
CCTGGTTTCGCGGGCGTTACAACGGCTGTCTCTCGTTAGCTACATATGCGCATTCGGAAATGCACAAACACGCAGATGCATACATGTCGCATGACAGAGGGACAATAGTGCATAGGGACGCAACGACAAGACGACCGCCTTAGACGGAGAGAAAAAGGAGAAAGAGAAGGCAAAACAACATCGCGACGAGTCAAACATGTCGCAGGTAAAGTGGGTGACACGCGTGTTTCCCTAGAACTCCCTTTTGTGTCCCTCTTCCCCTCCTCGATCCCCCGTTTCTCCCTTTCGAATGCTGTAAGATTATGCATTTCGTTTAAACATTGGATGAGAGATGCCGATGGACAGGTGTACAGAGACATGGGAGGAGGCAGGGGCGCTGAAAACACTGGAGAGTAAGCGTAGATGGTGGGCAATACAAAGGAAATGCAGATACAAGGAGAGACAGGCGCAGGCCAGAGATCGCGTGTCATGTGAAAGAGCACAGCAGACTGCAGTGAGGTGTGTGGTGTCCTGTTCAATGCTGCATACTGCATGCTCGCCTTGACTATGCTCCTATTCTACATCCTGCTTCCGCCTTTCCCTGTTCTTCGTACTACAGCATATAGCGTTTGTTTATGTTTCTCCTCCCCCATTTCCTTCCTTTTCCGCCACCTTGCACGACACCGTTTAAACCGACATGCCCTTTTCTCCGGACTGTACGCTGCATTACAGCTGAGAGAGAGAGCAAGCACAAATCTGCTCAGAGGCCATAAGTAGGACTTCGATATCCTTTTCGCCATCGCCGTCTCCATCTCCGCGTATTATCTGTAAGGCGTTGTTTGCTCTTTTCCTTTCTGATTCTCGATGGTTATGTGGATGGACTTTCTTCTCTCCTTGCCCCGGTCCCTCTTATGAGCAGATATGACTGTATATAATAATTTTGTGCTTTCCCTAATATGCGTATTTGCTTTTTCCAAATTTGCTGCTATTTTTGATATAATGATGCGCTGTTGTCGCATATATTTGGTGTCTTCTACGGACAACAAAAAGGGGGAGTCCGGCGGCCTTTTGGTTATCCTTTCTTCCATCTTCCATTGTCCACCTTCTATTTGACTCCCATGTCCTTTCAATAGCCCTTCTATTGTCATTCTATTGCCCTTCTATTTCCATTTCAACGGAGATCATTGCTTTCAACATATTGAAGAATTGATTGGTCATAAAAAGCTGCTTGTGTACATGCTCGGGTTGGCATGCTCTGGCGCTCGCTTTCAAAGTGATGATGTTCGTGCTGCTGTTATTATTGTAAGATCCCATTATTACTCACTCTATTTGCCTTTTTTTCTTACTCCCCAAAGTGATGTTATCCCTCCATCTCGCTTAATATGTGGTTTTCGGTCCACTGTCCTCTTCTTCCAAGACACAACACAGCTTTCTTCTCCAAGCGCATATCAACTGTCGTCCACCGCGCACTGCATAATCTCGTGTCCGTTCGTTAACGCTGTCTCTGGCCCGCCATGCTGTCCGACGGCATATTCCAGACGAGGCGGCAGATCCAGTGTAAGGTGTGCATCCCACTAACTGCTCTTGAAGAGTATCATGGTGTGGTGATTGGTGATGGGTGGACGATAATATCACACATCTATCTCGTGCGATTGTTCTTTCTTTTTTACTTTTGAAATGCACAGCTTTTTTTTCTGGCTTCTCTATCATGATACAAGCCTTACTGTTTTGTATTGATTCACATTCCTACCCCGTCCCTGTCGTAACTCATATCGCGACATCTCGAGACATCGCCAAATACAGGAACCTTCTTCCGGGGCAATACAGGATAGATAAGGTTACCTCCGGGTCTTTCACGATATTGATAACTGATCAGGTTGATATTGGGCATATTGGACTAACTGATGATAGTAGTTGCCAATGCTTATGTCACTGTATATCACACACACGCGTGAACGACGCATCAAGCTTGTTATTGGTGCGATCCCGGGCTGTGTACCGATCCCGCCCTTTTTACTCACACTCTTTCCATATTCATATCTATTTCCATCTTTCCATCTTTCCATCTTTCCATCTTTCCATCTTTCCATCTTTCCATCTTTCCATCTTTCCATCTCCGCCGCTGTATATAGCAGTATGTGCTCAAAAACACCATACCGCATGGGGCACCATGCGCCCTGGTCGAACCGTTCTCTGACCTGGTGGACCACTGTTTTAATGGCCTCTGCGCATCGTTTAATATTGATCAATAGGCATGATATATTGATATGTATCTTCATATACGTCGTACCTCCTTATATCCTGTGCGGGTTCCTGGGATAATACAAGAATAGCCACGAGGACGTCCGACGAGCGGGTGCTGTAGACGGGTTTTGAGGCATAGGGCATTGATAAGTGACTGCTTGCATTGATTCCTCCCTTCCATTCCCCTTCTCGAAGCCCTCCATGCCTACCTTCCATCACAGCCTCGCAGTCACTTACCGTATGTTCTCCGGGGATTGCCTCGCTATATTTTTCCTTAGCATGACCATGATGATGAACGACTGATAATAGAATAGCTCGTCCTTTTTGGCCTCTTTACCGAACCTTGTCCTCTATTTCATTATGCATCCCGTCTCTGCTACGCTTTTGTCTATTTAGAAGAGTAACAACAACTGTAAAACAAAACAAAAAAAAAAGATTCCTGCGAAATTGGCCGCGGCTGTTGGGATAGTTGGGCAGCCGTCCCGCATTGGGCCTTGTGCAGGAGGCCACCTCTATTTTCTGGGTGAACCACAGTGCACAAACCTCCCACGGTATATATGTGCCTGATATGAGTGCGAAGCACTACGAAGTAGTGACCGCGGCACGGGAAACGGGTGACTGGAGCCGGGACAGAGGAGCAAGGTAAATAGCAAGAACAGAGGTATTGGAGAGGGTTTGAATAAGGTAAATAAGACTAGTCGGCACGCATACGGAGTACAAAAGCTCATTTGAAACTGCGAAGCTTGCGTAAGCCATAGTCCTTCACTGAAGATGCACTCATCTCTCTCATCGTCTCACGATGCACCGTCCCTCTTGCCAAGACGGATATTGTCGATAGCCAATAGCATCGCCCAACACACCCACCCAACGGACTTTAGGTGGCCCTCTCTATTTATCTGCGGTCCGCGATCGCCGAGGCCGTGTTTGGATAGCCGTGTTGGTTTCCCAATTTGGGCGAAGAGACTGCATAAAGCCTACAAGGAGAAGGGTACGTGATGATCAAAAGAGGTGCGGATGCGATGCGGAAAAGACTTCCAAAACGAGTGACAAGAAATCAAAGTAGAACAGACGATCACGCTATGAGGTTGAAAGGCACAGATCGCCGAGTGGCAAGAGTTGCTATGATGGCCATTTGTGGCAAACGGTGGTTCTGGTTCTCTCTACGTCGTCGATGACGAAACCCAAGGACGCTTCATGTGGAGATGAGCCAGCCAGCAATTTTGCGTGCATCTGAACCATCTAAATTGTGCTTTCTTGTGTTGTATTTTGTATCGATCACATCTCACCACACGATACTACATCTTTGCTGCTTCCTTTCTGTTGTTGTATTGCTTTGTTTTTCGGAACCGTGTACGAACCAGACTTGATACTATTGTTTACTTTCTTTTGATTTTCTTTCTATTTATGCTAGCTTCCCTCTGTTTTCTTTTTTTCAACCACGCCATCAAGACCACCCCCGCTTCCTTCTCCCCCCCCCCTCCTCCAGCGCTACCCTTGTTTTGACCCATGTGCTTCGGCTACAGCTATTGACTAGGGTCTGGCATATCAGCTTCTGGGAGCCTGTCTTCCCCGAGCACAACCCCCAGTCTTATCCTCCAGTCACTGTCACAGCAGCCTGCCCTGTCGCCTAACAGGACCTGGCTCATTCCATCAACGAACGAGTCAATGAGGCATGCCTCTTCATGCCCTCTCCAGGCTGCTGTTGTCTCTCTATCTCTCGTCGTCCTCCATACACCCCCTTCCGATGGAGATAGCCCCCTCGGACTCTTATTGGTTTTCTTTTTCTTTTTCCGTGAGGGTTTTCAAAACACACCAGTGCAGCAAACCAAGACATCCTCTTTACTGTGTACGATGATCCGAATGTGGCAAAAAAACGAGAAGCTTGTGGTTCTGGACAACGATGGACATCCACAATGGAGCATCAAAGACCCATGAAGGCTCCCCCAAAAAGGAAAGAAAAGAGGCTGGAAATGGCAGGATAGGACGACGGAGACCAGCTCAACCAGGTAAATCACAAGAGAGAAGATATGCGCCATGGTTGCGACGATGTAACGCAAGAGATGCAAAAAGGTAATTTAAAGGACCACGGTGTCTCTCATATTTCTGATGGATCGAGTGCCCCTCTTGTTTTTCTCTTCTTTCTTCTTTCATTCTTTCTTTTTATTTTATTTTATATTTTTATATATATTTTTTCTTTTCCCCCCTGTCTGTTATTCTTCTTCTCTATGCGATGTCATCCACCCATTATCCACCAGCCTCCCTTGTATCTCTGCTACTCCTGCTGCTCTTTTCCACGTTGGTCGTTTTCTTTTTCTCCATGTCATGCCTTGGCTGCCGACGGTGGATGGATGGTGGCAGGTGGATGATGGAATAAGTTGCAGGGGCAGAGGCTTATCCAGCCGGCGGTTTTATTTTGTCTTACAATTGACGGACGTACCTCTGTCCACATGCACACAGCGGATACTCCGTACAAGTACCTGTTATGGAGCACACATCCGCACGAGGCGTGTGTGAGGATCTCTATGCCCCTCTGTTTGAGCACAAAAAAGAAGAAGAAGAAAGAAGAAGGGAAAAAAATGGTGGCGAACCTTGTCCTTGTAGTTGAAAGGAGCAGTTGAGATATGCAAGCCGGGATGCAGTCGTTTCTCTCGGAAGGACATGGTTTATTCCCCGTCGGATTCTTTTTTATTGTCCTTGTCTATTTCTGCTTCCTGTCTATGCCGATGCCTACAACGCTTTCGTCCACATCCCCTTCATCTCATGTCCACATTGTCCACAACTCGAATATCTGCGTCTCGTTCCCGTATTCTTAAAAGCTGAGTCCCGACAGCCCATGCACAAAGTTTTTATGTCCCTGTTACCGTCTTGTCATCTTGTCCCGGCAGACGGGCGCCCACATATGCCAAATTCCTTTTTCTTTCTTTCTTTTTTTTTCTTAAATCACATATGTCGTATATCTCACGTCGTACGTTGCTCATAGTGCATCTTCAGTTGTCTCACTGTGTCGGCTTTGCCGTGCTTCCTTTCTCGCTGTGTGTTATGGTTGATATGTCCCTTGGAGTAGGTCGTATATCTTGCATACTCTTCATCCATGCTCCGGCACGGAAACCCGCATATCATCTGCAGGAGTGCAGCATATCTTCTGCAGGCGTCCTGCAAGGCCCCCTGCAAGGGAGGGAAGTTGCTCCATTTTTTTTTTTTAATTTCTGATTCTTTAATTTTTGTGGCTTTCGATTTGCAAATGCATGATATTTCGACGAGAATGTGTTTCTGTAAAGTTCGTCATGCATTTCTCTGTGGGGTGTCAGGGTCGACAAACACCATGAGTTGAAGTACGGAGTACTAGTTCGTCGTCGATCATTGCGGTTTGTAGTAATTTTCGGGTTACTCCACGGTGTTAGAGAATACGAGTGTCAAAGGTGATGACAGGTGCACTTTTTGCTGTGCTCCTCGTGCACATCATGGCTTAGGCCTTGCAGCTCTTTACTGTGTCGGTCTCTAGTTATCGCTCAGTGTGTCTAGCGTGTCGCGGACAGAGACATCGCAAGGTCGTCGCTTAGTGGCAAAAATGTCCTATGGTTCTCTTGTCAACTTTCTGCAAAGATCGTCGTCCGCTAAGGGCAACCTCCGACCTCCATCGTCGAGGTCTGTCTGGTCTGTTCGCATTCTGTCCGAACTTCCGAAGTGCCATTTTGGGGGGACGTGGTCGAGGGTGTTTAGCTTATGTTGGTGGAGAACTGGCAAAAGTGACGAACAGGGCAGAAAAGGCGCTTTGACATTTTACCCAAGGGTTCGGGAGGGATCCCAAGTTTGCAGGGGAAAAGGTGTTCTCCCCGGCGCTTCTTTGCTGGTCTTTGCTGGTCTTTGCTGGCTCTGCCGGCTCTGTTGGTGGCTTGTTGGCTGGCCCTGTCCCTGGTCATTGGCCGCGTGCAGTTGCAAAATGCGTTGTGGGAGTGACTGTGGCTGCATGGCGTTTACGTGATGTCCGTAAGTTTTGCCATTTCCTTTTCTTTTCTTCTGCCGTCGCTGTTCGCCGTCGCCGCCGTCACCGGCCCTAAAACAGCATCATGCAGGTTGGGAGAGAAAAATTTTAGGCGAGGTCGAAGAAGGTCACATTTTCACTCGGTTGAGAGGCACGAGGCTCGCTGTGCAGCTGTGGAAGAGCTCTGCATGCTTCTCCATAAGAGCCGTGCATATGTCCATATGCAAGGAGCAGCCACAGCAGCCACAGAACCACAGAGCTGCAGAGCCACAGCAACTTACGCTGCAGGCTACTTGCATTTCTTTGCGCGTGCAGTGAAAAAGAGGAGTCCTTTGAAGCTGTATGTTTATGTAAAGCTCCCTGTCCTTTGACACTAGATAAGGCCGGGCTGCTTGGCCTAGTCCACTATTCCGTCTCCATTTTACCAGACTGCTGGCATTCTGCGTTTCACTAAAAGTGCTCTTCGGGAGAGGGGAGGGGTGAGGGTGGGGATTGGAGAGGGCCAGAGGCGTTCGTGCGTTGCAGTGGTGTGTGGATGGATGTGTGGTATGCTGGCGTCCGTGTGTCTTGTGGCCCTGCGGGCGTTGATTTTTTTTTCATTAGCAGCAGCAGAGGGTAGGAGGGATAGGAGAATTATGATGCATTCGCCACGTAAGATCTTTTCGGTTTCCTTTGAGAACTGATAGTGTGGCAGGAAGAAGAAAAAGAGAGAGCAGAAGAGCCGAAAAAAAAGGAAAGAAAAAAGAAAAGAAGAAAAAAAAAGAAACAATATACAATAGGGGGAGGAGATTAAAAACCCCGCAAATAAATGTATGCTCGGAACGCACAGAATAGTAAGAGCATCTAGGCCAGGCACACCCACGTGGAAAGGGCGCCGCCGAGTGGGCTCGTGTGAAATGCAGGTAATATTGGCTTGGTTTGGGCCAGTGCATGGCGAGGAGGACACTCTCTCAGGGAGAGACGGAAGCCTCGTCGCGCACGCCGTGGAAGTCGGATGCATCGTATCTTACAATGCACCTTCGGGTGGCGAGGCTCTTCCTTCGCGCCACCGACTCGCATATGTGATTGGGAAATGCAAAAGACCAAAAGCCCTTGCCTCGTGCCTCGTGCGGCGATAGCCGTATGTACGGAGTAGTAAAGGTACGCAAGAAATCGGTCGAGACAAGGGTCTTAGAGGATGAAGGAGGGTCAGCATCAAGAAACGAGAAAAAAAAACAGGCAGAGGAAAAGCACGAGGCAAGGAGCAAAGGATACGGAGTAGAAAAATGAAATACAGCAGCCTCCTCCGGAGATGCTAACATAGTGGCTTGCATCAGGCTACTGGGCACCCTTCCCGGTCGGAATATTCTCGCAAAATGATGGCCGGGGCCAGGGGGCCAGGGGGCGAGAGTCACAAAGGATGGGATTTCAAGAGGCTGGTCGAGGCTGGCTCACTGGTTGCGAGGTCTGCGTGGTCCTTTTTGTCCTTGGTGTCTCTTTGTCCTTTTTTGGATGTGAGATGTTGACTATCGTCCCATCCGTTGCTTTCTTTTTGGACCAAATCCTTCCCACTTATGACCTGTGCCATGGCACTCCGCCCTTGCTCCTTGCATCTTTTTTAACGTCGTACTTCAGCATTAAAATTTGACGAGGGGTTGATTGACCGTGTGGTTGTCTGGGCTGTCTGGGATGGCACCCTTGTTGGTGGAATAAATAGTAGAGATGTGGAAAAACGACGGGAGACAAGCAGGCAAGACACACAGTATATACCTGGCAGGGCGAATAAGCAAAACATCGGCAGGTGTCAGGTCAAAAATTGCTGTTTTTTTTGCTCGTGCACTATCATTTGACATGCTTTTTTTCTTGCTCGTTGATAAAGGAACGTTGCTTTCTCTGTGAGTCTCTGGGAGATACTCAATGTCCAATATTAATGCTCGATCATCGGGGTTCAATCGGAGCATCGGATTCAGTATCGGAGTAGTCGCCGATTGCGAGATTAGGACAGGAGGAGCACATGGAGGTTGGAGGAGCTCGGAGGCTGGAGAGAGGCGAGACCTGAAGGAAGAGAGGAGCCGCAGCTGCCCAGAAACCTCAATCCGAAGCCCACTGAACGTGTCAGAAAGATCAGGCCGAGCAGGCCGTGGCCTGGCAAGGCGAGAAAAATGCAAGGAGGCGATGGGAAGGATCAGACGGATGCAACGCTGGATGTGGGTGAGACGAAAGAGACGCAAAAAAGGGCAAAAAGACCAGAGTGCGACGTTGGAGTCAAATGCGCGATAGCGATATCATCGTGCATCTATATGTAAATTGGACTCGCCGCTAGAAGGCAAGGAACAGGAATGAGAAGCTATTCGGCACTGTCTAGCAAGGCTTTGAGAGAGCGAAAAGAGACTGAGTAGTGACTGACAGATATTGGTTAGAAGAGAGCCACGAGGTTCAATAAAAGGGGCTCCTCCGATTTGTGTGTTTATTTCCAATAACGGCAATGCCGACTCGTTGCGCCCAGGTACAGCACAAGGCAGGCGTGACTCGACCGCCCAACCGCTCTATTATCTTGCAAGGTGCAGAAGAGGAAGGCGTGAGGACCGCGACGTGGAATGACAGGAAAGCGAGAACGTTGATCAATGGCGAAGTAGGAATTAGGGGGTATTAGGGAAGGAGCGAAGCGCCAGAAAGTGCGCTACTGTGTAGAACTTGAGGTATCTGACGTTTCCAACGGCCGGCCCGTAGGCTAGAAGCGCGGTAGATGCACAAAGCTCGCCTGTAGTTTTCTTAAGTAAAGATACCTGCAATAACGATGTCAGTTCTGCCTTTTTGTACGTCACAGAGCCTGGGTGATTTGGATGATTGGCCTCTACGTAGCGCTTGCCTTATTTGGATTGGGGGACGTTTGTGTGTGCTCCTTCCGTCTCCTGCTCGTCCGTCGTAGCTTTGGATCGCAGCTTCCCCATGTCCCCCCACGCACACGCTGCACCTTTTATGTAAACGAAGCTGTTTATCTATTTTGCACACTTTTTTGTCTTGTTTTCTCGCGTCTTTTACCTCTCTTTGACTTTCTGTCCCCCTTTTATTCCCTGTAGGCTGTGGGTGTTGCGAAGTAAGAACTCCGGCGGTATCTGAGTGCAACATTGATGCACTGTACTCGGTACTTTTTCTTCTCTTTTTTCCCCCCCTAGTTTTTAGGTTTCTTTTTCTTCTTCTTGGTTTTGCCTGCTCTCGTTCTTTCCGTGCGGAGATTTTATTTACTGGCCCCTGCGTCGTTCTTGCCTTCATGGAAGAGGCACTTGGGAAGCACCTGCCATGCATGCAAAGCCCTAGAGACTAGCCAGCACCATCGTTTAAGCTGCACAAATGGCCTGATCCGCGAGGCAAAAGGACATGAAGAAAACAAAAATACGCAAGGACCTACGACGTATGTGGGCGTTTATTTCCTACTTCATTATCGTCTCTTTGTTCTTCAAAGGCTCTTCAACACAAACAGCTGAAGATCGACCTCCTTGAGAACAATAAGCGGCTAGGCGAGCCCAGTTGTGAAACAGGGAAGGCACGAACAGGCAACGAACAGGACAACGGAAGGAACAGCCGCCCGCGCTTGGCCTCGGAGCCTCGCTGTTTTCTTTCCTCCTAGCTCCAGGGAAACCTCAAAAGAGGCAGGAGGTGAAAAAGAAAATTACAATAAAAGCAAATAAAAGGGGGGAACACGCAACCCGACAGCTTGGGCCCGGCGATTTGGTTAGACTCTTCGTTGGTGCGGGCAAGGGCGAGGGGCGTCCGTTCGGGGGCTCGCACTGGCTCCTTCCTGCCTCATGGCGTTTGTCGCTCTTTCCCTTTTCCACTGTCCCGCCATGCTCCGTAATTTCCCTACTGCCCCTTCCTGCCACGGCTTTCACCTCCCGGTCTGACTTTTCCACCTCCCTGCCGAGCCTCTTTGCTTCTCTCTGCTCGCCTCCTTGTTCCTTGTTCCTTGCCACTTTGTACCCTGCTCTGCCTTTTCCCGCAAGCGATGGATGCCGGCGTTGAACGGTTTTGGACGGCACCAATGCAGCCGTCGCAAACATTGCCAAATCGAGTAGCGGTTGGTGCAGGGGCCGCTGTGTACTGACGTATGTCGTATGTGCAGGAAGGTGCGAGTGAGAGGGATCTGTGCATTTTTGGCGTTTGATTATGTAACTGCGCTTATTGTGTAAGATGGATATGGAGACATAAAACCCAAACAAAAATAAGATGCAGTAACACACACTTTGCTCAATAAACAATACAAAGATACCCCCACGAATCAACAAACGACCCCCTCCCCCCTTCCCCCAACTGGTCCGTTGACCTTGGGCAGAAACAATTAAGCTCGTTCGCTTCGCCGTTTGGTGTTTGCCAAGAGCCACGGCGTGCCGCAAATTTGCCAGCCATTCGGGTTTCCTACTGTATTCTCTGGTCAACAGGGCAGACTTGTTACGGAGAATATCACTGGAGATTATCAGGTGCCCCTGCTCCGTCCTCAATAAGCTCCGTGTGCTCCGCGAAGCTCCAATTTGCATCGGAGGAACACTAGACAAGGGGAAAAAACTATGAGCGTAGTTAAAAACCTACGAGGGCGTAGACGACGGAGGGTTTTCTTTACTCCTGACATATGCCGAAAGGCAACAGCGTCGAATCTTATTCGTTATATACACGCCCCCCTTTGTTGTGTTTTAGCCGCCGTTGGCCTCGCCTCTTTGCCCTCCACTTGCACTTGCACTTTTGCTGTTGTCTCGGTCTTTGTATCACGGAATAGTCGTTCGACATACACATGCAAAATCAAAGATGGGAAAATGAAACAAGACGACGATACAAAACAATATTCAGTAGGCAGGTCTTGGTCAATTGCCCATAGCCGCCAGCAAAGGAAACAGAAATATGAGATTTTAAAGAACATGACCAGAGAAGAAAAGAAGTCCGAGTCCAAAGTGAAAATCGAAAAAAGAAGATAAAGGCGGCATCGAACATCTTGGTTTTCTCAGATCATGATCCTCACACGCCCCCTCCACTCCCCGAATGTTCAGAAGAATCAAAGCCGTAAAACACCTTCCCAAGTGCCCGCCCATAATTACGGCCCATGGCGTAGTCTGGTCCACTTGACTCTTTCCCCGACGCGCATATCTTTTGATTATTACGATTTTATGATTGTTTTTAGGCTTTACTCTTCTACTTCTCCTCTTCTTTCAGTGTTTGAGTGGAGATGCTTGTATGCTTGTATACTTCTCTTACAGATGATGTGGCTAAAATAGAGAGGAGCGGGCCATGCAAAGGCATAAAACGAAACAAAAACAGGGAAAACGACACAGAAAAAGAAACGAGACCGCGAGGACAGCACGAGGCCAACACGAGGAAGAAAAAATCGTCGACGGCCACGAAAACAAGTTACAACGTACAGTAGCTCAGTAATTCGTACACATATTTTTACATACAGCACACATGTATGTATGTATGCAGTTCCCACGCGAGAAGGTGCGGAACTGAAACGAAACAATTCGCTAGGGTGGGCATAGTGAAAGCGGAACAATGTCGCAAACAACCCCAAGTTAAGAAATAATCTTTGTTGAAAAGCGCAGCGGCCGTCTGTTTGGCACTGTTTAAAACGACATTCCCATTGTTTGTTCAGGGGAAACTGCGCATAAGGGAAATAGGCACGGGGAACGCCCGCCACTCGTTCCATTTTCTTATGACCGAGGTTGGTAAGATACTTTTGTACAAGTGTACAAGTGTACACGCAACTCACAAAAAAAGAAAGAAAGAAAAAAGAAGAGAGCCTCAAACGTCACTTTTCGCTCGCAACAGAACAGGCGAACACACATATTTTGTGTAAGTGGCTTCGATCCTCCCCGTTTAGATCTATGAGAGTAATATCGTTGGTAAGTTGTGTAGCCGCTCCCGTGGGCGGGAGGATTCACACGCTTGCAACACTCCTTTTTGCTTACCTTGCCGACATGCACGCAATGCAGCAAGCTGCGAGGCAAGCTACTCCCGCCGAGTACTTCCAAGGCACAGCATTATTTAAGCAAAATACGACGTAGGACTAACACCGGAAAGCGCAAGACGCACGGCACAGCATTCATACAAAAAGGAAACCCGCAATGCAACTGTATGCACACAAACTCGATTGTGCACAATTTGGCTTTTCAGCTGATCGATGGACACCACTTCGCGCAGGAATTGTGGATATTAAAGATGAGGAGCAAAAAGAAGAAAGGAAAAGTTTGAAACGTATTGCTATGTAAAAGAAGACGAAAAATCCCATCAGAAATCACGGAAATCACAGTGGAGGGTTACATCGTTGCAAGACCTGCAGGCAAGCTAAGAGTCTCATACGGAGTACTCCGTACATGCTCCTCTACGTTCAAGTCACGATTCTTTCACTTCACACCTTCCCTTAATAGCGACTCTGCTTAATTTCCTTCTAGTCCTTATTCTCCCGTCTCCTCTTAACACCGGTGTCTATGATTCGCAGAAATACGGCACCTAGGGGAATTTGGGGGCATCTAGGCAACGGGCAAAAAGATAGATTGAGGAGAAAAAACCGAGTAGAACCAAGAGATAGGCGAGAATCACGGAGAATAAAACCGCTCGATTTATAACAGGGCCCATCAGCTAAGATGGCGTGTATCTTGTATCTTGTCCGTACTGTATAGTGTATAAATACGAGTATATGCCCTTTCTGTGTGTTTCTTGTCCTCCCCAACGGAATATGTTTCCGTCTCCCTGCCAAGCCGCCTGCCTCCCTTGGTCAAGTATGGGGCGCACATGCGATGTGGGCTCTATCAAACAAGCGAAGGGCGGGCAGTGGGGAGCGTGGAAGAGGGAAAAGAGGAAAGAGGAGAACCGTTTGCCGGTGACGGCGGCAGGCTTTTGGTCTTCTGGGGCTTTTCCTGTCGTATTGGTACGGAGCACGGAGTACCACGTTGGGCCAGGGTCGCTTTCATCCAGACCACGCCGAGAGAGCTCGAGGACGGCGAGGACTGGGGGGGGGGGGGCAGCGAACAGAAAGAAAACACGAAACAGTTAAACAATTAAACAATTACACAGCAAGGAAAACAAAAGAAACAACATAGAAGGAAAAAGTAACCGTTGTGTCGATTTACCGTGGCGTAGCTGGCAATCGGCCACCGGCTTAAATCAACGACATTACTTGCATGTGTACCTGCACAAAGATGCACGTGTCAAATGCACATACACATTGTACATACACTGTACGTGCCTGTACGAGATGCACTTGCAACGATGACTTGTACATACTCTGAGTATTTACAGACGCCTCTCGGCTCTATTACTCACTTTCTCCGCAAACCGGCCATCACCTGCCTGCTTTTGATACCTCGTTTGCCTTCAACGCTTCTCTGTTTTCTTCGTTCTATTCTTAAACGCTGTTCTTGAACAATATGCACTTATGCTGCCGGTGCCGTGAAGAAAGTCAGTCGCAAGGTTCCGTGTTCTCGCAGTTGATTCTTGGCCTTCCTTGTTGTTCTGTTCTTGTACGACGTATTTCTGACTTTCGTTCGGCCAGCCCTATTTTTATCTTTTGCCTCAATATGGACGGAGTATGTACTCCGTACTGTGTATATTTTTCTGTCTCCCCGCCCTGCCACTGGCAAGGGTCCCTCCTCAACCAAAGAAAAGGACTGGACAGAAAAAAGAAGACGGCCCCCGCTTTGCTGATCCGGAGGATGCTATTAAACGCGTATCTGCGGAGGTGCCGGAATGAAAATAAAATGGGCTAGGATGGGAACACAATGAGAAGAAGCAGGCGAATGAAACGTGCTAGACCGTAAAAACAACGTGTCTAGGGGCGCTAAAGAGGAGGGGACGAAAGAGAAGAAAAGAAGAAAAGAAGAAAGAAGGAAGCGACTAAGCAGAGAGGCGAGCGAGGCGAGCAGCAGAAAAAAAGCGGTTGCACGTTGGACGTTCTTTTTTCCTTCGTACGTCGTAGCGCAAGGTACGGAACATTGTCGGGCGCTCGCTAGGGGCAAATCATTTTTCGCACCTAAATTTCAATGTCTCGCTCAATGCCGCCCAAGTCGCTTGCTGCTGTGTTGACTTTGGTGGCCTCGCCTTTGCTACTGCTGATTTGCATATTTGCAACTCGCAGCTAGTTGTCAATTGGACGACGGTAATTATGTCGTATTGGTGATAGAACTGCCATGTGCCTCATCTTGTAGCTAGTTCTGGCAGGGAAGGGATGGAGCACAATGTGGCCCTGGCTCTTTCATGATCCTAGTCACAGTCCCAGGTCCTGTCGTGGCAGACCAGAGCAGAGGTTGCGGAGCACGGGGCAAAGGTTGGCCGCGAAAAGCGACAGGGAGTCGTCCAACAGACCCAGAGAGACCCAGAGAGACACAGAAAATGTCCTTTTTCTGTGCCGTCCCATCCAAAAAAAAGATCCGACAAGTTCAGACGGAAGCCGTCTGAAATTGCAAAGCCAAAAGGTAAAAAGGGCCCTGGTATGTTCCATCTGGCGACGTGCCGGGTTCGTTATGGCTGAGAGCCGCATAATTCGCATCCTCTCGTTTTATGGGAGATGGATAGGGTCCGGTTTTGGAGGACGCGGGCTTTTGATGGTGGGTGTACTGTACACGAATGTGCCTTATTTGAGACAAAGACGGACACGCCACACGTCCGTGGGCGGGAGACGGGACGGAGAACAAGCAAATATGGACGAGCCTCATGAAAGTTCAGCTAAGGGAGCCCAAACACTGCTGGAGGTAGGATGAAGTGGGGGGGGGGGGGGGGGTAACGATGGGATGTCAATTTACTACATACTGTGTAGAAGGGGCATGAACGGAGTGGGAAAAAGACGGAGGAAAGAAAAGCAATATGGGAAAAGAATAAAAAAAAGAACAAGCATGGAAATAAGGGTGGGAAAAGAAAACGTGGCGATTGTATGCATGCGTGAACAATGACGAAGTGGTGCCTCGAAGCGGATGGAAGAGCGATGGCAGCCGCGCAATGCAATAGAAACAAAAAGAAAATATGGGAAACAAGAGCAGGACACAAAAAGCAAAGAAAGCCCATCAAAGCATGAAAAATCGGACGATGTAAGGAGGCAAAATGGGCCGAATAAGAAATCCGGGATTGGCCAAGCTGGCAGCACTGGCTGCCTGGCCGCTGTCTCCATCGGGTCTGTTCTTAACCCTTGTCGATAGTATGGCGCCCCTTTCTTGCAACAAGCGGGTTGTTGGCCCAGCTTGTGACGCAACGTACACGGCACAAACGAACTCTTTTGATGTTGGGATGATGCGAGCCTGCGGGGTGACATGGTGCAAAACAAACAATACGTCGTTGAGACACAAAAAAAAAGATACGGAGTTGAGACTGAGAGACGGCGAGCAAGAGCGAAACCGAGTGGAGATCGCGTTGCGGAGACAGATTGTGCAGATCCGGACAACTGACAGGAAAGAGGTCAGAGGTATTTTTAAAGCAACGAGTGTTCCCCTGAGCCCGAGGACGAGTGCACATCGGTAGCGATCTTGGATTCGAGACAATTGGCCGCTGAGTTGAAGATTGTAGATATGCAAGCTTAACTGCTTCAAGAAAAAGTTGCAAAGGCCAGCAGAAAAGGGAGCAAAGATCTGTCTTGAAGATGTCCCTCGAAAATCGTCTGAGCTTCACCTTAACCGTAAAACAGCCCCAACTGTGTAAAAAGACGGTGATTTTCGTGGCCCTTTGTCGATTTCGATACGAGTACAAAGAACGCTTGCACCCGCGTGCGCCAGTTCTGGCCGGATGTTGCTCGTTGTTTATTTTAAGCTCGATCCGCGCGGCACATATAAAAGACGAAGCGCCTGGCGTGTGATGTGCGGGCGATTGCTGGTGGATTTGGGCGTGCCTCGATCGATTGGCCGGTTATGCCCCTGTCTTTGTGCGCCTGTGCGGTTTTTGGTACCTATTCCATGTTCTCAGTGTACAATACAAAGTACAAAGTAAAACAGAGTTCACTAGGAGGGGGGGTTAGTCCAGCGGCATTAACAATTTCAGTGATGCGCAACGATACGACGATGCGCTGATCCCCCTGTTCGCTCCGTTCCTTGTGCAATAGTATTCCCATGTAAGATGCCTTACACGGGACGTGTGAATGCTGGGTCTCCAAGTACAACGTCGCTGGAAGTTGAAGGGACCAGACGAACGGAGATGTGATGAAAAAAAGAAACATACAATCAAAGAACAAGGAAAGACAACAGAGCAAGACGGGAGAGACCAAAAGAAAAATAAAATAAAACAAGGAAAGAAAAAAAAGGACAGAATCTCCCAAAACCAAACAAGCCTGGTTGACAGCCTCAGCATGAAGAGGCCGCCAAAAGACTGCTCTCAGGGGAAAACACTTTCTCGCAAAACTAAAACGGGCGAGTGACACGAGAGTGCATCACTCTTGGAACACGCCTGCTAACCTACCCACCTTTGTGCGCCCGTGAATGTACCTCGCTCCGATTTGTGCTGCTTTACCATCGTGTTTGTGATGCACCCTTCCCCGGTCTTCATCTCGCTGTTTCTGTCTCGCTCCACCTCAAACGAAATCTTGCTTTGCCGGCTCCCAGAGACTTTCTCTTGGCTTTCTTTTTCTTCTTCTCTCAATGACCCTTTTCTTTCCTTTTCTCTTGCCCTGCATATCTTACCTGCCGTATACGGTTAGCCTTGCGTGCAGGCATTCCCTCCTTCGGGCCCGTGCCGGCATTTTGCCAACATTGCCATGTGCGCTCCTGCACTGATTCTCCGTAATAGCACGGAGCGAGATCCGCTGTGCATGCAGAGTGAGGTTCTAGGAAGCCACCAAAGAGGCCGATGTGGCCAATATTCATTTTTAGCCTGAAGCGAGAGGCCCGGCGAAAAACGTGTCCGACACGCGGCGCATGGCCAACGCTAGCAAGGGAAATAGTTGGTCTCAACAGATAAATATCCCGTCAGTAAACCGAAACGATAGATACGATGAGATGGGCAATATTCAAAAAAGGGGGGATGGTGGACTCACTTGATCATGATAGCTAGCAGCCAAGCACTAGAAATATTTTGTCTTTCAGATGCGCCTGGCTCGGTCTTGTGAATGGCTCGAGATTCTGAGCTCGTCTAGACACGCTTGCTCACATAATGTCATTTTGTGGTTTGTCCGCCAATCGGCCTTCTCGCTGGCCACGTTCTTGAACTCCGTATGGGGTTGAGACCCACACTCACTTCTTTTGTATTCCACAAATTCGCCAGGCTTTCGATTTTCGAGTCGAAAGACTCCAACAGGACGCGACGTGTGCACATATGGAAAATGGCCTGCATCGAACATTTTTCATGCTTTCTTCCGGGCTCGTAAATCGTGCTTTGAGGTTTTTGCCAATGTCTTGTATCGTCTTTCTTTTTTTGTGTCTTTTTGCATTTACCACTTTGCATATTGGTGGTGACGTAGTCGACAGCGTTTAGAACACACCCTGGAACAAAGCATGGTACACGCGCTGCTTCGTCTGCGTTGCATCTCACTTTTTACCCACCTCACACCGGCCAGGCAATGCAAGCTGGTGCCGTACCGTATTTTGCTTCAATCCACGTAGCTGTTGAACCAGTCTGAATGCACCCTACCTGGGATGATTCAGGTATAAGAAAGCGCGACTGACTCGTTAATTCACAGTACTGTGTAAAAACCAACAAGCAAGGTACTTGTGCATAGTACACAGGAGCATATTATGTCAACTTTTCGGACAAATGCGATTCGAGCTTCCGTGTTCCAGCCAAGGAGGGTATCTGGCCTGTCTTTTTGGCCTTTGAATTCTTTTGAAGGAAAGCCTGATTGCCGCCGAGATTAAAGGGGCATCAGGGTGGCAATGGCTTGCTGGTCCGGTGTTGGAATTAGGTTGATGGTGTCCACTGGCCAACAGTTGCCAATTGTCAGTCTGTTCGGATGAGCCACCCAAGGCTGGGCCCCGTCAATTATTCGGAGAGAAAAAAAGGTGCCGGCCGGAACTAGTGAGAGCAAGGCGTCGCGATTGCCAGACATGGAAACTCAGACGGGCCACTGTTAGTTAGTAAATGACTTTAAATGTTTACACTATCGTCTGACTACAGTACTTCGTACCCGGAAGTACTTTCGAGGATGGTGGGTGTTTGATCTGTACTTACAACGTACCTGGTGCTCTGTTGTCTAGGCCGGCCCTACTTCACATGTTGTGCGCTGTTGTACCCAGGACGGAGGAATACCGAGAAATTTGGTTATTTCGTTTTGTCTTGCTCTTTCTTCTTCTGCCGTTGCCCCTTTTCTTCTCGACAATTTTGCTGCTGTGTTTTTTTGTTCCTTTTTTCTAGAGCCGCCACGCGGAGTTTCCTAGTGGTTGAGATGGTTTCCAGCTAAGCAGAAATGAGACAAGAGGGTCCTGGACCGGCCTGGTCTGGCCTGGACTGGCCATGGACCGCGCCGGTCAAGCCAGGGTGACAAGAGCCGCTTTGCCGTGAGTTTGCCTTGTCGTATCGATATGGTTTTTTGTCTTGGTATTATGGATCTTTGGTATTATTACCTCGTGGCATTCACCGAGTGAGCAGATTGAAGCACTGCCCTTCACACCCTCACAGGGAGGTAGACGGCCTTCTTGGGGAATTGTGTCGGCACTAAATTAAGAAGCACGCACCATGCGATCGGCGAGATGCTTTTGCAGAGAAAGAGGCCGGCAGTGCTCGAAGAGGGTGCGCATGTGGGCCGATAGAGACAAAGAAAAGGCGAGGCAAAAGGAAAAAAGGCAATAAATACACAGGAACAAAAATAACAGAAGAAAAAAGAAACTCTAGCCAGCAGAGCGATGGAAGACGGGACTGCAAGGCGGCAGAGCGGCAGGGCACAAGGGATGAAATCCGATCTGCCACACCCTGGTAGCTCTGACACCTGGATTGTTTGCCCAGCGCTTCGTCTGATGGTTGCCGTTGCCTCATGGGTTAGAAGATACACGAAAAGGGCGGAACGCTGTGGCGATCGACCATAACCCGTCTCATCAACACCGGATGTCGTCTTATTTTCGCATAGCGTGGTCTCCGTGATTAATTTGCCGGGCCTTTTGACTAGCTGGATGATGGCCAAGCCAGGGCCCAAGGCTAGAACGTGGAAGATGGCGCGAAGAGGGCGAAGGGCGAGGAAAAAGGAAAAGCGTGGAAGTTAAAGAACATGGGCCAAACCACATGGCGAACTTGTAAGAGGTGTAATAAACAGCAACATGGAAAACGTGTCCCAATGCTCCTTCCATGCACCGTATTCTGGTGTACATACTACTCAGTATGGCAATGGCAATTGCGGAGTTTCCCAAGCGAGGTTGTGTTGTGGCCAAATCTGAAGTTGGCGTGTTTGAGAGTCAGACCGCAAAGGAGGCAGGCACGAAGGATGCTACACCGGCCTGAAAAAAAAATGAAGGAAGGGGCAAAACAAGTGATGTGGATCAGAAAGGGGGGTTACTAGAATAGGAAACCAGTAAAAACAAAAGAGAAAATACAGACTGTCGATTGAGAAGGAGCGGCTGGTATGAAAGATCAATGGGTCCAAACTACGACGTAGTAAATAGGGGAATGTTTAGAAAGAGCAACTGCGACTGTGAGCATGAGCTATTATGTGCTGCAAGTGCAAGACGTGCGTACCACAAAAAAAGAGAAAGAAAGAACCGTACCAGTGGGACGCACCTGCTGGTGCCAGAATGCATGGATGCTGGAGAAGACAGCGACAGAAGGCGCAAACGGCCGTGCGCTAGCATGAACTGCTGCACGCTGAAGCATGGCTCTGGCTAGCGTGCAGGGGCCGCGCTTTCTTCATTTGGACAAGACAAGACGGAAACTCCAACCTAACGCCATGCAGGGGGCAATCTTTGCTGGTTGTGCCTGCTGTGCAGGGAGCAGGGATGTTTGGATACTCACTCTGTAGCACGAGCATCTTACCCTGCCGACGCGGAGAAGGAAACCACGACCACAGACCTTGACGGCCAAAGAAAGAACACACTGCGCATGCATCACGGAGAAGGAAGGAGCAATACATGGTACATGCACAGCACTAATATGAGATACAACTTACATATCTATTTTATCGGCATCCGCCCCGAACGCCCACTCTCCTACGACGTATCGGGAGGGAACGAACCCGCTGACAGCGCACCAACATTATCCGTGCGCTGCCATGCCGCAACTGGGGCTCGTGCCTGGGCTTTGCTTGGCTGGCCGTGATGTTACTGTCGGTTTCTGGACAGGCCATGTCTTGTGGTTGTATACCTGCCTTCTTTCTCCCGAATTACGAGCCAAACACGGCATTCGTGCTTCGTTCCTGCCCTGCAAATACATGCCTGTACCTGTTCCAGACCTGCTCCATAATACTGACCGCTCAAGAGCTATCATCTGCCACGGGAAATAGAAGTAATATGGTACGAGGCTTCGCTAAAGTGGATATTGAATAAAAACACCTAGAACTTGCGGTGTATGTGAATATACTTGTGCCAGCTCACTTTCGTGACATACGCGGTGGGCTATCGCAGTTGCCCGGTCTGGCGTCTGGCGCCTGCAGGGGCAAGAGGAAAGCGCGCATATTTTTGTTGAATGTTCCTTCCTAGTATGACAGGTCAATCGGCCGCGCATCCTCTGTAGCTAAAACAAAGAGATGTACGACGTACACAGTACCTGTGGATAGTCTTGCGACAACAGCAGAACCTGCTGCCTTTTCTAAGCTGGACTATTTGTAACGCTCCTCCCTTTTTTACCTTTGCCACTTTTCTCCCCACATCGTGCCTGCCGCATTGGCGGACCCTGCCTGCCATTGAATTTGTGACTGTTGCAGGAAAGAACCCACGACATGCTCCGTACGTCAGTTTTTGCAGGAAGGGACCACTGAGCACATGGCCGTACCTTGTTCCTGGTTGCGTGGTTCTGCAGGTGGTCCCGGCGCCCCTTCCCTTTATCGTAAATTTCCTTTTACGGAGTGACGATACAATCATCTTGAAAGAAGCCGAATTTCACTTGCTACTCCTCGTCACTTAATTCTCTCCCTCTTTTGGCACCAGTGCCGAGTCTTTACTTTTTACTCTTCTTTTTTTCTTGCTGAACACCGCCGAGACACCACACTATCCAATCGATCTCGCCTCGCCGATGACAAGCGCGCCTCTTGGCCAGGCCTACATATGTCTGTTGTCACCTTTGGCCAAGCCTTTTGGTCTTTTTTCTCCTCCGCCAGATCCCCTCAAATTTGCAAATATTTCCACAAAGTCCACCCACCCATGCACGCTCACTCTCCCTGTCTATGTCACATTGGAGCTCCCCTGGTAGACGAACCGCCTCTGTTGGCCCTATGCAGCACTATCAAAGGGAGCCATTGTCTTTGACGCCAAAGTCATCAAGCCTGCCAAAAACCCCTTTCGTGTGGTTTTTGGAGTGCACTTTCATATCCCGCACACCCCCTCCACTACAGAGTTGCACTACGAAAGCCCCATACTGTGACAGCACCCAAGTGCCACTGGTAAGCCGAGATCTTTTCCTGTCCCTCTGCGATCCTTTCTTGACCGGCCGTGCACAAAATCAACGCGGCCAGTCTGGTAATGTATATGACTGCACATGGTTTTTGTTACCGGGCCTCGAATGCTTCGGACCAGTATCCTACATACTGACAACCAATGGTCCACTTATCACCAGATCGTCACCCTTCATCTCTCTTTCGTTACCCCGGAAGTGTGAGGTGTGCCTATTTTGCATCCTTTCACAAATACCAGAATCAGCTCATGTGTGATGGGCCCGAACATCACCAGCTCCAGGCTAACTTGCATTCCTCGCGGGCTGTAATTAATGACCATACTCGTATGCGGAAGGCGGAATCCGAACCACATACACAGTACGGGCTGTTCCCATGCCCGGGTATCAAAAGCAAGAACCAAACTAAAACGACAAAGGACGGATTCCTACCCAAAATAGCAACTGAATCTACAAGTGGAAACCAGGACAAAACGTCCGGTACATACAACAAAGCGATGCAACTTGGTCTCTCCACCTGGCCGCCTTAAACAACTGACCCCACGAAGAAATTGACGAAGTGTTGCTCGTCTGGTTATTACTATATTCAACGGCCCAGCATTCACAAGTACACCTTCACCTGTGGGATGCCACCACGCCTATGCTTATATGAAGGACGCCCGCACATCGTGCACATCCCGCGCATCCCGCGCATCATGTACATCAGGCAGAGCCTACGTACTCCAAAGGTGCTCAGGGTGCTGGGGGATTGAACGGAACTCGTACCTCATCTGAGTGAAGGTAGGGAGACGAAAGACGAGACAATGGGGCCAAGACAAAAGGCCCTCCACGAGGACGCACGCTGTACGCCGACTTTGCTATATCTTCATCGGCACAGGCAAAATCATATCAACGCCTATCAGGGCGAACAATGCCCCTCGAAACAGACAAAATCAGAGACGGCTCAAGATGCACAAAGTAAGAGGCAGGAAAACACAACAACAGGATGTCAGGGTCTTTTGCAGCCTTTGAGTGGCTAGATCAAGAAGCAAGTTCGCCTGGCCGTTGCCGACCTCCGATATGCGAAACACATACGCACACGCAGACAATGACACATACAAAACGTGCAGATGCTGTACACAACGGACCTTAAAGACACGGCCAGACACATACACATCGGCCGGTTCCTGGTCGGCGAGCTGGTCTGCGTACTCGCTAGTCTCTGGATGCCCGTCCTCCCGTTGCACACCTTGTGGTTGAAGCCAGCACATTGAAACCTGGCGGGGAAGTTACGTGCTCCAGAGCAGACGAACGTGAGACCGTTATTGCAGTGAGCAACTTTGGCAATACGCTATCTGGCCAATTCAAGCAAGAGGATCCCCGGATCTTAAAAATGAAAAGGAACGACCCTCACGGGCGCAGGCGCTTGCCACCTGGGCCTCCCGCCCTTCGATGTCGCTATTCGTGCAGACAAAATACAGGGAAGGAGGGGGTTCAAGCAGCACAGGGGAGCAGGGGAGTGTGAGTAAGTCGGTGAGTGGTTGACGTTAAACGTTGGGAGCATTAAGCAGCGTTCGAGCCCTGCGGAAACTGGCTGTTGCATCTGCGCCTAGGTGAGTGTGCGCATGTCTTGGTGTGCGTGAACAAAATTCAGAGGGGCAGCCATGTGAAAGACGAGGGTGGTGTTTATGGTGGCGGTGGTGGTGCTGGCTGACGGTCATTTTTGCTAGCAGCTTTCCGCTGCTGGCCTGTCTTTTGGAGAAAAAAGAAAAGAAAAGAGAAAGTGAGAGAGCAAACAAGGGGGGCGTGTTTGTTGCAAAAGGGAAAAGGGCAGACCCGCTAGCTCCCTGACACCCACTTTTACACCCCCCCCCCTCCTCCTCATGTCTCTACCCTTTTTTTTCTCTTCTTACTTTGGCCTTTTCAGTTCACTTTTTCCCTTTGCTCCTCTTCTTCAACGTCAACCCTGCAGTTCGCAAAAACACCATCACCCTGGCCCTTGCACCGGCTCAGGACCACACCCCCTCCCCATGTCAACTGCCCCATTGACCTTTAAAGTCGCACAACCACCATGGGCCACCGCCAGCACCAAACCTACTTTCTCGAGCCATCGCCTATTTTATTGTCTTTTCTTTTTAACGCAATGCACGGTACTCTCGTCTTCTTCCGCTCAGTTCATCGGACGCCAGAGTGCAAAACAAAGTCACAGATCCAACGAGACACTCTGTCTGGCGCCTACACATACACACGGAGCTCTGAACCTCGCAGACAAAGTCCCACCCACACTTCTCCAACACCAAATAACGAGCCGCCACCCGTCTCCCCGTTTAAACGTCTTGTCTTGGATCGGCCGCCTTTGTTTTCTCGCTGTATGTTCTTCTTTTTTCCCTTCCTTTTTCTCTTTTCTTTTATTAATATTTCTCTCCCTTTCCCCTTTCTTCCTTTATTTTCTGTTTGATACCGTTGTCCTCTGCCATCCTCTCTCTTGATTCCTGGTCTCTTTCCCCCCTCCCGCCCCTGCTCCTCTGTCTTCCTGGGCACTTCCACTCATACCCTAC
Organism: Sporothrix euskadiensis; assembly: GCA_019925375.1. Lineage (NCBI taxonomy): Eukaryota > Fungi > Ascomycota > Sordariomycetes > Ophiostomatales > Ophiostomataceae > Sporothrix > Sporothrix euskadiensis. The sequence continues at coordinate 238,579 of JADHKQ010000022.1, read as the reverse complement.
CCACAGGAGCTTTGTGTGTTTCCATAAGTCTGGCAGTCGCCCTGCAGCTGTCCGCCAGTTACCGTCTCCAGAAAACTCATGAATCTTGAGCTCAACAGCCGCATATGCTGTACTTGTCTGCGTTGCTAGCTCCCCCTGCCCCATCGACATTGAATTAGCAGAGACCCCTCGCCTTGCCTACCGTTCGAGCTTCCTTGCTTGATGCATGCCTCCTTCGGTTCTTAATCCATTTCCAATGCTGCTGGCTTGTTCTGCTTCGAATTAGCTTTTGCTCGTCTCCTCTTATTTGAAGCCTCCACTCCCTCTCCTTTCCCCTCCTACATACCTCCTCTTCCTTTCTCTCTTTCTACCCCCCCCCCCCCCCCCCCCCTTTCTTATTCTCCTCCTCACCCCTCCCCCATATTTGTCTTCTACTTTTGCCTTCCCTTCTTGGCATATCTTCTGTTGGCAGTTTGTATTGTTGCAGCCTGCCTTTCTTATAACTTCCGTTCACCCTCACTAAGGCCCAGTCCATTTCGACTGTCAACTCCGTTTGGCGACACACACACATCAACAAGTGGCTGCAGGAACAGAGTTTTCTACATTCGCTCGAGAATTTCACCTGCCTGACCTCTTCTACCCTTCTTTCTAGATTTTACGATCTTGTTACTGTGTCTCCCGTCATTGTTTTTCTTCTTCTTTTTTTCTTTCTCATTCATGCTCGGCACCAGTTGCTCCCTTGCTTTGCTTCAGACGTGCCAGCTCCGGGGTTGGTTCGGTCATATCCAAGGGCAGACGACACGGTGCTCTATAGGGTCTTTTTTTTAAGGAACAGCGCTTCTGCATGACACTCCTTTATTTTCCCCAAAGTCACCCACACCAACCACTTTCTCCCTCTTTTATTTATTATTATTGTATCTTTCTTGTTGATACAAGAAGCTTTCTTTCCTCTTTCCTTAACATCGACGATTATTACGACTGCCATTCAACCTCTTTCGTCTTTCTTTATCCGCAACGCTGTCCAGAGTTGTCCCGCCTCTCGCTCCTCGCCTTTTCTATTTCTTTCGTTTCTCCCATTCCACGGTCCTTTCTGGCCACAGCTCGGCTTTTCTTTTCTCTTTTCCCACAGACAATAACAGCTTCGACAAAGAAGGGGCATGTTCGCAAAATCAACACAGAGTATTATTAGTGTCGTCGGCAGGTATAGAACTCAGTCCTCTCGGTCAACATAAAGCTTCTTAGTCCAAAAGCTTGCAACTTTACGTCTACGTCGACTCGACGACTGTTGCGACAATATTGCATATTTGGGGCAAGACGTGCACCACCTCTATGCAAACCCCAGTCTTGGACCATCACCACCACCGCCACCACCATCAGCAGCAACCTCGCCGGGACACGTCCAAAACTTCCCTCAACCAGCGGCGAGGCCTTTCCGACCTGGCACGCTTCTCCATCGACCTGACTTGGGCTCGAGTAGAGTCGGAACAGGCCAGTCGCGCAAGGGCCTACCCCTCTCCGCCCATGTCTGGGTCTCCTCCGCTTCCGCCGAAACCAAGTCACGAGGCTGGTGAACGAAGTCAAGGAAGCTACCGGACGAGCCACGATGCCTATCGCAGAGTTGCAACAACCACTCCTCCCCACAGCGCCCACAGCGTCGACATGAGAGTACACTCCAGAGCACCGGCTCACCAGCCGTACGCACCGCATCCGCAGCACCACCAGCCACCGTCCTTCTCGCACACGATGCAGGGCTCCTCAGCGAGGCCCTACGGCCCCGACCCCCACGACCGATATCCGTACCCATCGTACGGCCGCCCAGAGGACCAGCAGTACTCGCAACCCACAAGCCACATGGCCGCCGCCTACCCGCCATCATCGCATCTCCAAGGACCGCCAGCAATGTCCGGGTACGCACCGTATTTGCCACCACTTCCAGGGCCGTCATCGATGCAACAGGGATACCCGTCATCCCCACGAGCCTCAGCACCCGCACGGATTCCGTCTCCTGTCCCAGGACCACCCGGTAGCTCAGACAGCGCTCCGCCATACGCATCTCCGAAATCACAGCGAAAGACAAAAGGCCACGTCGCGTCCGCCTGCGTGCCCTGTAAAAAAGCCCATCTTCGGTAAGCACGACCATTGCATCTTCGGACTCCAGCAATCCGTCCCTCCTAGTATTCTCTCTCTTCTTTCGCTACAGTTTTCCATCTTCAAGGGCTCTTTTGCCTTCTTGTGCAAACCGGGGATTGCTCTGTAACTGTTGCAGTTTACAGCTAGACGGAGTGCTTGGTTATTCTCCAGCGTTTTCCATTATTTTCTATTTCTGAAGTATTCTGACGTGTCTCCTTGTGTTCTTTAGGTGTGACTGTAAGTGATGGTATATTGTCGCTTTATTTGTTCTCTCAAATTACTCCACATATCAGGTTGAGGATCATGCGGCCATGTTCTCCGCCCTTGACACTCCTTTCTTGAAATGGTTGCCCTTGGAAGCAAAGATGAACGACCTGAAACTGACCGTCGTTTATTATAGCCCAACGACCCTGTTCCCGATGCCTGAGCAACGGAAAGGAAGATGCTTGCGTCGATGTGCAGCACAAAAAAAGAGGCCGGCCACGGCTTCGTGAAGAAAGAGACTTGAGGTACGAATTATCTGGGCGAGGACCCTCGGGTGGCCATCCAACTGAGCCATCATCTCGCAGACCGGTTCCGACCTTATACGGGCAACCATCCGCGTCCATGGGCTCAGGGTACGGTGTTTCTACCCGCCGAGGCCAATCCGCTTCATACAGGGTTTTAAAGTTACAACCTGCTGATCCCATCGTTCCAAGGTTTATTGAGCGTGGTTCTGCTTCCGACGCCAACGTCTACCCTGCTCCTCTCTCCATCTCGACGCGTTCTCCTGAGCCTGCTGTTTTCCTCACCACCGACCTGGAAATGGCAAAGGCCTCCAATACCTTTTTAGATGCCATCGGCCGCCACTCCGTCAAGGGCCTCAGTCTCCTAGATGTCATCTCTCCCATGGAACGTGAGCGAATTATTTCTCTTCAGCGGCAAATGCACGACGAACGCGAACGGAAAGACCCCCATTATCTGCCACCAATCTTTGTGAAGCGGGATGAAGAACGCGTTATCCAGTCACTCGGTCACTCGGCGGATGACCTGTCTCGATATTCGATGGACTGGCAAGAGTACCTTACGTTCAGCTCCGCAGACGGCCAGCAAAGAACATTTCCGGTGCGCATGGGCCTCGCCAAGCAGGACTCAATCTACTTCATTGTTCTGCTGCTCCATGTTGCGGTGCGGCCGTACGGTGGCCATCCGACCCCCTCGCCGCATTCGTCGTACGGATACCAGCCCATGCAACACGCAGCGCCGCAGTACCAACTTTTCTCGCAGCCCACGCCCGTCTCGGCTACTTTTGATGTCGGACGCCCTCGTATGCCGAGTGATTCTGGAATTCTACCGCATCGACCGACACCGTCCGGCGGCCCGTCCCCAATGCTCTCCGGTATGAGCTCCAGTATCCCGTCTGCATATGGCCCCTCGCCCGGCCGCCCGGAACATCCCACGGACCCGCCATCGTTTCAAACCCCTCGCAGCGAGCTAGTCTCCGGCCCTCTTCCGCATCGCCATCCTCAGCAAGCTCCGGGTGCTAGCTTCCAGCTGCCTCCCATCCGGAACCGCCAGGACTCTATGAGACAGATGGAAACGCCATCCACTTCAAGAGATGATAAGTCGAGAGTCGATATTGGCGGCCTCATCGACAGCCCCGAGCCGCCTAGAAGAATGCATTAGATATCATTAGCCGAGTCATTTGGCATCGAAAACGCGTTACGACGATCGGTTCTCCGACCGTCCTCTAAAAAGCGAATATACGACGAGAGCAGTTTGCTTCAGATCATGCACACTTGCACCGCTTCGATGTCGGGGCTAGGGAGTGACTGTTTTTTATATTCTTCTTTTTTCGTTGTTGCATTGCCGCAGTTTCTGCATACATCATATCGTTACGGTTCGTTTTTTCTTCATTATGATGACTGTGCTTTTGGGGAGGTGGTGGCTTGTATTCGTGTACGTTTTGATTCGACACGGCTTCATGAGGTGTTGGCTCTTTGTTCATTTCTTCATATCCTTCATTTTTCAATTTTCCAATTCTTGACTTCACACCATTTTGTATGATATGGCCATGACGACTATTTTATTACGTTAGGCTTTGGTTATTTCGGGCTGGTGGACTTTTATCCTATCTATTATACGTTTATTATCTAGGAAATGTTCTTTTCATACTTGGCTTTCTGTTTCAACAATATCCATAGCATACGCAATTTTGGCATTGGCGGGCCAATCCTTGGGTTAGGAGGAGAAACTGTTCTGGGATTCTAAAAACAAAAGACTCGCGAGGCAAACTACGGTGGCCGACAATTGATATTTGGTACGATTTGCTGTTCATAAAAAATTATATTTTTCTATTCTTTCACATTTCAGTCATTATACGTTCGCCCCCACCCCCCTCTTGCTATAAATCTCCTTTTGTTTCTTTCACCAGATTGTTTATGCTTTAACTCTGTTCGTTTTTTTTTCTTGGTTACGGAATCTCTTACTTGAAGTGGCTAACCTTGAGAATGCACTTGAGGAGCATGGTGTTGACGGAGGGACATTTACAATGAGATCATTTTGAAAGCCTCAACTATTAGAGGAGGACATTAAAAGGAGAGCCGAAAATAAAAGTTACGACCTGTTGCATCTTGTGAAAACAAGCGTCTTATGTTATGGTATAGAGTACATTAGCATGCATAATGCTACTAATCTGACTATTTGTTAGGCATATTCTTTTGTGCATAATCTAGTGTATATAATATTCTTTGTACTGACCTCCAGCAGATAGTCACGTGAGCTGGCACCTCAGGGCTGACGCGTTTTGGTATCTTAAGTGGTGGCAGGCGCGACTGACATATTCTTGCATTTTATGTGACAAATGACAAATCGGCAAGGGAAGTGCCAAAAAAGGGGGTAAATTATCCCATCATTTCATTCAGTCACACTGTCTTTGACGAGACGTATTATTGAAGTGCAAAGGCGACAAAGGCTTCAGAAACCAGATACAAGGCGTGCGCAGAAGGCACATCTGAATCTCAATCCAGGCTGGCGGGGTGCTAGTGACCATGGATGCGGCCTCTGGTGCTGAGTCGCCGAGAGGCGTCAAAAGAAAGGCGGAAGACGATACTTCTGCTGACAGTTCTGTTCCACGGCGAATCCAGGTAAGTTTTGATTGTTCAATCCTTCCCATTGTTGAGCTTCGCACTGACATCCGACTTAGGCACTGGATCCTTATGTGGTCAACAAGATCGCTGCTGGCGAGATCATCATTGCCCCCGTCCACGCTTTGAAGGAGCTGGTTGAGAATGCCGTCGACGCTGGGTCGACGATGCTCGAGGTACTCGTCAAAGACGGCGGGCTGAAGCTGCTGCAAATCACAGACAATGGCTACGGCATTGATGTAAGTGCAGATGTTGGTGACGGGCTTTTACGGCCGCAGAGAATATGCGATATCTAACGACGCAAACAGAAGGAAGATCTGCCCATTTTGTGTGAGCGCTTTACGACATCCAAGCTGCAAAAGTTCGAGGACCTCGAATCCATCAACACGTACGGTTTTCGAGGCGAGGCCCTGGCGAGCATCAGCCATATTGCACATCTGACGGTCACGACGCGGACAAAAGACTCCGAGTCGGCTTGGAGAGCCTACTACGAAGCTGGAAAATTGGCGCCAACAAAGCCGGGCCAAGGAGCAGAGCCAAAGCGCGTTGCCGGCCGACAGGGCACGCAGATTACCGTTGAAGACCTGTTCTACAACGTACCCACACGCCGCCGTGCGTTCCGGTCGACATCAGACGAGTACAACAAGATTGTCGACATGCTGGGCCGCTACGCTGTCCACTGCAGCCACGTGGCGTTTGCATGCAAAAAGCACGGCGAATCGTCTGCAAGCATCTCAGTGCCGGCGGCTGCGAGCACGGTGGACCGTATCCGGCATGTCTACGGCGGAGCTGTGGCCAGCGAGCTGCTGCAGTTTGAGACAGAAGACAGCCGCTGGGGCTTCAAGGCGCGTGGTTGGGCGACCAATGCCAATTTCAGCATGAAGCGGACAACGTTGTTGTTGTTCATCAACGGGCGCAGTGTTGACTCAACTAACATCCGCAAAGCACTTGACGAAACCTACTCGGCCTACCTCCCCAAGAACAGCCACCCCTTTGTCTATCTCAGTCTCGAAATTGACCCACAGCGCGTCGATGTCAATGTGCATCCCACCAAGCGCGAAGTCAACTTTCTCAACGAGGACGAAATCACACGAGCGATTTGCGAGCACATTAGCTCAAAGCTCACGGAAGTCGACACCAGCCGCACGTTCTCGACACAGACACTGTTGCCAACGGGTGGAGGCTCCTTACGCGGCAACAATGCTACAAGTAGCCCGGCTCCAACACCCAAATCCGGCACATCGCTGATGGCTGCGGCGAGAAGGACACCTGCACGGCCCTACGAAAACAACCTTGTCCGCACCGACACCAATATGCGGAAAATTACAAGCATGTTTGCACCCTCGGGGCCGACTGTGGTGCACATGTCGCCCTCTACACCTGGCTCTACTGGAGGCCGAGGGGGTGTGGATGTGGATGGTGGCAACGCCGTGGCGGCCCAAAGCCGTCCAAATGCTACTGCAACCTACGAGGTTCTGGACCGTGAAGTAACCGTCAACTGGCTCAAGAGTGTGCGAGAGCTCAAGGAGGCCGTTGTTGCGAATTCAAACCGCGAGCTTACCGAGATCTTCAAGAGCTACAGCTTTGTGGGCATTGTGGATGAGCGGCGACGACTAGCCGCCATCCAGAGCGGTGTCAAGCTGTATCTGGTGGATTATGGACGTGCCTGCTTCGAGCTGTTCTACCAGATTGGGCTCAACGACTTTGGCAACTTTGGCGTTATTCGGTTTAGCCCACCACTGGACCTGCGGCAGCTGTTGAAGATGGCATTTCAGCATGAGCAGGGTCGGTTTGATGACAACGAAGAAGACGACGACGACAATGACGGCGGCGACAACGATGGCTCAGATGCCGAGGAAGCTGTTGAAGCCGTGGCTACCCAACTGATGGAGCGTCGACAGATGCTGCAGGAGTACTTCTCGCTGGAAGTAACGCCGACGGGCGAGCTGCTGAGCATTCCGTTGCTGATCAAGGGATATACACCGCCATTGGCCAAGCTGCCGCAGTTTCTGTTGAGACTTGGTCCGCGTGTGCGCTGGAACGACGAAAAGGGGTGCTTTGACACGCTGTTGCGGGAGCTGGCGAGCTTCTATGTACCCGAAAAACTGCCAATCATCAACGAGGAGCGACAGCGGCAGAAGCAGCAGCAGGAATTGAAGAAGGGGAAGGGGAAGGAGCAAGGCGATGGTGAAGGCGACACTGGTGATGACGAAGAAGGCCTCGGCGAAGAAACGAGGCCTCGGCGTGTACACGTCCAGCATGCCGTCGAGCACGTCTTCTTCCCGGCCTTCAAGACGCGGCTGATTTGCACGGCAACGCTTATGCAGGCCGGCCTTATTGAAGTCGCGAACCTCAAGGGCTTGTATCGTGTATTCGAGCGGTGCTGAGGTGAAGGAAAAGCGAAGTGTAGCACCGAAAAGGAGTTGCGGTTCATGGGTTTACGAATTTACGTCACAAATTGGAAACACAAGGTCTTATCAAGTTCATGGATGCTTACGTATTTATTATACAAGATGGTCGCAATGGAAGAGAACAGAACAGAGCGTGAAAAAAGACATTAAATGAGGACAAAGTAAGAAAAAAAAATGACAATTGCAAAACAAGGAAACCTTCAAAACCCTGGTCCCAACAGAACCAACCATGCAACCAACTACTCTTTGACCCAGATTGCACCGATTGCTTGGGGTATCTACTGGGCTGTGTTTGTTTTGTTGTTCTTATTTATAAAGATGACCAAAGATACAGATACATAAAATGAAGTGGTGACGCAAAGCCCACTCCGACCAGAGCCCTCCATCAGAAACTCGAAAACTCAAGAAAAAAAATAAAAAGGTTCCCCCCCTCGCCATTTGTTTTATTCTTTTCTAGTTGTCTATTTGTCGCTCTCCCAGTCGGGGTTCTAAAGACGGTTAGCATTGGCACGATCAATAATTGTCAGAATGTGTTTTTGGGCTCACCTTTTTCAGAATCACAAGACCCTCTAGGGTGCTGCTGAGGCTAATGTACTGCTCGTCCTCCAGCTCGGCACGCTCGCCATACGCCAGTAGCACGGGTGTGCTCTGTGTCTGCCAGCCCGTAATGGTCTTGGGCCGACCGGCCTGGCCGACGACGTCGACGGCCTGACCGACGCGGACGTTGACCGTCAGCGGCTTGAGATCCTCGTCGAGCGTCACCAGGAAGCGGGGGTGCATGGCGGTCACCAAGAAGTACAGCAGGTAGTGCGAGCTCGAGGTGATAAACTGCTTGGCGTCGAGCATAGCGACCAGAACGGCCAGAAGACCGGCAGCGGACACGCGCGACAGGATCTGGCGGTCGGTGTGGAAGGGGCTCAGCGACAGAGTGCCCTTGCCCATGTGCAGCAGGCCCTGGGCAATGCGGACCATGAACAGCGACTCCTGGTCTCGGTGGTAGTAGCTGGCCAGCTGGCGCAGCAGCTGGGCGAGACGCGCGTTGTTCGTTCCGGCGCCCAGCAGACCCATGGCGAAGATGGCGTTGAGGGCGACCTCGTTGTCATTGTCGTGGGAGTAGCGGGAGAGCGTGTCGTAGACCTTCATCTGCGGGTTGCTGGGGCTGATGAGACCCATGGCCAGCGGGACGGCACGGCGGATGTTGGGTTCGCCGTAGTGCATCAGGTGGCCAAAGTGGCGCAGGACCATCTCCTGGCCGACATCTTCGCCCATGGCGATCAAGCCAATGCCCAGCACAGCGTACGACTGCAGCAGCTCGTCGCCCTTCTTTTCGTCCGACTCCTCAACATGCTCGTTGCATAGGTGCAGCAGCTCCTGAATCTTGAGCACGGCGCCAGTGCCGGCCCAGGCACAGGTGGCGGCCAAAACGCCTGTCGGCTTGGCAACCGGGTGGTCGACGGCCTTGAGCGTCTCGAGGATGACATCCACCTCCTCCTGGCGGCCAAAGAAGAGCAGGCCCAGGCCCAGGGCCAGGAAACGTGTCCACTTGTCGGTGAGCTGGCGCTTGCGGTCGTCGTCGAGCAGGGTCGTGACGATGGCTTCGCTGACCTCGGCGTTAGACGAGCCAACAAAGATCAGGCCACAGGCCAGGGCCGCCATGGCAGACGTCTGCATGTCTTGCGAGGCATCGTTGATCATAGGCAGCAGCTTCTCTAGCAGATCCTCCTTGTTGGAGCCGGCATAAGCGAGGCCGAGACCCATGATGGAGGCGGTGCGGATCAGCGGGTTCTTATGCTCCAGCTTGTCCGGGTCGGCCAGCAGGGCGTAGGCGGGCTCCGAGTCGAGTCGCACGCCGGAGCTCATGATGCCAATGGCAAGCATGGCGCCGGCCTGGATTTGCTCCTCCTCCACATACGTGTACTTGTCGATCTTGTCGAGGCCGTTCTCAATGTCCCACAGCATCAGAGTGCCGAGCGAGGCGACGGTGGACATCATACCCTCCTCCTTGGTCTTCCAGACCCAGCTCTCCTTGTCGGACTCGACGAGCATCATGTTGTCCTTGCCAAAGCCGGCGTTGGTGAGGGCATTGACAAAGGCAGCGGCGAGGTTCTGGCGCGCAGAGTCGACGTTGGTCATGCTGGAGACGCGGTTGCTCTCGAGGTGGCTCTTGTAGATGTCCTCGGTGGACTTGGGGTCGAGGATGTTGAGCTCCTTGCCGAGCAGCTTGAAGTGCTCTGATAAGCGGATGTTGCAGAGGGACTCGTTAATGTCCATGTCCTCGGTCTCGGGCGTGTCGAGGCAGATGCGCTGGCGGGCGATCAAAAAGGCCAGCTGCTTCTTGAGGGCGGGGTCCTCGGCCTGGTCAAAGTCGGCCTGGATCAGGTCCATATCGTTAAGACGGATGGCGAGGACCATGGCCTGGGTGTACTGGTTGTACTCCTTGTAGATGTCGTGGGCGACGCGCAGAAACTGCTCGTTGTCGGGGTAGGTCAAAAGGTTGACCATGGAGACCATGTACAGGCAGACGCGGGCGTAGGTGTCCTTGTCGACGTACTGCGGCAGGACCTCGATAATCTCGAGCTCGCTCATCAGATCGACAGCATCGGCCTCGGCGTTGCTCTTGAGGAACTGGGGCACCAGGATCAGGGCCAGGTCGACCAGGTCCTTGACGGGCTCCTCCGCTGTTACTCGCCGGCCGTAGACCTCGCCAATCTCGAGCGCCAGATGGCGCACATACTCGTGGCCCCACGAGCCGATATCTTGTGACGGTGCGAGCAGGCGGTACTTGAGGGTGTCTTGACGATCCTCGTCGGAGAAGGTCATGCCGATGACGGACAGGACGTCGGCGAGCGAGGTCTTGTTGTCGCCTTCTGCCCACTCGTCGTACAGCTTTGTCATTGTCTCGTAGTGTGGGCGCAGGAATTTGAGGGGCTTTGGTACGGCGGTCATGGAGGACGTCGACGTCTTGATGAAGTCCTTCATGGCCTCGAGGGCCGGCTTGTAGAGCGATGTATCAGATTCCTGGAAGGAGGAGGTGTTAGCATGGGCCTGTGGATTACCGTATATCGTATATCGTAGCGTCGTTGAGTTTCGAAATCTTCTTACCCCCAATCGCTCGACGAGCATGTCGAGCTCGTTCTTCAGCTGCTGGTCCTCTTCACTGAGCTCCTCGGCTGTGTAGCGCATCTGGTTAGCAATGTCCATCCATTATTTTGGTCCACCCACCATTTCGCATCACAATGCGCATCGCTTTCGCATACGCATTCTCTGGGACGACTCACTCTCTGGCTTCTCGTCCTTCTTGTCGTCCTTCTTGTCGTCCTTCTTTCCATTGGCAACCGGCTTGCCGTCCTTATCCTTGGGCGCGTCTGGGGTCTTTGCGTCGACGGCCTTGGCCTTGCCCTTGTCGGCGGCGGCCTTGGACGCCTCGTTTCCCTTCGCCATGGTGAAGCTGGTGCGTGTTTGTGTAGTGGAGATGGCTTGTTCGTGATCGCGAGGTCGGGGGGTGACGACGAGTCTGTACGTTGATGTGGGCTGTTAATATCGACTACTTTTCCTCGTTCCTGGTCCCTGAAGCTCAACTGTTGTATCTGCCTGTGGCAGAAGGCAATGGAAGAATGGGGAAGACCAACAGCAAACGCTAGGGTTGTTGTGACGTTGGGGTATGCCAAAGTGCTGGACTGGACAGGACTGGACTGTAGTATTCCCTCGTTTTCCAAGCTCGAGTCGATCGCGGGGATGCACAAAGAGTGAAATGAAAATGCAAAAGAAAGCAAGAGACGCAATTCGTGTGTCGGACTGGAATTGTTCTCGGTGGTGATGGAAGCAGGGGAGGGCGATGTGAGGTTAGCAATCGAAACACACAGGAACGGGTCTGGCGGAGGGGAGAGAGAGGCGGACGAGGGAGCTTGGTAAAACGAACAGTCGCCCTTTCGCTAGCTTCGTTGCCGCTTCCACCACATTACGCGAGGCTTTGGCCGCCTAGCCCCCCCCAGCTTCAAAAATAAAAGGCATAAATACAGAAAAGCGGGTCCACTCTCGCGCCACAGGAACCAGCCACGTTTGCCCGCTCGTGCCTGTCCGTCCTGCCTTCCAGGTTGCCATAGCGGACCGCGGCGTGCGGAGCAACTAAAATCCGCCCTTCCATCCCATCTGCCCATTGAGCCCATGTCGTCTGTCTGCGTCTTCTTTGGACCCACTTTTTATAGCTTATCGCTTCTTATCGCCCAAAAATAATTTATGGCCCCGCGATAACCTATGAATGGACGACGTCAAGAAATTTATCTTGGCCGTGATGCGATTTGATAGTGTTTACTCCGAACGTTGATACCACTATCGGATTATCGTATTTTCAAGACAACCACCACACACGTCGCCATGAAGTTGGATACCAAGAGCTTGCGGTACCTCACACCCGAGGACTGGCGTGTCCTCACAGCGGTAAGAACCCTTCCTGCCAGTTATACTGCAGGTTTCTTCGCTCTCTTATTTTCCCTATATTTTTGGGATTTATCGACAGCCATAGGCAGACCAAGATCTAACAATACTTTACTATATAGGTGGAGATGGGCAGCAAGAACCACGAGATTGTCCCGACGCCCATGATCGACAAGATCGCCCGTCTACGCGGTGGCAGCAGTGGTGTTCACAAGAGCATCTCGACCCTGGCAAAAACTGGGCTTATTGGCAAAATCAAGGAGGCCAAGTACGATGGCTACCGCCTGACGTACGGCGGCCTGGACTACCTTGCCATGCACACACACTCACAAAAGGACGTCGTCTACAGCGTCGGCCACCGTGTCGGCGTTGGCAAGGAGAGTGACATTGTCATGGTGGCCGACAAGACTGGGCAGCAGCGCATTCTCAAGATCCACCGCCTGGGCCGCATCTCCTTCCGGACTGTCAAGTCGAACCGTGACTACCTCAAGAAGCGCCAGGGCGGCTCGTGGCAGTACCTGTCTCGCCTGTCTGCCATGCGTGAGTACGCCTTCTTGGAGGCTCTTCGCCAGGAGGGCTTCCCCGTCCCAGAGCCGTACGCCCAGTCAAGGCACACCATCGTCATGTCCTTTGTCGACAACGCCCTCCCTCTACGCCAGGTCTCTGCTGTCCCCGACCCAGCTGGTCTCTACGCTGAGCTGATCGGCCTCATCCTACGACTCGCCCAGCACGGCCTGATCCACGGCGATTTCAACGAGTTCAACATTATGATCCAGGAGCAGAAGCCCGAGGGCGCTGACGAAGAGGGTGGTGGTGCAGCAGACGGCGCCGACGCAAATCCGGCCGTTGTGCCCATCCTTATCGATTTCCCACAGATGGTGTCCATGGAGCACAAGAATGCAGAGATGTACTTTGACCGCGATGTCGCCTGTGTCAAGCGGTTTTTCGAGCGCCGCTTCCACTTTATTGCAACACAGCCAGGCCCCTTCTTCAAGGATGCGAGAGCAACGGTCGGCCAGAACGGAGCCAAACGCCTCGATATTGCCGTCGAGGCATCTGGCTTCACCAAGAAGATGTCCAAAGACCTCGAGGCTGCCATTCTCGAGCAGCAAAACACAGAGTATTCCGGCGATGAAGACGAAGACGAAGACAATGACGAGGATGGAGGCGACGGCGAAGAAGACGGTGATGAGCGCAGCGAGGAGGATGATACCAACAAGAAGCGGGTGGTCAAGGGAAAGCTGCTCAGCCCAGGAGAAGTGTTTGACGAAGTCACAGAAGCCACATCCCATCTAGAATTAGGCACAAAAGCATGATAGACGTTGTTTGCCGCGACAATGGTTTATAGAATCATTAAGAGTAGTCGCGCTCTCCAGCTAATATAATCATACCCTCACTTTCCTGTCACCCTCCGCTGACTTTCAACAATGTATACCCTCCCCGTATTAAAATGTGAAAGTCTGTGTCGTGGTACATGGATAAAACGAATCTTGTGAAGAAAATCAGAAGTGTGGTGCTCAGACCGAAATGATGAAAGAACAAAACAACAGAAGCGAAAAAGAAGACAACAGATAAGACAACAGATGAAAGCAATGCGAAGTGACAGTAAAGTAACAGATTGGATCTCCTCCATTTGGAAAAGACACCAAACATCATGCATACAAACATGTTGGAATCTTCATAATAGAACCACGACTGTGTTCATAAAATTCAGCTCGACCCGTTGAAAAAAAAAAAAAAAAAAAAACTGGTGAGGAAATAGAATCTGCACCTCAATGTCAGTAGTGGAGTAGGCTGAGTAACGGATCTGGGCGTTGCAGTGCTTACCATGTACGGAATAAAACAAAGTGAAATAGAGGTAAACTTTTGGGGTAGCAACTGTTGGAGTCAAGACACAGAATTGAAGATACTTCTGAAAATAAGCTGCTTAGAGCGGCCCCAAACGGAAGAGTGTGCCTGCCATACTCATTCAAGCAGCAGGAGCGACCTCCTTCTTCTGGGTGGCCGCTTTGGGGGTGGGAGAGCCCTCGCCAGCGGCAATCGACCGCTCAACGACAGTGGCACCCTCGTCACCGGATCCGTCGACAGACGAAACGGCATCGCAGTCCGTTGTGGCCTTGCGTCTAAGCCATGTGTTAGTAGATTTGAGACGTGCACGTTGTAGGATAGGAGCCACTTACGAGAGAGCACCGTTGTTGTAGTTAGTTGAGATCGCCGGGTTGGAAGAGTGCCGGACCAGAGTGTGGCTGCACGGGACAAAAGAACATGTTAAAATCAAGTAAAAGAATGAAGAAGAAAGCGCATGACTATAGCCGAGTCAGTTTACGTACCTAGCGCTCGATCCCTGAGAGCGACGGTTCCAAAGTGAAGGAGCGTAAATTGACGGGTTGATGCCGACTGCATGTGTGCCATACGCCCCAATATTGTACTCGTTTGTACGGTACTGGCGACGCTCGGAAGTGATGCGCTTCAACTCCTTCTGAGAGGGAGTGTCCGCGTAGCGGACCTGCATGACGAAATGGTCCTGGCCGATCGACATCCCATGAAAGTTTTTGATAACTTGTTCACAGATGTCGCGGGTCTCAAAGCTGCATGGAGTCGGTTGTCAGAATGGCGATTGAAAAATAGTATTGAAAAGACTTAAAAATAGTCCAGAAATACATTGGACTTACCGGGCAAAGCCAACACCGCGGCTGTTTCCCATGGAGTCGCGAAGGATCTTGCTCGAGACAATGTGGAACGGCACAAAGATCTGGCTCAGAGTCTGATTGACCGCTGTCAGTATAGGATAATTTCACACGACACTTGAAGATGATGACTTACGCTCTCGTTAATGTCCTTGGGAAGATTAGAGATATAGAGGTTCGTAGAGCCTTCATCACCCTCCGCCTTGAGGCGTGCATTGAAGCTCTCCTGTGGACGAGTGTTAGATGGCTATATCAATATAGTTGATCTCGTGACAATACTTTACAAATCACTTACCCGAGCAAAGCCCACTTCGTAGCCAAGGCGGTAGAAGCCACGGATGCACTTCTCCGAGTCCTTCACATCTTTAAACTTTGCGAACCCGAATCTATTGAATGAGAAGCGTTAGTAATAAGACGAAGCAGAAGAAGAGGAAGAGGAAGAGGAAGAAAGAACTTACCCCTTGCAAGCACCAGTAGCCGTGTCGATGATGGCCTTCGACTGCTCCACCTCGCCAAAGCGCTCAGTGTACTTCAGAAGGAGATCATCGTCGGTGGTGGGATGAAGACCGCGAATGTAGACATTGCGGTTGCCCTGGATCCGATTCTCAAGGCACTGCTCAAGAGGCTTGACATGGTCCGTCCAAACGGCTGGGACGGCCTTGGGGACAGGAGGCTCCTGCAGGAGGAGGCGATCAACATCAGGATCAGCAACAGGCTTCATGTGGGCGTTGCCGAAAGAGCCCGCCTCACGAGGCGAAGGCGTGGTGTAGGATGAGCGCTCATGCGAAGCAACGCGGGCACCACCATTGAACCGGTCCACGGCGTGGCCAAAGAACGGCGTAGCAGGAGCCGACTCAGTAGCCGACGTAGAGTACGAGCTGCGGCGATTCTCCAGGACAGGAAGCTCGCGTGGAATGCGGTCCCCATAAGCCATGGGACGGCCGGGAGTGAAAGGCATCATGCCTCCATGGCCATATGCAGGAGCGTACCCGCCTGTGGGATACTGCATGGGATAGGCAGCCGCACCGTACCCATGATCCGTAAGAAGCGGGTGAATGGAGCCTGGGTAGGGGGCTGCAAATACAATGCTCCCGTTAGGACCATTGACAAATGCACCAGGAGGAAGATTGTGCATGGCAGGCCCAGTCTGGCCGAGGCCCCCAACCGGGAGGTTCATGGCCGAGAACTGACCCATCATGGCAGCGAGCCCATCGTCTGGCATCTGCATTCCAGCACCTGGAACAGAACCTTGATTCGGGTGCAAGCCAAGATCAGCCTGTCCAGCCGAGTTGTTTACGTAGTTCGACGGAGGACCGCCACGGCGGTTGGGCACGCCAGCATCAGTATTAGGGGCAAATGTAGTCATCGTCTCTTTGGTCGATTCCCTGCAGTAAAAATATGTTAGGGCTGGATCATAATCATGAAAACCTGTAAGCTGTTTGAAATCGACGAACCTTTGAGCCTTTTGGTTGAAAAATCCGATCTGACAGGATATGGGTCAATGTATAGGCCTGTGTGTATGTCCCACAGCAGCCGCGCTTGTAGATAACGATGCGTACAGCAATGTGCATTACTGGCAGGGCACTCGCCTGGGAATTATGGTCATGTTGGCATTGTGAAATACGAACAGGAACTTACCTTTTCTGGTTCTCCAAGTGAGTAGGATTCAGAATCGTGGTCTTCCGAAAAACGCTGTTGATCTCCTGTTTGATGTGTTGGGTTGCTGTGGTCTGGCGTTAGCTGTGGCGCCCAAATCTGTGTTGAGTCTACCCTGAGAAGGAAGACAAAGGACTAACAAGCTGAGGCTGTAGAGAAGGCCAAATAAAACCTAACTCCAAGACAATGGTAGGAGTGTGGGTTTGTGAAATGAGATGGTCGATGCAAAAGGGGATACAAAGAAGGGGATGTGAAGTGACAAAATGAAGCGAGAGGAGATGTTGTAACGAACGGAATGTAGAAGAAGCTGGAGAGAAAAGAAGAAAACAAAGGACAGGGAAGTATAAGAGAAATGAGAAGGAAGTTTGCAAACTTCAAAGGGGAACATATGTTTAGGGGGCATGGACAACAATCTTCGACATCTGGGAAGGCGTGACCGGTGATAGTCCGAATGGGAAGCTACGAAGGGACATCCGAATAGGTGAGAAGAATTTGAGATGGAAGGGACCACCAGATGATGAATCAACACGGGAAAGAGCAATGCTGTGGAAAGAAAAAAGGAGACTTGAGGAAAGCACAATCGATGTGGTTTTCTTTATTGGTGTTTTTTGGAAGTCGCGATGGGCGATGTTGTTCGGAGGCTGTCGATGATGAAAGGACGTACCTACGACGCGAAGGAGAAGGTAAAACGCCAACCTGAAACGATGTAGATGAATGTAATGCTCGATGTAAAAGTGTGAGGCTTAATACACTGTAGTAGACATTCTGATCATGTTTGACCGTGACTAGATGGCAATGTTTTTGTTTTGCCCCTTACGTTTTTTTTTCTTTTATGGGGGAAGGGGGTGTGGGTATGGTTTTCTTGTACCTTCCCTCCCAACATTTCACAAAAATCAGCGGCAGAAAAGGGCAGTTGCTCAAAGTTGTGTTTACGGAAGGAGCATATGGATGCTGAACTGTGTCGGGAAGTAGCGACTTGATGTCACGATCTCCCACCTAGGAAGGTACCACAGTCCCAAAGGGGCAACTTCCCAACCATCGGATTGCACGCACCAGGCACGCACACCAGGAGAACGACGGCATGGCACTTGCACCGGGAAAGTCCTCGTGAAACTTACAAGACATAATCTAAAACAACAGACGAGTGTTGATCCCTTTGCCTGCCGGCCTTCGACCCCACGTACTGGAACACGCTCGTTGATGGCCATGCTCGAGCCAGTCTGTCCATCGTCGCTGCCATTTATAGAATACTTTGAATATGGGAAGGAGCGCTTTGCCAAAACAAATACATAAGACCAAAGTCAGAAGGCGCCACAGGTTGCTCATATTTCAAAATTCATCGTAGAGAAGGAGGGCCCCATGGCCCCAAAGGGTAAATGTGAAGCTGCAGAGCACAGGCCGGTGCTTCCTTCTCAGATGTCGCTATATGTTGGCATCAATCGCCCTTGCCAAACTGTACTTGCTATCGTGCACTTTTGAAACTGCCTTGCGCACATTTTTTTCCATCTCAGCTGCCTCTCAGGTCGCTCTTGCCAATTTGTATGTTGCTTTACCCAAATGTGGGGAGGAAGTGGATATGGTAGTTCGACAAAAATCTGAGAGAAAGGTGAGAGGAAAGTGAGAATAGTTTGAGAAAGAGGTGAGAAGGAAGCCAGGAGTCAGTCAACAGACACTCCCACGTGGAAAGAGGCGGTACGGGGGTACTTTCCATTTTCACTCACGTGCCGCGCTTGCAATCTGTATTCATAGCAACGAAGGCAACATGCATCTAAAAGAATAGCTTCGTCACGATGCAGTCAGTAAGTTACCTGGAAATTCCCTCCCTCGCTTACGGAACTATAGATCGCTGACATCGGAACGTCGGAATCAATTACCCTTTTTTCGCCGAGTGAGCATAATTGCCTAGTGAGTCTGGGTAGTTCTAGCCGCAATTGCCACCTGAGGAGAAAGGAATCCACCGAAAGTTGGGGGGAACTGGCGCAAGCTGCCAGAAGAAGATCTGGTGGCCTTGTGGGGTAATTAATGGTGAGGCCAAAGCAGGAAGCTGAAAAGGCGGGGAGAAGGAAGACGGCGACCCCAGAATTAAGAGGCGGTTTCCGAGATTCCGAGGGCTTCACAACCGATCGGCCGGCGAAAATAAAGTCAAATACAAGAAACGGTATAGATTAAAGGACCGAGGATGGAACATCATGACGTATGGTGTAGTATCACGAGATAAGCGGATGGATGGGAAAGAATAGCATTGTCGGACACATGGTGGACACATGGTAGGCATCGTGGTGAGAGTCGTGAAAAAATAGCATATTTGTCTGGTGTAAAGGTAGCCCGCTACTGTGCTGTAGAGGCAGCAATGATAACCTGGAGTGACAGACCAAAAAAAACATACGCCCACCATATATCGAAAAAAAAACAGAAGTCGTGACAGGCCCACGGGAGCGCATTAGAAAAGGAAATGAGACTTGACAGATCGGAGCAGTGAAAGGCTCCCTCCGACTCCTCTATGCCATCCGCACATGCGTTCAAAAAGCAGCGCATTAAACAAACAAGTACAAGTGTAGCAAAAATTTCGTAGGCAACACGACAGGTGAATGAACCAAGGCCAAAGCACCCCTCGTGTCTCTTTTCATTCGTTTATTTTCCAACCCTCTTTTTCGCTCGCTCGCAAAAATATCGTGCCCGGCTCCGTATCGTTTCGTTCGCATCGCTCGCTGTAACTGGTTTACGACCAGACGTCCTCCTGCAGGGTTGTTAGTTGGCGAATTTATGTAATAAAGTAGAGCGGCGTGAGTAGATTTTACCTGGTACTGGTTGGACGCCCGCATGTTCTTGACAATCTCCTCGCCCTTGGCGTCCGAGATGCCGCGCTGGCTGGCCAGGATCTGGGCCAGGACCGAGTTCACCTCGCGGGCCATGTTGGCAGCATCACCGCACACATAGATGTACGCATTCTGCTCCAGCAGCTTGTTGACCTCCTCGGCACGCTCCTTGAGGCGGTGCTGCACGTAGACCTTCTTGGACGACTCTCGTGAGAAAGCGGTGACCAGCTCAAAGGAGTCGCCAAGCGTCTTCTTGTACTGCTCCCACTCGTCCTTGTACAAGAAATCCTCGCTCACTTTCCGGCAGCCGAAGAAGAGCAGAGTCTTGCCAACAGTCTCTCCATCTTCAGCCTGCTTGGCACGCTCCTGGATGAAGGCACGGAAGGGAGCGACACCGGTACCGGGGCCAACAAGAATGACTGGCTTGGATGGATCGGAAGGCAGCTTGAAGTTGGAGTGGCGGACATGGACGGGGACGTGGATACCATCGTACTTGTTGCGGGGACCCATAATCTCGTAGGAAAGGCCGTAGGAATCGGGGTTGGGATCGCCGTTCTGCTTCTGCTTCAGGGCAAACAGGTAGTTGGTAGCGACGCCGCGGAAAGCATCCTCGCGACCGGGGATGATCTGCGACTCGACAACGGCGGTGATGGAAATCTTCTGGGGTTGGACGAGAGACGAGGACGAGATGGAGTAGTAACGGGGCTGCAGCTTGTTGATGCCCTCGACAAAGGCAGAGAAGGGGATGTTGGTCCACTTCTTGCCCTTGCCAACGGTCTCAAGAACGCCGGCAATGTTCAGGCTGTGTGTGTTGACCTTCTCGTGGAAGTACTCCTTGTCGCCACCGAGCTTGGTCATCTCGGTCTTGGAAGCCTCATCAGGGGCAAAGGCAGCGAGCGTGGCCAAGAACTGACGAGAAACAGGGGCACCAATCTCCATCTGGTAGCGGACAATGGCATCGTAGGTCGTAGGAGCGGGGAAGGGAACCTTGGCAGTGGGATCCAGAGCCTTGACGTTGACGACGGTGTTACGCTTATCAGTGAGACCAAGAATAGACAGGAAACGGTCGACCTCGACACCGGCGTTGGTGGGCCAAACTGCCAGATGGTCACCGGTCTGGTAAGACAGGTTGGAGCCGCTGATGTCGACCTCAATGTGCAGACAGTTGCGGTCCTTGACGGTGAAGAGCTCGTGCGATTCGACAATGGGGGCGATGTAGGGGTTGTGGGCGTTGAAGGGGCCCTTGGCGGAGCCCTCCAGGTGCATCTTGTTGGGCTCGCCCAGGTAAACATCGGCGTCTTCGGGGGTCAGAGTGTCAGAGGGAGTAATGCTGAAGACGGGTTCGTAGACAGCCTCGCGCTCCTCGAGGCCCATCTTCTCGGCGAGAGCAGCCCACATGGGGTCCTTCCAAGACAAAAAGTCCTCCTCCATGGTGCCGGCACCGTCGTCACCCTCACCGGCTTCGCCAACGCGGGTGGCGCCGAGGCGCTGGAGAGCCTTGTCAACGGCGCGGATCATGAGGTTGTAGTGCTCGTAGGTGTTGTTGCCAAGACCGAAGCCAACGTAGGTCAGGTTGCCCAGGGGCACATCGGCGCCCTGCGTGAAAGTAGCGTCCTCGCCCGTGACGGCCTCAAAGAACTCAACGGCGTTGTCAGTCGGCTCACCCTCGCCGTAGGTGGCAAGAACAAACATGACGACCTTGTCGCTGGGGACGCTGTCGAGGCTGTCAAAGTCAAAGTCCTCAAGATCGGCAACCATGGTCTCAAGACCGAAACGGCTCTTGCCCTCCTTGGCCAGACGCGAAGCGTAGTCCTCGGCGGTACCGGTTTGCGAGCCATAGAAGATGATGCAGTTCTTGTTGGACTCCTCAAGAGCCTCGGCGATGTTGCGCGTCTTGCCAGCCTTGGCGACGTTGTTGTTCTGGAACGAGCCGCCATAGGGGTCCTTGGCTACGCCCCAGAGCTTGCCCTTGGTAAAGTAGGCCAAGGTACCAAGGAGAATCAGGGAGAGGACAACAATGTCCAGAGTGTCGAGTTCCGCCATGTTTGCGGTTGGGGAGAGGAAACGCGGCGACCAAAAGCAGAAATCGGACGGGTTGTCGCAAGAGGATGCAGAAGTTCCAAGTTCGAGGAGAGAAGCGGAAAAGGAATGGCGGAAGGCGCGAAATATATGTGTGCCCCCTGTTTCCCTATTTTCTGCCGATATTTTAGGCCCTGGCAGTGCTTTCGCAACTTATTCGTATTCGGAACTGTGCGTACCCCAGTAAGACCGCACTACACCGCCTGCCAAAAGGAGTGAGATAACAGCAGCAGCAGTCGAGTTGCGAGCGGAGAAGGAAAGAACCGCCACGCTGGCCTCAGGTGTGACAATCCGTTCTTGCACTTTTTGCCCAGGGCTCGATGAGCTTGGGGAAAGAGGAGAGGAGTACGGAGTAGGAGAGGGGGAGAAAGTGCCGCCGAGGAAGAGAGGCGCGTGGGTGGGGCTAAGAAGGCAGGAGCAAACGAGACGCCAAAAAGAGTACGAGACAAGAGGAAAGAAGATGAGAAAGGGAAAGAAAGGCTCGAGTGAATTTTTGAAGCTGGAGAAAAGGGAGGAAGGAGCAAAGAAGAAAAGAAAGGAGAAAAATAGACAGCCACAGAAATCCGTAGAAAAATTGACAGGAAAAGGAAGGCGCGGGATTTCGCCGAAGTGCATACGCATAGAACAAAAGACTTCAGTGAACTTAGTTACAGGAGCGAATAATGGAAGTTGGGGAAGGTGGTCGAACCGGGCCTGGAAGGAGAGAGCGAGAACGTCCCTGAGAAGTGGAGAGTGGAGCAATCAAGAGTTGGGGTCACGAGCAGATGAGTTGTTCTTTTCGGAAGTGTGGGCTTGTTCCTTCTCCGTAGAACAGAATGAGACCACTTTGCCGGTGTCCGCTGTCCGGACTAATTTCGGTGAGGGCAGGCGCGTTGGAGATAGCAGGCAAGAATGGCAGGAGCTGGTAACAGCCTGAGCCTGCCTCGACTAGACATGATTCTAACACAAACTGGCAGGAGCACTTTACTTTGATCTGGGATAAAGACGGAGGTTTGCTCAGGGCGCTAAAGCACCAGCGATGCTCGGCCACTAGGAAGGTATGTTGCAGGTAAAATACACAGCGGCGACAACGGAGGGTGCGAAGCATGTGGCGGGCGGTTCTGACGAACAAAAGTATATCGGAACGTTAAACAGTTGGAGCCGATTCCATCGGAAGGCCGACCAGCAAACAAGACAGAGAGGACAATTAAATGCAGTCAACCAACAGTGCCATTTTGACTTTTGACATTGTCAATACAACGTACAAGTTTACATATTTGGTTGCCACTCCCAAACTCTCAAAACTGAGACGAGCCAGAAAACGTCCAGATATACGTCCCCAAGCCGTGTCAGTCAGTGGTCAATCAATTGCTGCTTGAAATCCTTTTGGATTTCGATCTCCCAGGCCCAGAATGGCCCAACGCACAACTGGGTCTAATCGATAAAATCACGAAAATAACGACGAGAACAGATATGCTAACAGTCTCGAAAAGAATCAGATAGAATCAAAAATACATGAAGATAAGTGAGACAAATACAAAGGAAACTGCTCCTGCGCTCTGGCGCTATTGCGGCAGGCATGCGGCAAGTGCAAGCAGCAGGCAGCCTTTTGTTGCTCCTTCCCATCGCCTTGCCTGCGTGGGGCTGGCAACGACGGAAAGCGCTATCGAGACAGCCAGGCGGGGACCTCTGGGAGGCGACGCGAAAATGGGGTGTGCTAAGCAGTTTGGACAACGCCTAGCGTGAAAATTGCCAGGATCGGCAGAACTCGCCCGAAGTTGGTGGGGCACCTGCCACTGGGAAACAACCAGTGAAGGGTACAAGCAAGAGCGAGGAAGGCGCGAACGGCGTGTTTTTTTTGCACACTTGCCTACGAAGTACGGAGCACCGGGACCCAAACATCCAGCATTGCTGCCGCTGTTGCTTGCCGGTCTGTGGGCTGCACACCATAGGCCTGTTTGCGGGGGCTTTTGGTGGGGGCACTGGCTCTCATGGTCCGGATTGCGTTGCCCCCGGGCCGGATTGGACGGTTTTTTTTCGTCCAGTCTGCCAAATGCCCACGACCAACCATCCGGTTGGTGGATGCGGGAAGTGTAAATGCTGTTTGAATGCTGTATCTCGATCTGGGGGCAAATGAACAGGCGAGGCGCAGTAGACGCACAAAAGGGCACAAAATAAAGGCCTATTGCAGAGGCGACTTACTCATGGAACTAAATACTTAATGCGACGTATTTACTGTGCAATTACTTTGCGAGTATTTACACAGTTGACAGGAACACATGCGTTTGTCACTGCTAACCCCTCATTCTGTCGCCGAGGCCTTGGTCGCGTGCGTTCTTGGCTTGTCCGTTGTTGGCGTTGGTCAGGTCCCAGCTGTGAAAGCCTATTATATCTGACAGTCAACATACGAACAGCACCGGTAATTACGGTTGTGTCTTGACAACAGATCGCCATTCTGTCATTCTCCAACGGACAGTAGACAACATACGTCAATATCTGGCTTCATTAGGCCAGCCTTGTTGCTCCCCATGACTTACAAAAAATTGCTTGTATTTTGAACCTGCAATAAAGAACGGAATGGGCATCTTCCCCCGGAAAATACATCCTGGTTTTCCTCTGCCCTTTCGTAGTGCAAGGCAATACACTTATTCATCCACGCTTGCTCCGACCAGATGTAGCCACTTACTCGCATTTCCAGGGCCTTTTGGGGTCATTTCATGGTCACAGGTCGTAGAAACACGGATGCACGGCCTCGCCCACTGTTGGAGCATTGGCGCATGGGAGCACAATGAGAAGCACTGTCTTCGAAGGAGTCCGAATTCTGGAAGAAAAAAAAAGCCTTTCCTGTCTCCTCAAGGGCACCAAAATATCATGGCCGTTATCTCCTTGTCTTGCTATCGATCTCAGTTCTCCCCTCGCATCTCAGCCCACGACGTAATGAGCCAATATGCGGCTCGTGGATCATACTCTGACGGAGCAAACTGTTCGAACGGAGCTGCCAACAACAACGAATATGGTACAAACATCTACGACATACCCATACACAGTGCACAGTATGCAGGCTGAGACCTTCCCGTTACATTCAAGAGGATCGAGGTTGATCAACAGG
The DNA here is from genome assembly GCA_019925375.1 of Sporothrix euskadiensis. NCBI lineage: Eukaryota > Fungi > Ascomycota > Sordariomycetes > Ophiostomatales > Ophiostomataceae > Sporothrix > Sporothrix euskadiensis. The sequence goes on along the minus strand of JADHKQ010000022.1, from coordinate 214,174 downwards.
CAGCTGCAGCTCAACAGGCAGCTGCAGTTCAACAGCCAGTCAATGCACACCATCCCATAAAAAAAGCACATGCCGGCCTTGCATTTGTGGAGGATGAAATGAACGCATGTGTTTCGCATGCCTGCTATTTCCACGCCTGTACGAGTATGGAGGCTCGGCGTGGCCTGGTCCGGCAACCAGTCCGGCAATCACTGGCCTGTGTCACACATTCTGTCACGCATCACTTGTAACCTATTTGCACAGAACGAGTCCTGTGTGCCGCAGTGTTGTATATTCCGCCGGAGCAAAAACAGTTGCAAATTTACCGCCCACCGGAGCTGCGGGAATGACGGACTGGCGTAGGACAAGCTTTGGAACCCGTGTGAAACCCGTAACTGCCGTAGCGATTACGAATACGGCGACACTGCCCGCAACCCATATCCGGGCTTCGGATACCGGGCCGGAAACTGTCGTTCATGAGCGTACTTCGTGAAGGAGGCCCCATCCTAATTGATTTGAATACCACCAATATATTGCTAATACTCTCCGCAGCCGCCTGATCATGAATTTTCTATACCGGCCAACATGAAAGCTTAAATGAAGAGCTGCCAGTATTGTTATTCCTTCTAACTATAAAATAAAATCACGGTGTCTTTGTAGCATTTTTAGCAGCTCTCCGAGGTACAGTCATGGCCGTCTGATGTAAAATATGTCTCCCCTCGGTCACTAGAATCGGTACTGGCAGCTGGCGATCCAAAACGCCGCGGCTGATGGCCGATGACCAGCGACCTGCGGCTGGCGGGAGGAGCCCCAAGAAACCGCAGACAATGACGGGCGCCCAGGACAAGGCTACGAGGTAAAACAAAGGCGACAGAAGTCCCCACGCCCTGCGTCAGATGTCCGCCTGCCCCCAAACACAGCAGCGGCATGGTTGAGGGGCCTCGCCCCGTATCCATATAAAGTACACTGCACGCGCTCGACCGACCAAAAGATTCGATGGGTGGTCTTGATGGGTTAATGTGCATGACACTTGCCCTCGCCGCCCTAACCACCATCATCGTCGTGGACAAGATGGCCTCATGACACCGCTCGCTGTGTAGTCAGGCGCGTAGCAGCGTCCATCCAAAAGCCAAAGACGACGACGTCAGACTACTGGCCCAGCTGGATGGGTGGCTGTCGACCTCACCATTAGAGTTCGGAGTAGGCAAGAGCACGGGGGGATTTAGAGTAGTTGAGAGTTGGTTGCTGTCTTGTTCGCGTGGTGTCAAGGATTGATTGGCTCCTGCTCGTGCAGGTGAGCGTCACTGTTGAAAATGTCATCGGAAGACAAGGCTGCGATTGGCCAAAGTAACCGGAATGAGTGGACGGTCTGCTTGGCCAAGCCACCCACTCAAGATACAGCACAGTCGTGACTTCCGCGTGTTTGTGCCTTTGGGTCGCTGCTTCCTTCCAGGGCGGTTCTTGTCTTGGGGGCCTCTTGTTGGGCCTTTTCGTGGTGGGAAAAAGGCTTGTTGGTGAGTTGGAGGGTGTCGAGGGTGCACCGCACGGCTCCTGCCTTCTTTTGCCCCTATTTTCTCCCGCAAATAGCCAGTTAGGCAAGGGACTAGCAGATTCTGCCCCGCCTCCTTGACGCTCATTGGCTGTCCACGCCACCTGTGCCTGCATAAGGGATTTCGAACAAAAGTTGACGGACGGAGTTTACTGGTCCCAGAGTGCTGGCAACGCGTGAAACGTAGGCAAAAAGTGCAGAAGGAGCGAACAAAGTGGCCATCGCATCTGGATTTTTATCGAAAGTGGCAGGAACGAATGCAAAGGAAAGAACAGCCGACTTCTGTTTATTCTGTCCAGGACATCGCAACACATCATCGCTGCTTTTCGACGTCCCCTTGCCCCCCCTCTCTATATTTACGCTACGGACCTGGGCGGCCTTGCTCCATCGCATGGTCGGCGACCCGCCGCTGTAATACACCTCTCCCTGCTTGAGCCCTTGCCTGCGATCCACCAAGATTGTCCAGCTACACAACCGCGACAGCACCGAGCCTGGACAACTGCCAATATTTCTCTTTTCCTCCTCTTCTTCCATCTACACAGTACTTGAGTTTCGACGACCATCTTCCTGCCTTTTACGCGACTCCTCCATCTCAATTGCGCGCCCGTACGTCCGACAACGACATCCGACGACTCCAACTCCAACTACCAGCCTCGCCATATAAGCCATTTTGCGGCCAATTCGAGCTCGACGACTACATCGGTGGACACGACGACAAGACAGCCAGAGCAAGGCAGCTACCGCGGATACCGGGGCTTGCGTGCTGCTGGAACATGGGAATTGAGAGCCTGTGCTGGTTGAAATATGGGTGAGTCCAAAAGCGTGCACACCCGGCCATTGCATATACACATATCCACAGAACACATCCATATATCCCGCTGCCGTGGGATTCGAGCTGCTGTGCGACCAGCGTTGGGAAGAGGAGGCATTCGGAGAAGGCCTTTTCCGAGCAGCGAGCTTGGGAGCTGGATGGCACGCCCGTTGCGATCCGTCGTTGGTCTGCATGCTATGTGTTGCGGTATTGAACGTTGCGTACTGCATGTCGCATGCCCTCCAGCTGCCATCGCTTCTCCGCCAGCAGCATTTAGTCGATGAGAGAGACGAGAGAACGACATCACACAATTGCACAAACCCTTGGCCTGGGCGCGCCGTGTAAGGCCAACCCGCAGCATTCGGCATGCCTTCCGCGATCGCACAGCGCCCGCATGCTGCAGGGCGACCGCATAAGGCAACACATTTTCTCCCACACCTACCCTGACTCCGCGTCCCCCTGTCCTGCATTTATCTGTTGTTGCTTTTTTGTGCTATTATCCCTCTACGGCGATTGAACGCGAGCAGATGCAGGTGGCCGTCCGTTCTCGCCGTTCTCGCCTCATTCCTCGGTTGCCCACGCTGACCACGAGTTTCTATTTTTGTCCACAGCTCCGTCCCAGACGCTGCCAGAACATGCGCCCGACCCGCTTCAGTTTTCCGCGACACCTGTGTCTCGCCTCGTTGAAGAAGACGAAGAAGACGACTGGAACAGAACCCTGCGGCCCGGTCCCGTGGAGATCCCCACCACCGCACCCCGGCTTGCCCACTCCGGCTTGAGAGTCGCCCATTCCCGCGAGTCCAGCGCCGAAAAGCTTACACAGCAGCAACAACTACAATCCGTAACATCACCCTCCTCCGCCACCTCTGCCGGTTTCCCTCTACACACCTCGTCCTCTCGTCTCGCCCTCAACGGCGTTATTGAACGGTCCGTAGACCCAAAGGCAGCTACATACGGACACCACCGCCAGACGTCCATTGTACACGGCATCCAGCACTCGCGGAATGGGAGCTTGGCCAGCTCGTCATCGAGTCCTTTGAGTCCACAGATGATCGCTGCTGCTGGTGCTTCATTCAGCTCCAATCAGTCCGATATTCAGAACGCCTTTTCTCGCCTCGAGGGCGGCTCCCCATTGCCCACCGGCGCACTCTCTCCTACACCGAACAACAACCAAAATTCACGCCCTCCTACCGCCATGTCTGGTTCTACCGCTGTATCCGGGTCAAACGCGATCCTTGGATCGGCCGTACCAGAACGGACACTGTCTGTTGCAGATGCCGGAAACCCCACTTACCCGCCGCCAAGGAAGCTTGAACGTATGCACAGCGGAAGGTATCGCAATGACCATGGCCACCACCAATCTCACTCTAGGCACTACAAAGAAGAGCAGAAAACCGTCGGAGAATATGCTCTTCATGTTTTGTTTACTTCCTTTATCTCTATTGCTGAGGAGAAGCTCAATGAGTGTGTTGCTGCACCCCTGGACTCAGAGCCTTCTATTGAGAGCATCTGTGGTCCAGGCGCAGACGCAGCTTTTGATCAGCATCTCTCGGCGCTCGGCCACATTGCCAAGCAGAAGCCCAAGCCGCTCATTGACATTATGATGCTGTGGCGGAAAAGCAAGAGCGATGCTGCAAACGAGGCCCGCAGTCAGTTGCAACAGGCTCGTGCCCAGATTGGTCCTGCACCACTGCAACGGCGAAACACTGAGCCCGTCCAGACTCTTTCATCACCTGGCATCGCCGATAACAGCCTCGCCAGCCCAACGGCCCTCTCTGCAAAGCAGGAGTTTGTCGCCCAAGCCGAGCGCAAGTCAACTGTCTCCATCTATGTTCTCTGCCGCGTGCTGCTTGAAGTCATCGCCCAGAGCAGTTTAGCCTCCATCACACCCGAAATGGAAGACAAGCTCGAGGCCATCATCTTTGGTCAGCTGAAAATGGCCGATGCAGAGCAGCTTATGGTGTCCCCACTGCGTATGGCCAACTGGAGCCTTTTTGCGCAGCTACTCGGTGCCATGAGTGAGATCAGCTTTGCCACCGTCACAGACCGCTTCATCAACGACCTCGAGCGGTCTCTGCAAGAAATCAACTTCCGCAGTCCCGTGCTTGTCAACCGGAGCGACAGCGAGGAGAAGATGGAGCTGGTGCTGGGTGGCATGAAGCACTTGCGCCTCAAGCTCGCACCCGCCAGCGCATGGGACCAGTCCTGTGATTTCATGATCTCGCTTGGCAAGCTTTTCAGCCGCTGCCACGGCCAAAAGGTCAAGGCTGCTTTTTGCCAGATCTTCGACCTGCTTCTCCTGCCCGTGGCCGCCAACGCCAGCAACAGCGATTTCAGCCGTCCGAGATGGGGCGAGGTCTTGAGCACAATCAGCCCGAGACTGGCCCAGATGTTTGTCAAGCCTCGTCACTGGGCCTGTGCTTTCCCTCTGACTGCAACGATGCTATGCACATCGCCGCCCGACAGCTTTGGCAACCAGTGGCTACAACTGGTCTACCCGCTGCAGACAAGGCTCAAGGACCGTGCCTCCAAACCCCTTTCGCTCCAGGTTCTGTCCCGTATCGTGTGGACTTACCTCTACCGTACCACAGACTCAGTCTCGGGCACCATCCGCAAGCTCGAAGAGGTCCTGAAGCTTATCATCCCCAGCACAAGACGGTCGATCGTGGCAGCAGACACCGCCGTGGTTGAGCCTCTCATTCAGATTATCCGCTTTATTGGCTTTAAGCACCCCGAGTTCTGCTTCAAGACAATAATCTTCCCACTTATCAACGCCGAGCTCTTCACTATCAACCGCGATCTCAAGGTTGAGAATCTAGAGCCTGACCGGATTGTGGTTGGTATCCGTGCCTTCTTGGCTGTCATTTCCGATTTGGAACGCGGCGCAACCGGCCGTCCGCCATTTCCCCAGAGCTACTCCACAAACCCTCTGGATCGTATCCCAACATCGCCCACGCTCGGCTCGCCCGTCTCGGCTGGCTTTATCGGCGGCATGGCCAATGCAAGCGCTCGCTTACGGGCTGCATCTGTGTCGACGACAGCCAGTGCGAACAGCCTCGATGATCAACTCTCGCGGCCTGTGGCAACAAATGTCCTCACGGACACTGTCCGCGACTACTACATCCGCTTCTGTGAGATTCTTGGCAAAATCACCATCATCTGTGACAACACCTTTGGTGGACAGGCTGCGTTGGACGAGAAGTTCAGCAGCCCTGGGCCCAAGACGCCCATTGCTGAGACGTTCAACTTTGCGCGCCGCGATGAGCATCCAACCCTAATTGGCCAGAAGCAGCCCTTTTACGAGCTTCTTCATGTCGCCGTCCAGGCCCTGCCTCGGTGCCTGTCACCCGACATCCCCTTCAACTCGCTGATCAACCTCTTGTGTACCGGCACAGCGCACATCCAGCCAACCATTGCTGAGTCCTCTGCCCAGTCTCTCAAGGCTATCGCGCGCCAATCACATGCCCAGTCGGTCACCACTGGCTTCTCACGCTTCATCTTCAACTTTGATGACCGCTACTCCACCATGTCCGACGGCGGTATGCTAGGGGCTGATCACATCGAGAACACGCTACGCCTTTACGTCGAACTTCTCCAAATCTGGATCGAGGAAATCCAACGCAAGACCAAGGACATGGCGACGGCCGATTTGAGCGAGCCTGGAAACCCCATGGCCAACGCAGAGAAACGCGGCATGAAGCTGGACCTTTCCAGCATTTGGGCCGAGGTCGACCAGATCGAGGCCCACGGTTTGTTCTTCCTTTGCTCGCAATCGCGCAGGGTGCGCAACTTTGCTATTACTGTCCTCCGCCTCATCACCAAATTTGATACTGCACTCGGAAAGCCCCAAACAGACAACAAGGACAACAACCGCGTCATTGACATTCTAGAGAACGAATCGTCCCAAATCATGAACTTCAACGACGAGTACCTGACCGTGGCCGAGCGCAGTCGTCTGCAACGTGGCCTCAAGAGCAGTGGCAGCCAGGGCGCTGTGATTGAGCTGTGCGCAAGCGACTTGTCATACGATGCCACGCTCTGGTTCAAGGTCTTCCCCAACCTGATCCGCGTCATCAACGAGCGATGCCTTTTCGCCGTCACAATCGGCCGTGATTTGGTTTGCAATCGGATTCTACAATTGTACAAAACAGTAACTGTGTTGTCTGAGCCCATCCGCGGTCCATACCAAGGTGCTGACCCAAACATTCCTCGCTTCAACAATATCAACCAGACACCGACCACGCAGCCAGAGCTGCTCATCGAACAATGGAAGTTGTACCTTATCTTTGCCTGCTCGACAATGCAGGACTCCGGGGGTGACGTGCCGTCCAGCGGCGGTCGCGCTAACCAGCACGGACGGAAAGGCTCGAAATCGTCCTCCCCTCCCAACCCGTCCGACAAGATTGTTTCTGCGAGAAATTTGTTCAAGTACCTCAACCCTCTGCTCTCTGCGACTTCGCCGTCTGTTCGGGAATCTATTGTTGCCGGCATGGGTGCCATTAACCTGAACATCTACCACACGCTTCTTGAGGAACTCGAAGGACATCTAAGCCGGCTCTTTGAAGAATCAAAAGCCCGCTCTCACCAGCGCACCAACAGCAGCCCTCACCGGAACAGGAAGCTCGATATTTTGCGGACCGAGGCTGCCCACGTCTATCGCCTGACAAGTCATTTCCTGAAACTGCCAGAGGTGTACAACGACGACTGGGTTCTCTCGCAACTTTGCAACCAAGCTCGGGACATCAAGCTCTTCTTGATGGACGGCGAGGTGCAGCATGATCTGCAGTTCCAGAAACTACGTCGCCATTACTGTGGCCTCATGGAAGAACTTTACACGGGCATCAACAAGTCTCGTGACCCGTCTCGCTGGATCACTTTTGAAGCCCGCAAGTCCTCATTCGCACTCATGGAGGATTGGTGCGGCTTTACGCCAACCGTGACCCAGGTCTACCAGCGCGACCAGAACGGCCGCATGTCGGTGATTGACCAGCACATTCAGCCTCGGCCACCAGACAGCACCCTAACGGCGGCCATGGAGATTGAGAAGCGACACCTACGGACCGCCGCCCTGAGTGCGATGGCCGCGCTCTGTGGCGGACCGATCAGTGTCACCACGGAAAGCGGCGCATCACTTCAGTTCGACGTGCGGCGGATGTTTGCCTGGGTTGAGGATATCTTTAGTTCGGGCAACGACCGCATGCGTCTCATCGGGCGCCAGGCGCTGAAGAACCTCATTGTGTACAACAAGGAGCACTCGTTCTTGCTAGAGCACAGCATTGGCCGGTGCTACCTGACCGAGTCTGCCAACGTGCTCGAGTGCTACTTTGAGGTCGTCACCCAGGTCCTCCTCGAGCACCCCGACTACCCGTGCCCGTTCTGGCGCCTGCTTGGTCTGTGTCTTTTCACGCTCGGCAACGAGCAGAGTGAGATCCGTTCCAAGTCGGTCCTTATGCTGCGCGCCCTTGCGGAGCGCCAGGGCGTGGGCCGCGGGTCCAAGATCCAAGACTTTGACATCAGCGTCTCCGATAAGACAAAGGCAGTCTACAAGCTTGCGCAATACAAGATCTCCGAGCGTCTGTCGAAACAGCACACCGAGATTGCTTTCCATATCTTCTCGGAGTTCACGTACTACTTCAAAGACGTGCAGCAGGCTGCTCAACGGAACGTCATCGCCGTTATTTTGCCGTGGATCCAGTCCATCGAGCTCAGGGTCGATCCCAATGGTGGTCCAACAGCCGAGTCCTATGTTCTACTTGCCAACCTGCTTGAAATCACCATCAAGTCAAGCGGTGCCTTGCACAACGAAGTGCAGGCTCTCTGGCAGGCCCTTGCCACCGGGCCTCACCCTGGCAACGTGCGTCTAATTCTCGACTTCATCATGGCCCTGTGCCTAGAGAGACGGGAGCAGAACTTTGTGGAGTATGCCAAGCAGATCGTTGTGTTTTTGGCCAGCACGAGCAGCTCTCCTGGGCAGAAGGTGATCGACTTCCTTCTCTTGCAAATTACCCCCAAGGCCATGGTGCCCAATGAGAAGCGGGAGACGATGCCTCCGCCACCAGATGCCAACAGCCTGTTCCCTTACTGTGCCGACCTCAACGACGCGCTCCCTGTTGGAACAAAGCAGGCCGGCTTCTCACTCGGCCAGCTGTCCTTGATCCTGCTTGTGGATCTCATGGTCTCGCCAGTCAACTTAGCCGCCGAAAACGTGCCTGTTCTGCTGCAGGTCGTCACTGTACTGTGGGACCACTACACGCCGTTAGTGCAGGAGCAGGCTCGTGAAATGCTGGTGCATCTTATCCATGAGCTCGTCATATCCAACATTGACGACAAGTCGGCCGAGGAAGCCAAGGCCATTGAGGGCCTCGTGGAGCTCATCCGCCGCCACGACAAGACGGTAGTCTGGGGCTACGAAGATAGCAACGGCAAGGAGGACGACCAGGACAGCAAAGTGCCGCCAAGCATGGAACACCTGACGTCCGAGATGGTCAAGGCCTTTGAGATTGCCTTCCCAGGTATCAAGGAGCAATGGGGCCGTCTTTCGCTGACGTGGGCGACGTCCTGCCCTGTCCGCCATCTCGCATGCCGGTCGTTCCAGATCTTCCGCTGCATTCTGACCTCGCTCGACCAATACATGCTTGCAGATATGCTCGCTCGCCTCTCCAACACAATCGCTGACGAAGACAGCGAGATTCGGACGTTCTCCATGGAGATTCTGACAACACTCAAGACCCTCATCTCGAAGCTGGAAGCCGATAAGCTGCTGACGTTCCCGCAGCTTTTCTGGACCACGTGCGCGTGTCTGGAGTCAATAAACGAGCGCGAGTTTCTCGAAGCAGTGGATATGCTCAACCAGTTCCTGGACAAGCTCGACTTCCAGTCAGTCAGTGTCCGGCGCCTATTCCTGGAAGGCCAGCCAACCAAATGGGACGGGGTGTTTGAAGGCCTCCAGCCGCTTCTGTACAAGGGCCTGCGCTCCTCGCTATGCCTGGATGCCACACTCAAGACCCTTGACAAGCTTGTGCAGCTCCCCAGTGACGCACTTGTTGGTGACGATGACCGCTTGTTCTTGACCCTCGTTGCAAACCTGCCTCGTTTCTTGCACGAGATGGAACAGAGCAGCACGCTGAGCGACGACATTGTCCAGACGACCCAGAACCTGCTGGGTCTGGCGCTCTCGCAAGGCCACGGCGGCATTGCTATGGTTCTGGATGGGTATTTGTCGTCCACCTACGATAAAGACGGCAGCGATTTTGCGTTGCAGATGTTTGCGGCGTTCCAGGAGCACTTCTTGGCGCGCCTCGACTTCCAGATGATCACCATGCTGATGGGCTTCCTCACGAACAGCATTTCCTGGGTGCGCCTCAAGACCATGCGGATCCTGTGTGTCTTCATCCCGCAGATTGACATGCGCCAGCCAGACATTGCTGGCCATGGTTCCGATCTTCTTTCGCCACTCCTTCGTCTGCTCCCGACCGATTTTTGCATGGAGGCCCTCCAAGTGCTCGATAACATCATGACCATGTCTGGCTCGTCCATGGACAAGCACCACATCCGCATGAGCATGACGCGCGCCACGTCCAAGTCCATTCGCAAAGAGTACGAGCGCACCCAAAGCTTGTTTGGTATCCCTGAAGAGTCGGGCTGGGCTATCCCCATGCCAGCGAAGAAAACAGACTCCACGCGTGCCAACATTCACGCCGTCTTCTACAGCTGCCAGAACACCGAGGGCGAGGGCGTCGTCGACGAACCCCCAGCGCCTACACCAGAGGTCGAGTTCCACGTCGAGGAGTTCCCCTACCTGTACTACCCGCCGTCCATGGAGCGCACGGATACAATGCTGTCTGATGACGGGGTACGCAGCGACATGTCGGTCGCAGGTGATCTCGTGACCAAGCTCGACAGCCTCGACGACTTCTTTGACGATATGGGTACCAGCCCGCCCAGCGACAGCCGCTCGTCGACAATCACTATCACCGAGGCATTCCCAGATGGTGCTTCGGGTGCGCAGCTGTACGACGAGATCGTGCCTCTGCTGCACCAAGCATCCAACCCTACAACGAACCTGCAGAACGCATTTGCAGACAGACCACCTGGATCGCGAGACGGAACCAGCAACTCGACTGTGTCTAATGCGATGAACCCGGGCGCTTTCAACTTTGGTACCGCTCATGTTGCCCCACCCACGCCGGGTAATGCGACGAGACCGTCGATGCATGCCCGTTCCATTACCTCTCCATCCGCCCCAGCGTCCGTGTCGGCAGGTGGCATTGCATCCGTCGCGGCCTCATCCTCGTACCTGCGGGAGTTTACCTCTGACGATGAAGATGCCTTCTTCTCCGACATTGAAGACGATCGTCATGTAGCCAATGGCAATGGCAATGGTGGTGTGTTCTCTCCTGGTGGCGGCAATAGCGGTGGCGGTTCTGCAGGCTCCGCTGGTTCTTTCGCAGGCGGTGTTGGCGGCAACGGCAACAACAGTGCTGGTGGTGTCTTTGAGACCATGATCCGGCCCCTGGCGCAAAGCACACGCTCACGCATGCGTCGGCTGACGGGCAGTCGGTCGCGCGACGAGAAGCTACCTGACGTCATGGGAAGCATGGCCGGCATTGCAAGTATGCCAAGTCCGGCCGGCATGACTTCGCCCGGTCCTGCCAGCGGTGGAGGTAGCGGCGGCAACAACAACCACGGTGGCAGCGGTAACGGCAACGGCCTGCCTGGCGGCATCCCCTCGCCGCTCCCATCACAGCGGTCAGAAAAGCTTCCCATATCGCCACAGGTACCCAAGTTGCCCAGCTCCTATCTCACAAAAAACAAGCCACCAAACAGCGATGTGATTTGACTTCGAGGAGTATTTGTCTGGAGTTTTTTATGGTTGTGTTTTATGTTTTTGTTTTTTTGTTTTGGTTGCGCTTGGTTTTTATACTTTTCTCACATTCATTATTGGGTTGCGACCGGGTGGGGTTTTCATGAGGGTTGCAACTCGGCATATTTGTTGTTGGCGATTTTTTTTGTTGACGACTTTTTGTTTTGATTTTGATGCCATCTGATTGTTTCCCGTTTCCCATTTTGCTATTATTTTTATTGAGAGCATATTTCCCCCCTTTTCGCTCTTTATTTATCATCGGTCAACCGCTAGCCATTGTTTTTAACGACTGCCAACTTTTTATTTTACACCAACGGCCGCTGCATTTTTGTTTACTTTTTGGCATACAACACCTCAAATCATGTAGCTGGGAAATGCGGGCGTTTTACGTTTTATACCTACAATCATTCATTCATTTGCAAAATATTATTCGTTTGGCTTTACTTCAAAATTTATCGTTATACGCAACTTGAGTGAATGTGTGTTTTATAATCAAACATGAAAGAGTTCAGGGCGTACTCGTTTCAAATTTTAGTAACAACGTTGATGTATTTTCTTCTTCTTTTTTTCCAATAATAACAGCATGGCTTTATTTTATCAAAATGTTTTGATATTCATGTCACAAATCTGCATAAACCGGCCGTAAAATATCTTCATATTTTTCTATCCTCACGCTGTCGGGAAATACTTTAAAAGTCACCACTTTAACTTGGCACAATCGGCAAGTTCTCGAGAATACGTAACTCGGCTTCAAAGCTGGACAGGGGTACAGCCCATCGCCGTAAACGGTCGGCAACTTGGTCACGAAGACGGCCAATGTCAATATCGGACGAGTGGCCCCCTTTCTGACCACGAATATTTCCCCTGCTGGCAGCAATACTTGGACAAGCGTCTGCAACAACAAGAACAAGCAGACAGGCCATGCTACTTTGGCAAAAGGACCACAGATAGGGTGAACGGCGCTCCAATAGAGGCAGCACATGGGTCAGATAGGCAACACAGGAGTCGACACAGATGACGCATTTCTCTAGGACGGCCCCGGGCAAAGGTGGACTAGAAGCTGATGTAGTGGGTGGTGGTGTGTTACTTGATGTGGTGGGGCCACCACTGCTTCCGCGCTCACGGGCTAGAATCTGCTGTTGATGCTGCCACGCGACACCCAAAACAAAGGGCCGGTGGATGATGTGCCGGGCAGCATAATAGTGTATGCGGAGGATTTGAACACGCTCATTGAGAGTCCTTTTCGAGTGTCTCTGGTGGATGCCTAGCCATGGTGCGTCATCGTCGCCCAGGCTGTTCATGTCGTTTAGGTCGTCAATGAACGGAATATCTCCCGAGGCGCTGTATCTGCCAGTGGTATCGTCGAGTGGCGGGCGGATGTGTTCTGGCATGGCTTGGTACCAGGCCTCTAGCTGGCGATTCAACTCATCGCCGACGGGAAGCATTTTAACAATATCTGAGTTATCTGTGTTGTTCAGACCTAGGCCAATACTGAAGCGAGTTTTTGAATCTGTCGTCGAGGCGTATGTGTCATACTCGACCCGCTTTCGTTTGTTACTAGGCGTTGTTCGTCCGCTTGTGGCACTGTCGTTGTCAGGTATTGCCAGGCTCTCTTGCACCAAGCCACTGCCTCCCTTTGCGTACAGCGAGCTGTGGATGCGGTTGAGGAGTCGCCGTGCTGCGATCTCCGCCACGAAACAGATCATGTCGTCCCCATCGTCTGGGTCGAGGCTGCTGGGCAGTAGCATGCTCTCTGCCAGAGGCTCGATGCCACTTCTAGGGACATCCAGCTCGGCAGATCGGTCGCTGCGTTGTGTTAGTTGCGCATATCTAAGCAATGGAATCAATGTACAGCAATCTGCAACGTACCTCTCCCAGATAAATGCCACCCAAAAGACAGGCAATATTTGTCCGCTAGGCTCAAACCCGTCTCGCCGATGCCTGGTTGTTTAAATGAGATCAGTATGACGATTCACAAGCAAGCATGGGCATTTGCCCCCTCCGCTTTCAACTTAACGGCCTAAAACCTACTCCTCGATTAGCCGCATCAACTGCCGACCTGCCAAATACACAAATCTGGCATTGTGCAAAGGCCGCCCGGTGTGTGAAAAGTATGAGGCTGCCAAAAGTAGGGCTTGGCTTGAGTCCAGAGACGCGGGCCCAAACTCCCAAAGTGTATGGCGCAGGATGATTTTCATTGCCGGTTCGAAAAGAGACAGTGCAAAGCGGTCACGCTCGCTCTGGTTTTGGCGCTGAGCCGCCGGGTCGAGCGACGATGAGCCGGGTGTGGATCTTGATGGTGCTGTTTTTGTGTTTGCAGATGCCGATGCCGATGGCGCTGCCAGTGACCCCAAGGCCCAAACAACTAGACATATTGCCGTCCCAATGGAGTCGTCCGGCCCTTGCTCGTACACCTTGGATGACCATTGTCGGAACTGGGTACAACTAAACAAAGGTGCACTAGGGTGGACGTGGGTAAAGTAGTTGCGTGCAAGACCATCAAGAGCATTCGGATGACTTGCGGCTAGGACGGCTTGCGGTAAGATGGCAGGAACTACACCAGGGCTGAAGACGAGATCGAGCTGAGGCGGTAGAGGCTGGTGGGATTCGACGTCAAAGAAGTACTTTTGGGGATAGAAGTAGGACGGATTTTGCCCTTTCCCACTATTGCTGCCACCACTCGGTCTGCGCTCAAGACCTCCACAATTGCTTCGCTTCTGGTATTCGAGGAAGAAGCGGACTAGGGGTAGCGAAAGAAGTGTATTTGCGGCCGTGGAGTGTTCGTAGGGTATTAAGAACTGCTGGTCTTGCTCGATGTTGTGCGACGAGACGTCAGATGTGGTCACGGAGGGGGGCTTGCTGGTCAAGAGGGCTCGCGAGGCGGTGGCGGTGGCGGTCGTGGCAATAGTGGAGAGACCGGAGCGGGGGGGAAACGCAGACGTGCCACTGGAGTAGCCAAAAAAGGATGCGTGTGAGGCTGTGTTGCTGCTGTCCGTGTTGGCAGTATGGAAGGGGGTGGCAGCATGTTGTTGGGAGTAGGACTGTGGCTGTTGTGGATGTGTTTGCTGCGCGTGGTTTTGTTGATACAGATACTGAGGGCGATACGAAGCGTCGATACCCAATAATGGGCTCACGCCGATGGACGATGGGACAGGAGCAGGTGGTGAGGTGGTTACCGAGCCTGGTGTTCCGGATGCTGTGATGTTGCCCAGATTGGAGATGGCAGCGGCCGCAAACTCGGGAGTCAAGTGGAAAGACGACCGAGAGAAAGGATGACGGCTGCTGGTGGAGAGGAGGCGGGTGTCTGTGGTCTCGAACGGATCGGTGCCGGCCGCAGTGGCATCGATGGGAACTTTAGGAGTTATACTGAGGTCGGACCCGTCAAAGCTAGAGGATGATGGTCCGCGGATGTAGAGGTTTTGCAACTGTTGACTTTGCTCCTCGAGGAGGGCCTCGATCCGGCCTAACCGCTCGACGACGGCCTCATTGGATGCTGAAGGTGACTCAACACTAGACCAGAAGATGGATTAGAAATGTATAATGATGGGAAAATCAATAGAATCGGACAAAACAGGACGCGACTAATCAAACATGAGAGTCAAAGGGGAAAGGCCCAAAACGGGCGAGGACACGGAAGCCTGGAGCCGAGGCCTTGTTTATTCTAAAAAATCTAGCAAGCCCAGACCCAGAGAAGCCTCGAAAGGCGAGGTCAAGGCGTTTCGACATGGGGGTGGCTTAATGGCAGTGGCTCGGTGAAGGGTGGATGTGAGGGAGGTGAGGGAGGTGAGACGGGCTGTGGCAGGGTATTTTGAGGGGAAGAATTGGGAGTAGGGCGAGATGGGGAGCCAAAAAGCAAATATACGGAGTACGTGGGATCACAACTGAAAAATAGGGCGAACAGGCAAGAGCAAAAAGGGGGTAAGAATCAAGGAAGGAGCAGGAGTGATGCCCATCGCTCCTGCCTGTGCCCCTGCTGCCCTGCCCAGCCGAGCGAGCCCAAAAAGAAAGTCCTCGCGTTCTGAACTTACCGTTCAATGGGGAGATCCTTGTACCGACAGTCGGCGTTGGACTCTCTGCACGTCGAGCATGGTCGCTCACCATCGCATCTTCTTTTCCTGTGTCTGCAAAAGTCACAGGCGAGAAGTGCGCCTGGAAAGAGTGAGATGATATGTCAGTCAACAGTCAAGTGTGATTGTGCAGCAGGAAGGAACGGTGCTGTCGTGACGAAAAGGGCAGGGGTGTTGACAGAACAGGAAGGGGCACTGGCGAAAACGAGGCGAGGCAAGAACCGAGAACGACGAGAAAATGGAACAGGAAGAGCAAACGACGGCAAAACAATCAGTCGAAAGGGAGCCACGACAAAACAAGGTTGTGCGCCTACTTACGCTTGCGTGTGTAGTTCATGGTCGATGGGGCAGGCCGCAGAAGGAACAGAAGCTTTCTGCGCGGCTGTTCTCCACAGGCCTTGTTGGGCGGATGGAGACAAGAGAAGATACGATGCAGAAAGCAAGAGAAGAGAAAATGAGGGTGATTAAAGCTCAAAAGAGGAAGAGCCTGAGGCGGAAGAGGATGGGAGGGGAGGTCCGTTCTAAGATAGTTTGTCCGACGGCCCCCAATATGCCGTTGAGATGATGCTCTACCTTGGTAGAGCATAGATGTGCACAATGGCGGTTGTGAACAGTTTCCAAGTGAGCATGGATATTGCGTAAAAATGTAAGGCGAGCAGGAGAAGAGGGAGAGAGAGATGGGAGGAGAGACGGGGAAGATGTTTGTGGGTCGTAGTCTTCGTCTTGTTTCGTGTCGTTTCCTTGTTGCGTTGGCTCGTGGAGCTTCACTATTGTCTTTTCGTTGGCTCCTTCTTGATGTCGTCAGGGTTTGATGCTGTCAACCCGTCTGCAGTTCCGATGGCCGATGAAGTTGTCAATGCCTGAGATTTATGAACCTAACTCAAGTGCCGCTGGGCTCTTATATCAAGGTTCTCATGTCAAGATGCGGCCGTGCCGTGGTCGTCTATATTCGTTTCTTTTTCTTTCACTCGTTTTCCTCGTTTTCTTTTCTTTTCTTTCCGTTTTATTTTTATCTTGGTCCTCACCTCTTTCTCTTCCAGCCCCCAGTCGTCTTATCTGCGGAAGTGGAGGAGCAGCCCTGTCGACCTTTAAGCTTTTCACCCGATCAGTCTGCAGTATCACATGAGGTGCTTTCTTCTTGACGTTTTGACGTTTAATGTGGAGGCTGAGAGCGAGCACGTAAAAAGGAAAAGAAAAAGAAAACCAAAACAGGCTAGAAAACATTTACAACCAGGGGAGGGAGAAGACTTAAAAACAGAACCCCGTACAAGGGCCAGAGAATCAAAGAGAGCGAGGGACCAGAAAAAAAGGTAGAAAAGTGACAGCGTGCAACCTGTCATGGATGCCATGGAATGGTACGGTGTGCATTCAAGCAGTGTTAGATCAAAGGGGGTGGTAGTTTGAGTCTAGGCCCGTATTCAAGCCTGCTAGCTTCTATTTTGCTCCTTTCTTTCTTTTCGGTTTCTGAATTCTCACGGGTTGTCGTCATTTGACGTCTTCTAGTAGATTTGAGACCGTTACTTGGTTAGTATGCGGTTCTGCCTGGTGGATTATTCGCCTTCATGTTGCCTCCCTCGTGGCCGATGCAAGAGCAGAGTGGCTGAACGGGTAGCTGCACTCGTCACTCCTCTGCAATCTGTCTCGCTTTCTCGCTGCTTTATTGCACGGCGAGATACCCGATTGGGGTGGCGGCCAAATCATGGAATATTGCTAGGAAAAAAAAGCTAAGCATAGACGTTGGGGCAGCATTATTGGATGTTTGATGCTGGGATGGGTATATGACTGTCGATGGAATACGGCTTGCTTCTAGAATGTTGGGAGAAATAGATAGTATTGCCCGAAGGAAGTTGGCATTCAAGATGGCTTGCTTGGCTGGTTCGTTGAATGGAAAGACAAGAAGAGGAAAGGAGGTAGAAAGGGGCGGTGGATATGCACACGCCCCTACCCATATGGACGTCGACTTACATCGAGGAAGTGACAGTGCGGTCGCACAAAAAGATACAATAAAGATACAAGTCTGCGTGTGCCCCTTCCGTGGAGATCTACAGGCCATGCTCCGTGCTCCACTACTTACTCTGCAAGAGTGGGAGTGGGCAACACGAGAGCGGTCTATTATTTGGGTGTGGTATCGGCATCTCTGGGTCAAGAAGCTGTGGGACTTTGTGGCTTGAAGACCCATCCCAAGGCACTGGTTAATGGTCTCTTGCATTTCTTGATGTAAAATACGTTGCAACAAAACAATGAAAAGTGAAGGGGAATATTGTTTCTTTCGGTCAGAGAATCCTTGGCTTAAAATCCAACCACCGGCCACGCCACGCTGTACTTGCGAGACCATTATCCAAATACTGTTTACAGATGCTGCAGGCAAACCTGCATTGGTAGAACAGTGGCAGCTGCGGCGTTCTCGCCTCTTCCAGAGGTGTCATGACCCTGGGTTCTCGCTCTAGCAGCGCTCCAGGTCCCCTAATTTTCTTTGTTGTCAGTTCCGACAGCTCCACGGCTAACTTTTTGTCATCTTTAATCCCTCGCCTGCCGTATTGTGCCGTTGCTTTGTCAATTTTGACGTCTCCGCGTCGTCTGGGACATTGTTAAGCCTGCCGCTACCGTATAAAAATATAGCACAGTGTTTGAGCTTTGGCCGGGGTACAGCAGCTCTAGAACAGGCAAATACCGAAATATCAAATAGCACAGTAGTGGGAGGCGTTGTTGCGTAGGCCCGGACTCGCGCCCATCGTTCGGCTTTCATTGCTCGTCGTTGGATGTTCCAATCTCCACGTGTGAGGCTGTGGTGTGTTTTTGAATCCTGTGATTCCCAACATCGAACATGTTGACGACGCCAGTTGCGCCTGCCTAAATCGACACCGGCTTGGGCAGTTCGTGTACTGCAAGTACCTTCTCTGTGCTTCCTTCCCATTCGAGCCGTGAGCCCTTGCGTTCTTTCCCATCGTTTGCGTTCTTTTCCGTTCTTTCCTTATTGTGTCACCTTATCTATACTGTGTAGTCCATTGTTCTTTCCATCTGTCCTGCCGTGTCTGGATTGTTCTTTCCCCTAATTGTTTTTGCCTCCTTCCTTGCGAGTGGTCCGCTGCAGGCTTTGAGGGCGCTGCTGCCTCGGTCTTATTTTTACAGTGGCGGCCATTCTAGCCCCCATTACGAGGCTTTTTTGTCTTCTATCGTGAAGTCTTCTTCGCATAACAGATGACAGGTCGATGACACCCCCTTTCTTACGACTATCTCCCGTCTATCCCGTGCTTTAAGTGGCAAAAATTCGCACATTGCTGCACTTTTGGCGGTCTGCAGCCTCGTCTCAATAGGGCCTTAAGACAGGCCGCCGGGATTCAGTGTTAGTCGTTTTAGTGAGGAAGGAGGGACTGACAAGCCCCATATATTTCAAAATTTAGGGCCCGAAGTACGGAAGGAACAAAGCAAATAGAAAAACGAACGAGAAAACAGAAGGAACGACCAAGTACGTACACAATTTTTGTATCAACAAAAAAATACTCAAAAAAGTAGAAGTTTCTATCACCACTCACATATTCCCTACCAACCACTGTCCGGACACTGCTCGGAGCCGAAGAAAAGCCCCTATTCTTTCACCAAGAGTGTACCTCGTTCAGCTGAAAAGTAGTGGCGAACTGCTTCTAATTCGCCGGCAGCGGCCGCATTCACAGCCACGAGTCCTGTTGGTCGGCATCAAAGTTGCATCGAAACTTGGTGCAGATGCATATTCTGGCTTGTTGGGTTCGGCTTTGCCGCCGCCTCCATCATTCGTGTGGGCAAGCGTGTGTCAGTAAACAGTCATCAAATGTCACCAAAAAGAGCGGTGTTGACGACTTTACCTCTTCTTCTCTTTTTCTTTGGCCCAATATGTACGTCGTCTATTTTCTTGTTTGCAAGGATAAGTAAAGTCGGGATTTCCATAAATAAAGAAATTTTAGACATGGAGAGCTGAACGTAGCTGCAGGACAAAACAGATGGGTAGTAAATGATACCCCGACAAAAAAAAATGCCACACCGGTCAAATACAAAATTCCAGGTGCACGTATGGACATACGAACCACACACGAATCACACACTCACGACCAATCTACTTCAACGGGTTCCCGAGACCATGGTCTTGTATTCATTTATCGATTAGGTTTATGGTGTAGCTGTACTTTGAAATCTATCGGAGATGTTCCCCGTAGCAAAGAACACATCCCTTTTCTTTCTTTTGTGGCTGACCAACGGAATCTTGTTTCCCCTTTTATACTCCACGTACTAGAACTTTTATGGCTGGAAATCAAGCTGCCTGCCTTGGTGGGAAAGGCGCCCCTTGGTCGGAATAAACAGCATGTCTACTTCCTAAAGACTGCGTGCCATCTGCGAATGACGTTTATACGAATAGACGGAAATTGACTCGGCTGCCTACAACATTGGCTCTTCCTCTTGGCTCTGAAGCTCTTTATCACAGAGTATTTGCCAATAGCTTAGTATGCAACTTCTGAGCTCTGATTTGATACCAAGTCTGACGACTCGTATTTGACACTGCCTGCTCGACTCATCCCTGATGTGGTAGGACAGTCACATCACGTACATTTGTGTGGCAAAGTTCTGCCTGGAGACTTGACACCCAGCGGCAGGCAAGACTAGATGTGACGGTTGAAAGGATAGATAGCAAGCACCAATTCCACAAAAGAGCGGTGGTCGACTCTGCCAAGTCGTATTTGTTAATTGCAGGTCACAGTTCTTGGCCTACCCAAGCCACATCCACTTACACGATGTATCGTCATAAAGGAGGTCACTTTGCGAGAAGCTCCACCGCTCTTTTCATGCCAGTCGAATAAAGAGTCAAGGACGGAGCTCCATTTTCTTCTTGGTGATGGGTTCTCGTTTCATTGTTTGATAGTCCCTGTCCTCTGTTGTGACTGGCTCAGCACATCCTTGTAGCTTTTTCGCCTTTTCGCCTTTTGTAAGCCTCCTTTTTACTCCGTAGGCCCAGCGCCTTTAAGAAATCATGGACTTGAGTAGTTAACCTTCTTTGGGCTGATCTCAGCATGGAAATATTTCCGGGGGAACATAGGTTGTCATGTAATGAGTGCGGAATTGAGTACGAGGCTTCTCTATACGGAGATGTAGGGAGAAATAAACCCCCCATCTCAAAGCCCCCTATTTTATAGATTTACGACAGTGGAAGGATACATCACGTTTCCCAGGTCTTTGGTCGAACAATACCCGAAAGCTTTTTACCACTAACCGATGTATTTTGGCATTTGGCGTTTGGCCGTTGTTGGTTTCTATTTTTCTATTTTTTCTCTAACCGCCCCTATTGCCCAAGTGCCTGGGATCTCCGATTATAATTACCGAGAAGCTTGCACTTTCCTGGAGCGCATACGTGCAAGCGCCCCAGTCCATCTCAAGGCGCTTAGACGCTCGCGAGTGCATCTTGTACCTTTATTGTACCTCGCCGAAGTGCCTCGCTGTTTATTGTTGTTCTAGTCTACACACCCTCTCGTAGTCTGGGAGTAGTCTGGGAGTGATATAGAAACAGCAGCAAGAAAGCTGATAGCTTCTCTTCAACGAGAACACGTAAGAAATGGCACATCCATTATGCACCGCCAGCATCGGTAGCACCCGACATTTTGCAACGTTCGTTTATATGATGCTTGCATCCTCATCAAAGTGGTTGATAACACGCAATACCTTTCTTTGTAGGTGTTGTTTGCTCCAGATGCCGATGGCTTATATGCCAAGAAAAGAGCACCTGGCCTCTCAAGGAAGAAAAAAGAAACAGGTCACGATGCTGAACATTAACAGCATCACTATCCACCTGTCGAGGCGGTGCAGGCCGTTGGCAAGAAAAAGAAAAAGAAAAAGAAAAAGAAAAAGATAAACATTGTCCAGGGCTAGGGCCAACGGATGGAACGAGTCAAAAGTAACACAAAGGCCTTGTCCGTCGCTGGCCGGCCGGACGACTGCCGGAACGAAGAAGCCGCCATCGTATTCAGAAAGGAACCTGCTCTTTGGGCTCGCTTTCCCCGGCGACTTTTGTCTTGTCTGACTGCGTTCGGTTATGTTGTAAAAACAAGATAAAAAAATGATAAAATATCAAGTACGAATACGAAGATGACAGAAGAACGACCTAGGTAACAGAGGCATGTCGTCGAATTGGACCAGGGACTAAGCCACCGGATATATGGCTTTTCCTATAGAAAACGGGATATAGTCAAGGAGTGGGCGTGGCGCAGGGGGAGCGCAAGATTCGTGCACCGGCACAACGGTGTAATGTGAGCCCGGGGACGTGAGATGTCGAGAGATGCGCCGGCGCAGAGCCGCAACGTCAGGACAAAGGAGCAAACCCCGGGACGTCGCATTGATGGGTGTCAACGCGTGTAGTAGTACGCAGATACCATGCTGTCGTTGTCGATCCGGAAAATGTGGCGGTGGTGGATCCCGGTTTGTGGCGGCACCGAAGGTGGGCCTTCTGTGGCGGATTACCACGTGGCAAAGAGAGTGCGTAGGGCCGGAGCGATCCCGGAGTGTCGGGAGTGGACCGGAGTGGGTCGGCAGAGTCTAGAAGTGTCGGCGCGGGGAAGTTGAAATACAAATAGAGGGATGGAGGGCAAGTGGCTAAGCGAACAAAGAGATTATGTCGTGATGTTCGAGATGTTTATGTTGCATCTCCCGGCCTTGGGTTTTATCTCAATTTTATTTGGAATTTCCATTGCCTCTCCATGCAGATATGGGCATATGGAATAACTAAGTGCTAACATTGATAGCCTTGTCTCAGTGCAACCTATTCCAGCTTTTGCCTTCCGTAAGGCGTGAGTGAGCCTCGGTCTTCGGTGGGTCTCGGTATCCGGCATTTAATTCTCGGCGAGATACTTTATCTGTACACGATATACTCCGTACAATATTAACCATGTGGCGAAGGCCGGAATGCTTCCGCTAAAAACTCACTCTTTTTCGAATAGTGACGCGAGTCTGCCCCATAGCATCATGCATGCACCCTATAAACGAAGATAAACGAAGATTGCAAAGCATACAGACAAAGGGAGGGAGCAGTGGTTAGATAAGATGCGGGACAAAATAGCTGTATTGCGGGAGTCATTGAGTTGTAGAGTTTAGACGGCGCTGCACGAGTAGGGCAATTCGATATCGGCTGGATGGAGTAGGTCCAAAACATTGACGATATTGTTGACACTAACATACATTGACAGGTGTTGTAAGTTATTGACATCTTACTTTTTGATATCACAAAGTGTTTGATACGCTCGCCAAGCTTGCCTGTTTTGTTGCCTGCCGCCGGCCGGCCCTCGTTTATCAAGCCTTGAGGATCTGTACTCTTTGACAAAGTGGAATTCTCTATTCTTCAAAGCGAGTAAATATCTACTTGCATGCTTGAAACTGGAAGACCAATGTGGCCAACAAGTGTGATTTTGTTTACATTCCCTGTTTCTCCAGCCCGTTGTGATTGCGTTGCCATCTGTTTTCTTAACTCTGGCCTTGGCTGCCCGAATATTTGGTACCGAAGGGATGGTCTGGGGACTGTTTTGTCTTGGGTTGTCTTGTTGCCCATCAGCGCTCGACTTCTTCTTTGGGAGACAGTAAACGCCACATAAAAAAGAAAGCAGAGATATGACTAGGTGTACTCCGTACGACGTTCTCCGTAGACAATAGCCACTGTGTCCATCTTCCTTCTATGTCTCCGTGCCCTTTTCAAATGTCCTTTGTTGGATTCCATTTCCCATACTCCGTACATGTACATCTAACATCCTGCCGGGAAGGCTCCCGGAAATGTGCTTCTGTCTGACAGGAGCACAAACTTGGTTCGCACAAGCTGAATACAGAATATTGACTGTCATGTTGCTCCAGCCGGATATACTGTCACACTGCCCTGCAGACACGCCAATGTGAAATGTGATTGGCTTCTTTTGCCTCGAAAAGGCAACCCGCCGGTATGCCCCTGCCGAGAAGTGTGAGCGACTTCGAAACTACTCTGTAAGTGTGAGGAGACACAACAATGAGGAGCCAGAAGTGACATGCTCTTCTCAAAATTAACCCATTGCCCAACTCATACGAAAGTGTTCATGTAAAGAGATGGAAGATTGAGAGAAGGACAAGAGAATTCAGCAGGGACGCCAAAGTTCTGTTTATGACTCAGGTTCGTCAGCTGCGATAAACGTCTTGACAAGTTTTGTATTCGACGGCCGCTTTACGGATCACCTAAACAAGCGAAATATGACAGGGAGCGGCAGGATGCACTGGAGCCGTTCGCTCGCTCGCCTCAAACGAAAATAGCCTCTTTGCTTTCATTCTTTTGACCTTCACCCTCCAAAGCACCTCTTGGAGTAATCTTCCCTATTCAGGCAACTCCGTCTGCCGCGCACGTCCACTCTGACACGTGCGACGAAGGGATCTACGAAGCTACAAAGACAAGACATCCACTACGGGGCGCGTCTTCATGAACTGTTGGGGTTCCCCGTTCTTCTTACTTTTTGCCGCTCGTGTGACTCTTTTGTTTTGTCGTCGGCCGCCCGTTCGTCTCCACCTCTTCCGTGCTTCTCCGAGACGAGCCCCGTACTTCGCAGGTCGTCGGCGTCGGTCCCTCTTTTCTTTCTTTATTCCTCCCTCATTCTCCTCAAATTCTCATGTTTATTTCACCACATGCGTTGTGATCCTTTGTGGATCGGCAGCTGCATGTGCCAAGTCTAGGCCCAGCAAGGGAAAGGGGAGCCACAAGGCGTGGGCGGGCTAAAGCCGCTCGATGCCGCAACAAACCTTTTTCTGTCTCCATGCTGCACAGCGATGCAAGCTTCTCGGACGATCAGTCGCTCATGGAGTGGATGGAGTAACGGTGAGAGAAGACTCGGGAAAGCAACGGGGTCTGGTGCAAGACTGACTTGCACAAAAGCGCGTGGCAAACACGCATGCCATGCTCCAAAGGCAAGACGATACACAAGCCATGGTGTGTTGCATGAGCGGGTGGATTGCATATGAATGTCAACGTGGACATGGGCGTACTCCGTACTGGCCGGCGACTGTGCGCCCAGAAAAAGGTACCAAAGAACGGTAGCGACGGGACCTCCCACACACCAAAAGACGCCGTGGTTGCATTGACAATGGCAGAAAGGAAACAAAACGCGCGAAAGGTCTGGCTGCCGGGTTTGCCTAGTTCGGGTCCGACGAAAAGAATGGGAAATGAGAGGGAAAAGAAAACATCCGAGAAATTGACCATGCGACAGGGCAGAGATGAGAATCAGGAAACCTGAGATTTCTTTGCATCTTTTTCTGGAGCCCCTTCTCTATCCTTGTGCCATATATTTCCACTTTCATTGCTTGCTTTTTATTTGTCCATTTCCACCGCTTCCATCGCCTCCTTAGTCCGGCTAAGGGGAAGGTGGTTGGCGGGTGACTTGCGTCGAGAATTCACTCATGGAATCATTTTAAGCCGCGCCGCGCCGTTGTCGCTGGGGTCGGCTTAAATCTGTGACTGTTGCTTGCAAATGTTTGTGGATGTACTCACTATCTTTTCACGTTTGTTGCCTGTCGTCGGAGACCAGCTTTTTTGTCGACAATCGCTCATCGGCACCGGTAAAGTAAAAAAAAAAAAAAAAAATACTGTCGGTATCGCTATTGGTGTTGGATGCGACGCCCTCGAGTTGTGTTCGCCCTTCTGTCTCAATGCGACCCTCCTTCAGCCAAATGCAGTCGCAGTGTACGTCGTACTCCGTACGTCGTACATGCAGTCGTATCGTATTATGGGCGCCCAAAAGATACCAAGTACAACAGAAAACGGGTGAACAGTGGGGGCCATTGTCAATCCTCGTCGTGATTGGCTTAGAGCCTGAGCCGCGCCCTTTTTTTTTTTTTTTTTTTTGGTGGTCCCGACCACCGACACCGGGGCAACCAATAATAAGCCGGCCCTCGGGATGGCGAACAGACGCTGAAAGAAGTGTGCATGGACAGCGAGACAGCCCTGTCCGTTATCGAAGTTTGCGCGCAGAACAATGTCCTCTTTGCTTTTTTTGCTCATTTTCCCAAAGAAGAGAAACAGGCGAGTCCGGCCACACCCTGGACGCCCGAGCCAATGGGGGCCAAGGGACCAAACAAGGGAACAAGGGGATCCAAACCCATGGGTCGGTATTGGACGAGCGTGAGAATGGCCATTTTTGTCGCTTCTGTCGTTTTCTCGTTTTGCTGCTTCTGTCATTCGTGTGATGAGAAAAGTCGGAGTCGCAGTCGGTAGCGAGCAGATAAAAGGCATCGGTTGGCCACCCAAATTTTATCGGTGGAACACAAAAGCAAGACTTTATCCGTTTGCTTTGCCTTTTCTCCCATCGCATCTTCGTTCCATTCTGCACTCCAACACTGCGCTTTTTCTTCCTCAACACAATCGATCTTCACCGGGGAAGACAATCGCGACTTGTGAAAGACAGAGCCGAGAACCAGTTTCGCGGGATTACCAGCAAAAAAAGGCACAAAAAAGAGTCATCGGTAACACGTGACATCAGCGCGACCGCCAAAAAAGTGTGACGGATCAAGTCACCACCTTCCAGATTGATAAAAGGGCGCGGCAATTGAACCGGCGCTAGCCAGCAACCAACGAAAATCCTCACTGCAGCTTTCGTCAAGTCCACACCTTTTGCGCTGCGTCGCAACTGAATCGCCGCTCGCAATCCAAATCGTCTTTGCATCGACAGCGTGCGTTTGTGAAGAGTAGAAGCGATTGAAGCGACCGAAGCAGAAGCAGAAGCAGACAACGAAGACGACGACACCCAAGACAGCGCAAAAAGATGTCGTCCTCAGACAGAGACGCCTCGGGCAAGGATGCTTTTACCACCGACGTCGAGAAGCAGTCGCCCCGAGACAGCCACAGCCCCGTCGACGAGCATGATGGCCAGACGCGCACAGGCACGGGCGGTCGTGGTGTGTTCAGCCATATCTTGTCGGTCAAGGACGGTGAGGTGTACAACCCAAACTCGGAGACGAAGGCGAGATGGTATCAGCGACTGGTGGATGCCGGCTTCGAGGACAATGGCATCAAGCCCGTTCCCCTGGAAGCTCGCACAAACACACAGTACAGCAACCTCTTCACCATCTTCTTCACCAGCATGCTGAGTCTTTTGCCGTAAGCTGTCGTCGCAGTTCTTGTTTCGTCGGGTTGCGGAGTCGTTGCTAATTTGCTTGCAGTATCCCGACTGGTATCTTGGGCACGCTCACATTCGGGCTCAGCCTCCGCGATACTTCGCTCATCATCCTCTTCTTCGGTCTTTTGACTACCATCCCACCTGCTTTCCTTGGTGTCGGTGGCTCCCAAACCGGCCTGCGCCAGCAAATCCAGACTCGGTATTCGTTCGGGTAAGTTGTGGCTCGATTGGTTGAGATATTGTTGTTGGCGTGTGTTGTTGGCTTGCGCTGTTGGCTGACCGTGGCTCTGTGATATAGTTTGTACCTCGCCATCATCCCTCTGCTGCTGAATGCCGCCACCGTGACGGGTTTCACCCTGATCTCTGCGGTCGTTGGTGGCCAGACCATTTCCGCGCTCAACCCGGACCACGTAAGCGTCAAAGTCGGTATTGTAATCATTTGCATCGTGAGTCTGCTCGCGTCGCTCATGGGCTACCGTGCCCTGCACTTTATTGAGCGTTGGACGTGGATCCCGAACATCATTGGTCTTGTCGTCGCTGTCGGCTGTGGTGGCAAGTACCTGCATCTGCAATCGGAGACGGAGCCGGCTACCGCCTACAATGTGCTTTCGTATGCAGGTATCATTGCAGGCTACTTCATCACCTTCAGTGGCACTGCATCCGACTATTCCACATACCACAATCCTGCTGCTTCCAAGTATGTTTTCCCCCGAAATTGCGTCACTTTTGAGATCAAAAGTTGTCGGATTGGATCGGGCCAGATTTGCTAACCAGTGTCGCCGCTCTATAGGCTGAAGGTGTTCTCGTGCATGTATTTCGGTATCGTACTGCCGTCAATTCCACTTCTCGTCCTTGGTGCCGCCATCGGTGGTGCCGTGCCAAATGTGCCGTCGTGGAATGCCGCGTATGAGGTGTCGAACGTCGGTGGTGTCATCTATGAGATGCTCACGCCTGCCAAGGGCTTTGGCAAGTTCCTCGTGGTGCTGCTGGCTCTGAGCGGTGTTGGAAACATTGCCATCTCGTCGTACTCGGTGTCGCTGAACCTGCAGATGATTCTCCCCTTCTTCGCTCGCATCCACCGCATCTTCTTTGTCTTTGTCACCCTAGCCATCATGATCCCGTTTGCCATCAAGGCTGCTGAGAAGTGGGAGGAGAGTCTGACCAACTTCCTGGCCATCATTGGGTACTGGGCAGGCTGCTTCGCGGCGGTGCTGATCGAAGAGCTTGTCGTGTTCCGCAAAATGGACTACTCGACATATGACCACGCCATCTGGAATGTGGGCAAGAAGTTGCCGACGGGTCTGGCTGCGCTCGGCGCGTCGATTCTGTCGTTCGGTCTCGTCGTTCCGGGTATGGCTGAGGTCTGGTACACCGGTCCGATTGCCGAGCACACCGGTGACATTGGTTTCGAGGTTGCGTTTGCTGTCACGGCCATCTGCTACCTGCCTCTTCGCTGGCTGGAGATTCGGTGGAGAGGCCACCTGTAACCGAAACGGCGGGTGAGATTCGAGTCGGGTAATGAAGAGAAAAGTGGAGGTGGGAGAATGATGGATCAAGTCTACCAGACTGTCCTCAAGCTAGCGTTGTGAGAGATCAGGACTTGTGTACAACACACAGATCAGACGATCACCAACTGGCCACACAATCCGATAAAAGCATGTCGTTTTCTGCGAACCGAAAAGATGTCCCTCTTCTCAACGGGAGGCGTTTGTCATTTTTGTTGCAACAACAGACCCCAAGCGGGCAGCGTTTTTTTTTCTTCTCTTTTCTTCTTGTATGTTTCTTTCGTTCAACAATAAATTAGCTGTGTAGTCTCCCACATAAGACAACATCGTCGCCGAGAGGCTGCCATTTGACATCCGAGAGCCGCGCTGCTGCTGTTGCTTGGTTGTTGGTGTCGTAGACGCGATCAGGCGAGACAACCACACCACCCCGGCCGAGCCATGTCGGGGCGATCGTGACGATGACGGAGTCGACGAGATGGCTGTTCTGCGGAGCCAGAAGCGCGTTGATGATGCTGCCGCCACCCTCGATCATGACGCTTTGGAGGCCGTTGCTGGCGATGCTGGCGAACACATCGTCCCAGCTGAAGCGGGCGGAGCCCTCATCGCCGTTTGTGTTGAGAATAATGTACTTGCCGCCATGGCTCTCGAGAAGCTGACGTTTGGCGGCGTCCGGCTCCGGAACAGCACTAACGACAAAAGGAGCTAGTCCGAGACCGCGACGTTGCGTAGCCAGCACACGGCTGTCGTGGGTGAGTGCCCATCTGTCCTGGGGATCGATGACGATGGGCCGCGGTTGATGGGACGAGACTGTGGCCCCAGTCGCATCGCCCGCGATGCGACAATTGAGACCAGGGTCGTCAGCCACGGCGGTGCCCACGCCGACGAGAATGGCGTCGTGGCGGCTGCGAAGATAATGCGTCATCGCCTTGGACTGAGGACCGGACAGAGCAGTGCGGACGCCGGGGGCCAAAGCCAGCGACGAGTCGAGAGACGTAGCAAAGGTCAGCGTGACGAACGGTCGCAAATTAGCCTCTGAAGACGGCGGGCTCGAACGGCGAGGCGGTAGATAGGCCTCTATTTTGGCTGCATCCTCTGCGGGAAAGTGAAGCACGTCTGCCATGATGAGAAGCGATGCTGAATGGAAACAGCTCGGGCGAGTGTTGTCGACGGAGTTGGGTGAGAACAAGAAGAGCGTGAAGAGAGCAAGTGAGAAAACCGATGAGAGCAACCGCGACAGAAAATAAACAGCACAACAGCAAAATAGGCTGCCTTTTCTTCTGTCTGTCCCAGGCAGGTGCGAAGGACACGCACACGCACGAAAAGGAATGTGCTGAACCACAGGACAGACGCCGGATTTTGGCTGTCGTGTTACCCGACGGAAAAAAAAGAGCCAGGGGGTCGACCTTGCCGTCCTGTCCTGTTGGATGGGCTGAGGGTTGCTGTTGCTGTTTCTGTTTCTGTCTGCAACCCCGTAATAGGAAGGAATGAGCGCCGAATGTCTGTTGTCGAATGGTCACATCGGCCTTGCAACTTTGATCACAGGACGGCAGCTGTCATTTGCTGGATGCGGAAGGCGAATGTGCAGAAGCGTGCGAGGGGTAATAGCAAAAGAAGTGAGAAGTCGATTTGGCGGCTCACTTTCCCTATCCAGAAAGAGCGATGTTTGCGAGATTGAATCGAGAAGTAGGTGACGTTTGTGTGAGAGAGGATGAGTGAAGGAAAGAGCAGATGAGGGGATGAGAAATATAATCAGAGAAACGCAGCGTGTCTAGTAGAAGTACCGGGAGAGATGGGAAAGAGCGTACAGTGTGCAAAAGGGTTAAAAGTGGCCTGTGAGGGAGGGTAAAGGAAGGAAGGGCGGAAAACGAGGGAAAGAAGCTCGCGAGACGGGCAGGAAGAGGGTGAGGAAAATAGAAAATAGAAAGCGGATCTTTAGAATTGCCTGCCGGGAACGGTAGCGCACAAAGTTTACACTGTTGCGGCGCGCAAGCCCAGCGAATTAGCGGCAACGGAAGGAGCGACTTTTACGACGTATTACCATAAATATACTTGTATTTGCCAGTTTTGCTCGTTTTGCCTGCCGGCCGCTGTTGATTTGGGGCGTTTTCTCCGGTTTTCAGGTGCCAAAGTCAGAACCCCACCTGAAAGGCATGGTTGTGTAAATATACTGTCTCGCTCTTCCTATGCCGAAATTTGTGTGAGGAAATACGGGCGACAGGGAGCCAATAACTGTGTGCGAAAGGGCAAGTGCGGGTGAGTGCCGAAAGATTCGACCTCCTAAGTTCGTACTATTGTTGTGGAAAGAGCGAAAGGTGTGCTTAGGGCAGGAAGGAACAATGGATGGCCGTTGTGTACCTTGTGTCTATTGTGTCCATACGTACGATTTCGTCATAAATATACGTCGCTATGCATATCACGCGAGAGCCAGACTTGGCCTATCCTAGTTTCTGTCTCTTTCTTATTTGGGCCGTTGGCCTTTGAACCCTGTGGAGGACCACGAGCTACCTTCTCTGCATCTGCACGGAGTACAAGTATCTGGTAGCTGCAGCGCTACTGTCACGAATTCCGTCGGGGGCGGCCAGCGTCCTCCATGTAAGTGGCAGAACGGGGCCGTTTGACAGGCCGCATGGGACCGACAGACGAAGCGACCGGGGAAAGTTGCACAAGAAAGACCGGCGGGAATCCTCGTGGTGGAGGACGGCAAGCGGCAGGCATTTTAAATGCACGTGATGTATCACGTGGATTTTCTCTTAACGCATTATTTTGCTGCCTGTCACAGTCAGCTCGCCGGATTCTTTGTCGGCATCGCGCGGCCTAGACCACACCACCCCAACTGTTGCTGACTGCAAGATCGAGCTTGCGAATACAGCGACGAGTTCTCCAAGCTTAGCTTACCCTGCGGAAAACGCGTGGCGCTGCTATATGTTCCTGATTCCTGCCCGAGGTCGACCTCGTAAGCTTCGCCACAGAGCGGAGGTCGGCTATTGCATGGATGTCGGACAAGGATTGATAGAGTTATTTGCACGCGAGTTGTTATAATAACTGGAATCGAAAAAGTGAAAGTAAAAATACCAAAATACTGAAGCCTGGCCTGGACATCAAACAACTGAGACGCAGCCGGTTTGGGCGGAAAGGGGCGTACCTGGATTACGCGGCACAACTAGATACCGGAGAAGCCGTTTGTGTTTTGTTTAGGTTCTTTTTCGTTCCTATTTGTGTGTGTGCTTTGCCTTTTTTCTTTCTTCTTCTTCTTTTCTTTTTCTCCTGTCGTTATTCATATGCCTGACTAGTGACCCTCACTATTGCCAATGGGCTCGCGAGAATACCCCATACGACAGCATCGTGTGCTAGAAAGAGCCCTGTTTAAAGCACATGGACTGTGCCACTCCATCGTTCCTTCCGGTGTGGTTCAGCGATAGCAAGCCCCGTAGGGATTTTTGCTGGGGATTCGGGGCGAGATGCTTTCTCCGTAATTACAGTGAGCATACGGGAGGTGTCGGCTGACCCAACTATTAGCGTCCACTAACCGCCCCAAACGGAGCTCTTGCCTCCATCAACAGCCAGCAGGGCCTCGGGGGGCCTGGAGTTAATAGAGAAGAAAACAGAAGGCTTGGCCAGGCGCAGCGCCCAGCACACGCCCAGCATTTTACGAAAGAGATACCAAAAAGGTGGTCCAGTCGCACTTTCCCGCCAAGACTACAAGAGCCACGCAACGTGCGCATTATTACGTCCCCAAGTGATCTTCCCTTTTCCGTCTGTCTCTCTCTCTTATTTCGATTTTCTCTTTTCTCTTCTCTCTTTTCTCTTTTCTCTCAAACAACCCTATTTTCTGTCTCCTTTTCCGTCTTTAATTTCTTGGCTCCCTCAGCTCAATTTCGCACCACAAACAACAGATCTTCGCATCGCATCGATTGCATCGCATTCCGCTTTCCACCTGCATACCTAAAATCCAAACCGCGCGCGACGCACAGTCCCGAAAAAGCTAACCGAAATAATCCTTGCTCCTTGAGCTCCTCTAAAACCACAAAGCGCATAGCGCAAGCGCAACTTTAACGCCCACCGAACAACCACATCTAATCATCACCACCTCCTCCGAACAAACGCAATGGCCAACAAGGAGAACCCGCCCGCATACCCCGGCTCGCCCCAGCCGCCCCAGGCCGCTTACTACGGCGGCAACGGTGCCCCCAGCGGCGGCGGTTACAACAACAACAGCAGCCCGTACCAGCAGGGCCCGCCAATGGGCTACCACAACCAGCAACAGGGTCCTTACGGTGGCCAGCCTCAATACGGCGGTCAGCCGCAGTACGGTGGACAGCAGCCGTATGGCCAGGCTCCCTATGGCCAGCAGCCGTACGGCCAGCCGCCGGCGGGCTACTACACGCAGGGCGGCTACCAGCAGGGCGGCTACCAGCAGCAGCAGCGCTCGAGCAGCAGCGATGGCTGTCTGACGGCGCTGCTCGGTACGGCGGCATGCTGCTGCTGTCTGGACTGCTTGATGTTCTAGACGAGGCGTTGCGACAATAGAAAACCACACAAAAAAATCACGACGTCGGAATAATACGACCTCTCCCTCTTTTCCTTTGTGATGCGTCTGGACGTTGTACAGGTGCTCTATTCAGCAAAGGGCTGCGGCCATGGTCAGACAAATCTGACTGTGAGGCCGCCTGTCAAATCCGAGGAGACTGGACGAATATGTACAGTTGGCGTTGTTGGCTGTTATCCCCTTTTTCTTGTTTTGTTGTATTGCTGTATTTTACTTGCTGTGCTGCATTTTTTTTTTGTCAGAATCCTTCTTCTCTCCCGAGGGAGTTCTGAGATATCCAAGGAGGGAACCGGTTCATGGGGTTTTATTATGTTTCATGATTTCTGCGTATTTCCTTTGTTTACTGGGTTTGTTTCATTTGTATCATTGTTATTTGTTTATCTGCTCTATTGCAATAATCAAACCCAAAATCTCCCACAAACATGTTTACAAATCTGTTTGCTATGCCGTCGTCGCATACAGTGTATCAAACTCGTCGTTCGTCTCCGCCAAACAGTCGTACGAGTAGATCATTTTCTGCACGTCCGGCGACGCCCACTTGTCCGGAATGGCCTTCTTGCCGTCCGCCTTATGCGCCGCAAACTGCCGGTCACGCTCTTCACGGGCAGCACCCTCGCCCAGGTGCAAAGCCCGGCCCGAGTGGTAGGCCATGTCCACGAGCATCGATGTGCGTTCCTTGCGGAGAAGCTCATACGTCTTCAGGCAACGGCAAATATCTTCATCCTGGCCCGCGCCATCGCCGCCCGCCTTGACCCTGCTCAGTACTTCGGCCAACACAGCACCGTCCTCGATCGCCATGGCCGCGCCCTGGCTCAAGTGAGGCAGCGTCGGGTGGCATGCATCGCCCAGCAGCGCCACCGACCCGTGCACCCATGTCGGCAGCTCCTTGTGCTGCCGCAGCCGCCACTCACACACCTCGCCCTCCGGAACCATGTTGAGCATCCGTTGCACCAACGGGCAGAAATCGGCAAAGACCTCGAGCATGGCGCTCTTGGAACCGCGCGTCGTGTAAGTAGCCGAGGGCGCAGCGGCAAAGTGGACGTCGGGCTGTGAGCTCGACAAGTTGTATATCGTCTTGCCGGCGACAGGGTAGGCAATGATGTGGCGACGCTCGCCGATCCAACGCACGACACAGTTGCTGTCCACGAGGCGCATCATTTCCGGGTCATCAGCCATTTGCTCGCGAGTAAGCATGATGCGGTACGAGGCCTGGCCCGTATCAGCCTCCTCAGTGGACAGGCCGAGGACGCTCAACATGGTGTCGCGCGTAAGTGACTTGATGCCGTCGGCGCCGAGCAAGATGTCGACTTTGAGGGTTGTGATTGGTTCTTCAGCCTCGGGACTTGCGCCGTTCGCTCCGTTCGCTCCGTTGGTTCCGTTGGTACCGCTTGTTCGGCTTGATGCTCTCGGTGCCCGCTTTTGCAACCGTAGTGTCGGCTTCCCCTTAAACTGGTCGATGCCAACAAGGGCCGTCGAGAAGTGGAGGCTAATGGCCGGCTCGGCCAAGCAGGCCTTGTACATGCCACCAGCAAGCGATGAACGGTGTCCCGTACAGTGAGGATATGCATACAGAGCTCGGATGCCGCTCATATCGACATGTGCAAGCTCCGCGTCGGTGCTGCCCTGCCGGATGCTAGTTTCTTGCACATTGGTCGCCTCCTTCTCAATATCGGTCCAGCAGCCGAGCCGGTCGAGAATGCGGGCCATGTTCGGAGCCATTTGAATACCCGCGCCTACGAAGCCCAGGTCCGCTGCCGACTCGTAGACTGCGATGTGCTTGAAGCCCTTTTTTGCAAGCGACAAGGCACAGCCGAGGCCGCCCATGCCGGCACCAATAATGGCGATGCGAAGGTCGAAAGGAGAAGCCATTTTGAGGTGATTTCAGGATGTCTTTTTCTTTCTTTTTGAGCGAGTTGACTGTCTTTTAGCGACTTGAGACGATAAAAACACGACAGGGAGTCGCACCGCGCAACAAAGGGATCCGCGTCAAGACAGGCGGAAGGCGAGCAAGAGGGAAAAGGATCGATACCAATATGAGAGAATCAACGACGATACCCGGCTGCGGCAGTTGATTTTTGCTTTGTACAATATATTCAAGGATTTGTAAAATAAATAAAAAACAAAAAAGAAAAAGAAAGCCAAGAACCACACAACTATTCCTCTTAAAAGACGTTCCATCCAGTCCTTTGTCCGGGACTCCGACCACCGCATATATGTATGCCGATATGCTTTTTATGTAGGCCACCCTGGCTCGCCTTTTCAGCTGTGCTATCCCGTGTTTCTTTGAGTGCGAACCATTGTCCAGTGTGCAGTTTTCCGTTGCATTCTCCCGATGGGCGGGGGGTAAAAGACTGTGTATGGGACGAGGGGGCCCGTGGAAGCCATAGAATCCATGTAACCAAGCCACTTTCGTTATTCAAGAGCCGAACATTCCCCCCATATTGCATCTGTTCGCAGGACAAGAGCCGGCATCTGAGTGTCCTAATTATTAGATCGGGTGGCCCCTCGTAAATCTCTCCATCGGGGAAGAGAGGAGGAGACGTGCGGGGGCGAGGAAGGCTAAGGACTAACAAGATCCCAAAGAGAGCCAAACGAGCCAGACGAGCCAGAGCTGGGGTCCCCAGGATTGAGCCGGCTCCAACAAGATCAGAGTCTACCCGTGATAGCGGCAAGAGCTCTCAGCTTTCGGGAGAAATAATTTCGCCGCGCACAAAGGGTGCTGTGTATGTGCCCGTGGCTGGCCAAAAGCTGCCCATTTGCCTGCTCATCCGGTGGCGTCTCGTTTAAAGAAATGTCCAGTTGCACATTGCTTTCCGCGCGCTTCGCCTTGCCGTTTTTGCAAGCTGCGGACTAAACAAACCATATACGAGTAAAACTGCAGGCCACCGGAAGACCTCACGTCGATTGGAGTGTCGTACCAGTCACGTGACTATGCAAGCTGGACAGTCGAGACATCTGAGAACCTCGTGATGATGTCCATAAACCCAGCATGCTTTGTCCGGACAACTAGAGTTGCACCAGCGGCGGAAGATCAAGCCCTGAAGCTGACGTTCACCGGGATGCAAGCACAGGATTGTCTCTACCGAATCGGATCACACCCAAGAACCACATCTTTCCCTTTACAACTTTACACAAAATAAGCATGTGCTACGTTCGACGTAGACTGTCTGATATTGGCAAGCAGCTCCCTTTCAGCCATATATATGCTTTGGTCTCACCTGCATTGGTAGACACCTCTTTGAAGCCACCTCTGAGCAATATTCAACGCATCCTATCTCACCGTAAAAACGCCGTCTACGAGTAGTGAAAATCTCTACGCGCGAAGCCTACGATGTCGAGGTTACACAGCAGAATGCAATGCCGAGCACAATCTGTCGTGTCTAGCGAAGTGCCTTAAATTGTCTCATCTGCCCGTCTTGGCACCCTTTTTTCAATGTTGTGCTGCGAAAACGAAAACAAACGTCGGCTGATGATCTTCAACGTGCAGCCAAAATTGCCCAAAATCGACACCAAAAGTCTCCTCTGTGTCGATCCCCACAGTGTACTGGACCCGTACGGAGTCCTGTGCGGTGACGTTTGTTAGCGGGCAGGTAGAGGCTAGGACAGGCACTAGACAGTATTTTACGGCGTATTACAGCGCCCTTATTTGCCCCTCGCAGCGGCCTCGGCGCCTTCACAGGCCCCTCGCCCCTGTCCGCTAGCCCCACCGCATAGGCTAGGCCCTCCCTTTAGGGCCCTTTAAAAGGACCACCCCCTGCACTCGACGCGTGCGCTGGTGCTAAATTAGGGAAGGAGCGGCAGCCGCCGACACTACCAACGACGTCACCGCCCAGCGACTGCAATTCCAGCCAATCGGGGGCTGCTATTGGCACTTCATGCTGGCCCAAACCTGGTTTTGTGTTTCAGGTTGCCGTCCAGGACAGCGAACGAGATGGAACGAAAGCGACGCTCGTGGGACACCTAAATCAAACTGTGGCCAACCCTCCGTCCCAAGAATAAAAAGAAGAAGAAGAAGAAGAAGAAGAAGAAAAAGAAATAGAAATAGAAATAGAAATAGAAAAGAAAAAAAAAGAAAAAAAGGGGTGACACGAAAAAGTACGGACCCTCGAAGCGCCTGAACAATGCAATGCGCGCCGAGAAAAACGTTTGTGACCAGAGCGTGAGAGCCTGTCGTTTGTTTTATGAAAAGAAGATAGGTCAAAAGAAAAAAAAGAAAGAAAGAAAGAGAGGTTGCACAAGTATGGTATTATTTCTATATTTATTTGGAAAGGACCACACTTCTCCCTGCTCCTGCCACCGCAAAAAAGCAAAAAAGCATGTTTTAACCTTAGCGACGGCAAGCGCAACCCACATCGTGCTTTCGCATATTAAACGTCTCCGTTCGTCTTTGCCCAAAGCAGAAAGCACGGGCCAAAAGGCTGCTTCCGCGCGCTTCAGGAAGCACGGATAAGACCCAGAGGCGTTCCTGCCTTGCGATCTGTGACGTCCACGACAAAAGCCCCTTGGCGCTGTTTCCATCTCGTGCTTTGCTTTTTTGCCTTGACCTTTTCTTAAAACAGTTTCTCGAAACCGTCTCTCTCTTTCTCTCTTCTTTTCCTTCTTCACTCTTTTCTCATCTCAACCTTATTCTTGAACTGCGCAGATCTCTTTCCCTGCATTGCCTATCTCCTGTTTGCATTTCTACAATTCATTATTAGCATAGCATTATACCCCCTTTTCTTTTGTTGCCACAATTTGCATGATACCTGCGGCCTCTTTCAAAAGATCGAAAACGATTGCGAGTCGATTTATGACAGCTCACCGATCCCAGCCCTGCGAAAAAGAGCGATACAGACAATAGATACGACAGCATCCCTGCTTCCCGTCGACAGGCCCCTACGACCACCCTTTTCGCGACAACCACACCTGCAGCAGCGACGCTGTCACGAGGCCGCCGTTGCCCTTAAAAGGGACAAACAGGAGCTTGTCAGACACTCAGAAACACGAGACTGCATTCACCACATGCCCATTGTCACAGATCCTCCGCTACTGTGGCCATAGGGTGCCAGCAGAAGACAGCGTGCAGCCTGCCGTGTCTCTCTTTGCGACAGGCAGTCACTTTCGCTCCTATACGTCTCACGAGCTCTGGCTGGATCCCCATTTATAACATTTACCGACTCGATACCTGATTAGACCCGGAGTCTTTTCATCTTTTCGTCTTTTCCCTTTCTTCCTTTCCTCCTCTCTCCTACAAATTGCCATTATGTCAAGCACAACCGCTGGCAGCTCGGCGACTCACACGTCGGCTGCCGATGCCGGCAGTGGTACGGCCCAAACGTCGGCAGGCATCAGCATTGTCGCCTTCTTCACGGCCCTAGCCTCGTCGCTAATCATTTTCGGTGTCCAAATGGGCTTCTTCCTGCTCCTGAGAAATAAATTGGCGCGTATCTTGTTAGTGTTAACTTCTACACAACTTCTTGAACCCCCCTGTTAAAGACATACTAACCAAACCATCACGGACAGCAAACCAAAAACATTCATGGTTCCCGAGCGAGAGCGGACAGAACCACCACCTGCGAGCCCATGGGGCCTTCTTATGGCGTTGTACCGCATCCGCGACCGGGAAATCATCAAAAAGTGCGGCCTTGATGCCTACTTCTTCCTCCGCTACCTACAAACCTTACTCATTATCTTTGTACCGATTGCGTGCATCGTCATCCCCATTCTTGTGCCAATCAACTATGTCGGTGGCATCGGCCAGTCTTTCGGCACTAATAACACCAACTCCTCCGACCCGTCCATCCCTACCGGGCTGGACACCATCGCCTGGGGCAATATCAAGCCGGCAAATGCTAACCGCCGCTGGGCCCACCTCATCCTCGCCTTGGGAGTCATCACCTGGGTCTGCTTCGTTGCCTACAGCGAGCTGCGCATCTACATCAAGATCCGCCAGGACTACCTGACCAGCGCCGAGCACCGTCTGCGCGCCTCTGCCAACACCGTCCTGGTCTCCGGTATCCCCACCAAATGGCTGACCGACG
Source organism: Sporothrix euskadiensis (assembly GCA_019925375.1). Classification (NCBI taxonomy): domain Eukaryota; kingdom Fungi; phylum Ascomycota; class Sordariomycetes; order Ophiostomatales; family Ophiostomataceae; genus Sporothrix; species Sporothrix euskadiensis. The sequence continues at coordinate 175,705 of JADHKQ010000022.1, read as the reverse complement.
ACGCCCTCCGTGGCCTGTTTGATGTCTTCCCCGGCGGTATTAGAAATATCTGGTTGACACGGGACTACACTAAGCTGCTCGACAAAATCAACAAGCGCGATGGCGTCCACAAGCACCTCGAGGCCGCCGAGAGCGAGCTTATCCGCAACGCCAAGAAGAACCAGCTCAAGAAGCGCGAGAAGGACGAGAAGGCGGCACGCAAGAAGCAAAAGGCCAGCAAGGTGACCAAGGCAGAGCGGGCCCAGCGCGAGCACGAAGAGGATCTCCGCGCCAAGCGCATGGCCGAGGACCAGGGCGGTGCCAGCGGCGGTGGCCAGGGTGTGCCCCAGATCGACGGTGTTGGCGACAGCAAGCGCAACAGTTCCGATAGCGTCGAGTCCAACGACCTGCAGCGCGAGAAGTCCAACGGCTTCAAGGTCCCCATTATTGGCGGCGGCCTCGCCAAGGTTGGCTACGGCCTCAAAGGTGGTTTTGGTAAAGCTGGTCAGGGCCTTATCGGCGGTGCTAAGAACTTCCAACAGGGTATCGACAGCCAGCTTGAGCGGACCGGTGGTTTTGAATTTGTCCCCGAGGGGGTTTACGAGAACGGTCTTTCGGGCCCGTCGTCCCGTCCACAGACTCGTACCTCAGACGACCAGAACCGCGGTGAAAGCAGCGCCCGGCATGGTAGCAGCAGCCGCACTGGTCACCGGACGCGGCCTTCTGACGCATCGGCTGAACCCGATACTCCCGGCCAGGCTCAAGACCCCTCTCGTCCTTCCGATGTGTCCCTGATCATCCGCCCCACGGAGTCTCGCACATATGGAAACGGCAACACCACCCGCAAGGTCACCGACTGGGACAATGCCATCGCCACCGAGAACAGCAAGTGGTGGGAGTTCTGGAAGCCACCGAGTGGTGCCTACGCCTCGCCCATTCCGCAGGGCTACGAGGGCGACGAGTTCCCCTTTGACTCCGATAGCAACGGCAAGACGGGCGAAAAGAAGCAGCAAAAGTTAACGTGGGCCAAGATCAAGGCCGAGATGCCCTTCTTCGGTGGTGACGAGCAGCCTACCGACTACCCGGAGCCCGAGAACCCCGGCTATCCCGGCGACGATAAGGAGGATGCCGATGCCGAGTGGAAGAAGTGGCTGAAAAAGTCCGACCGCCCGACACACCGTCTGCCCAAATTCGACTGGACCCCTGGCTGGTTGCCTGGTCTGCCTCTCATCCACAAGAAGGTTGACTCCATCTACTTCTACCGGAAGGAGCTGGCGCGCCTCAACATGGAAATTGAAAAGGACCAGCACGAGCACGAGCGCTACCCGACCATGAACTCGGCCTTTATTCAGTTCAACAACCAGGTCGCCGCGCACATGGCCTGTCAGAGTGTTACCCACCACGTGCCCAAGCACATGTCGCCCCGCGTCGTCGAGGTGTCGCCCGGCGACGTCATCTGGGACAACATGGCGATCCGCTGGTGGGATGAGTGGCTGCGCACGTTTATTGTCATTGCTATTGTCTTTGGCATGGCGATTCTGTGGGCGTTCCCTGTTGCCTTCACGTCCTCGCTCTCGCAAATCGACTCGCTTGTCAAGACGTACTCCTGGCTTGGATTTATCGACGACAATCCAGTGACATACAACGTTGCCAAGGCCGTCGCGGGTGTGCTGCCGGCGCTGCTCCTGTCGCTCTTGCTTGCCTTTGTGCCTATCCTGCTGAACTTCTTGGCCAAATTTCAGGGCGCCAAGACGGGTGCGCAAAAGGCCGAGTACGTGCAGATGTACTATTTCTTCTTTTTGTTTGTGCAGGTGTTCCTGGTCGTCTCTATTGCCAGCGGTGCCATCGCCACGCTGCAAGACACGGTATCTGATATCCAGGGTATCCCGGAGACGCTCGCCAAGAACCTGCCCAAGGCCGCCAACTACTTCTTTAGCTACATGATTCTGCAAGCTATGTCCACGAGTTCGGGTACGCTGCTGCAGATTGACGTGCTGTTGGTGTGGTATATTCTGGCACGCATCGTGGACGACACAGCCCGCAGCAAGTGGCGCCGCCAGACCGAGCTGCCGACCATCTCGTGGGGTTCCTTCTTCCCCGTGTATACCAACTTCGCCTGTATCGCGCTGGTCTATTCCGTCATTGCACCCCTTATCTCGGTGTTTGCTATCATCACGTTCACGCTCCTCTGGGTCGCGTACCGGTACAACATGATTTACGTCACGCGCTTTAAGATCGACACAGGCGGCGTGCTGTACCCACGGGCCATCAACCAGACGTTCACGGGCCTCTACTTTATGGAGCTCTGCCTCATTGGCCTCTTTTTCCTCGTGCGCGACGAGAATAACAACGTCGCTTGCGCGCCGCAGGGCATCATCATGATCGTGGCACTGGCCTCGACGGTGCTCTTCCAGGTTATGCTCAACACATCGTTTGGCCCGCTGATGCGGTACCTGCCCATCACGTTTGAGGACGAGGCCGTGCTGCGCGACGAGATGTTCCAGCGCATGCAGGACCGCCGCCTCGGCCTGACTGAAGGCGAGGGCGAAGATATCAACGCCGACGACGAGGCTGCCACACTCACGGGTGCCGACAGCAAGACCGCCACTGCCCTAGCCGAGGCCAACAGCAACGATGTCGAGCTCAAGAAGATTGGCCAAAAGGGCCCTCAGAACTCGTTTGGCATCCCCAACAAGCTCAACCCCGTCCGCGGCATTGTCAACGCCGGCACTTGGGCTGCTCGCGGTGGCAAAAAGGTGCGGTACGCGACTTTGGGCAAGGCCGAAGACACCATGCGCACATCGGCCGCATACCGGCAGCAGCGGCGCCAAAAGGACCTCGAGGCGCAACGCGCCATGGGTGAGGCCCTGTATGGCGGGTACAATGACGAAATCGAGGACCTGACACCCGAGGAGCGTGATGCACTAGTCAAAGAGGCGTTCAAGCACTCGGCGCTGCGTGCGCACCGGCCGACGGTGTGGATCCCCCGTGATGACATTGGTGTCAGCGACGACGAGATTCGGCACACGTGCAACATGAGCGACTACATTTGGATCAGCAACGAAGGCACGGCGCTTGACAGCAAAGTGCGTGTCATCTACGGTCGCGCACCGCCCGATTTCTCGGACCTGGAGCTGATCAACCTGTAATTGGAGTGAGGTTGGAGTTGAAACTGGAACAGAGAACAGAGAACATACACGCATTGGTTCCTGAGCTTTGGCTTTTGTTATTTCCTTTTGTCTACTTTTCTCCTCCTACAGTAACGATTAACGAAGCATTTTTGATATCACAACAGATAGCATTTCTTTCTCAATACATATGACTTACTTGATTATTTACGAAACTATTAAGTGTAACTAGGAACAGACCAGTATGCCTTCGAAATACACCCCATTCATAATCACCCTGCTCAACTTCTATTCAATCACAACCTTTTCTATTCCATCATAATACCATACTGTCTTTTCTTATTAGAGTCATTTTGGGAGAGTTAAGAGTTGTTCTGGAAAACTCGGAACGTTTTCGCTGTACGGAGTCGTCTCTTCTTCGTGGTGTGTGCACGTGACCACCACACAAATTGAGCTGTAGGGCCAATGACAAGCTTGAAGTTGGTCTCCACTTTTAAATCTGTCGTTTGAGGAGAAACTTTTGAACATCGCCAATTTTCGTGGGTCGTGGATAGTCGAACGTCGAACGTCAAACCACGCGCACCAAGTCCACGCCCAACACAGACGCCCAACGAATCTTGAGCGTCTCCCGTCGAGTCAATTGACCGACAGCACACACACATACACACCGCAATGGCATCAAAAGCAGTCGCGGCGGCCACAGAGGCCGTCGCTGCGGCAGGACCGAACTTCAAAGTCGGCAAGAAACAAGTCTTTCTGTGAGTGCAACAGACTGTGGCAAATGTGCTTCAGATGGATCGATTGCTAACCAAGCTGCCAGCCCCTCACATGTCATCAAGATGCTGCCGCCGCGGCGCATCTTCTCGCCCAACTTTGCCACGTTCCAAGTGCCGCTCCGGTTCAACAAGCTCGATCTCCGCGATTACCTCTACCACGTCTACGGCGTCGAGGTGCGCTCCGTGCGCTCCTGGTTGACGCCACAGATCCCGCGCCGCCGCTTTGCCGAGGTTGACGAAGACGACAAGACACGCGATATTGCCAACTTTAGCAGGGGCCAGTGGTACCGTCCACAGCCGATCAAGCGCATGATGGTTGAGCTGACGAAGCCGTTCGTGTTCCCGGAGCCGCCGGCGGTGCCAACGGAGGAGCAGATTGGCACGGAAGAGGACCCGCGCAAGGACTGGGACTACGACATGCACAAGCGGCTGAAGGCGCAGCAAAAGGTGATGGAGGAGGACCAGCACCGGATGGCGCACGACCGCAAGTTCCGGATGCGGGTGGAGGCAGACCACGTGCCGGCGTTCCGTGTCGGTCTGGCGCGGCAGGCTCGCGAGCTGGTGACGGGTGAGCGGGAGTGGCGTAACGATGCGCAGCTGGACGAGCGGTGGGACACGATTTTGGAGGAGTCGGCAGAGGACAGCAAGGCGGCTCCGAGCGAGCGTTCATAGACGAGGCGAGGGAAGGGGTGCATATTTCGTTTTTGTTTAAATATCGAACATCGGTACATGTAGGATTATAAAAAGGGTTCATATTCAGCACATATTGCCATGCATTACGCCAAATAAATACACATCTCCAATATGCGGTGCGGTGTCCCATATGTCGTGTGTATCATTGACTTCATAATATATACATATCAGGCTGGCTTCGAGTCTTGGATATTTACAGTATCTATAACAACGGCTGTGTCGTTCCGCTCTCCATTGGTTGTCCACCAAGAAGGATGCTGAAACAGAAGTACTTCGTTCCCCCATGACCACCAGCCAGCAGTCAGGTTCCGTGCAAATACTTCGAGGCCGCGTATATCCCGATCATCTAGGACGGCGGAAGACATGAACGGTTCCAGCAATGGCCGCAAATGCGGCTTGCGTGAATGGACATCAGGCACCCCAACGATCACTCGATCTACAGGGAGTGCGGGTCTCGAGTCTGAAGCAGCACCAATCCTCCTCGCCAGCATCAGGCGCTCCCACGGCTTACGCCATTGCGCGTCCACGGCAACAACGGGCTCGCCATGGTCAGTTACCTTCATCCACGTCCAGGTGGCCACCAACTGAACACCCCAGGAACGAAACAGGCCGTTCTTGGGGTCTGTCAGGAGTGCCTCGCACGCTGGCTTGTTTGTGGCCCATACGGCGACAATACCGTCGTTGGCCAACTTGGACCCGACGGGAATTTGTTCGAGCATTTCTCGGAGAGACTCCATGTCAAGCGCTGTCTCGTAGCCGCTGTCAGTGCTTTTGGCGTTTACACCATCTCCACCATCCAATGCACTGCTCTTTCTCTTGCGTCCTTGCCGTCGTCGTCGAGCTGAACGATTGGGCCATGGCGGATCCAGCACGACGAGATCAAACTCGGGCGCTTCCGCAAGAAACTCGTCTCGGCAGTCTGCAATCGTTCCGTCCAGATATCGTGCTCCTGGTGGGATTATCACGTCGCCCGCTTTCGTAGCATCTTCAGGGCCAGGTATATCCTGGACGATGTCCTCTGGGAGACACCGTGGGAGACGCCGTGGAAGACACCATGGACCGCCAAAGCCAGCCATCTTCAGCTCACCAAGCGCTCCCTCCACGGCAGCTTGTGTTGTCAGCTCGGCAAGCTGAGCAGCCAAGCTGCGGCCGGCAGCATAGTCGATGGCATCGGAGCCTCGTGGTGTTGGAAATGGCTCTGCCGGTGCCGGTGCCGAAATCAGTCGCCGTTGCAGTCTGTTTGGTGTATTGACATTATCATCGTCACCCTTCAGACATTGTGCTTCCTCAATAGACCGGGGCAGGTCGACGACAACAACGGTGTGGTCTGCATTCGCAAACAATATCGAGGAGGATGAGGTCGATGACAGCAAAACTGAAGGCGGACGCGACATCGGCCAGCTGTCCGATAGTTCCAGAACAGAATCCCCCAGAATATGCCCAGAAATTCAGGTGCGGTCCGAATCCGGGGAAGGCGTCCGAAGAAATGGGGTAAGTAGCCGACGTTATTGGGACAGTGTTGATAGGTTGGCGTGGCGTTGATAGGCGTCTTGTGTGTTTAGGCGTGTATGGAGTACGGAGTACTGTGTAAGGACGCTGGAGAGTCAGAGAGTCGAGAAGTGCCAAAGTGGTGGGGATTTTCACGTGCCTGCAGGCACTTGCTGTTTTTCTGCCGTGCATTTCCCTGTAGAAAACAGTGGTATTGTGGCTCGGCAATTGTCGGCTCGGACGCAGGGCAGGTGGGTGTTCTTTACCGGGGTTAGCAAGAAAAAAAAAAGAGGGAAAGAGCAATGATGACGGAGGGGCACAGAAACAGCAGGGACAAATGGTGGAGTTGGTGGAAGGCGTGGAGGGCGAAATTTTCCAGTTTGGCGCTTTTGGGCGGAGGGCACATGACCATTGTGCTTGCCGTATTAATAATTTTAAGCGTGCCACGCGCGCTGCGCCTGCCCGTTTTGTTCTGTCCACTGGAATTCGCCCGTCAACGAGTCGCACTTGCCGGTTCGAAGCGCGCGGGAGAAAGTCTGGACGTCTGGACTTAAGCCGTGCCTTCCCCGGATGCATGTTTTGACGTAGTCTTCTTTTCTCTCACATATCTTTTGAGGAAAGAACGAAATAGCGCTCCTGCCTCGTCAACGTCCTGCCCACCTGAGTATGTGCATTTATCAATTCCTCGGCGCTCGTTGGCCTAATAGCTCTCACCAACGCCGCTAGAGGAACAACCCCGAACCGAGCAAGGCCTTTTTTTTGGACGAATCCCCCATCGGCGGCGAGGCTTCTCCACGCCCGCTAAATCGCTAAACTCCAGACGTACAAAGTACTAATACCGGGGGTGCAGGAACCAGGCCCACGAAATCGACGGGCGGCGACGAGACTTTTGCAAGTCTAGCCGTCTAACGACACTATATAGCGTGCCACCAGCAAACTCCGCCTGGGTTGTTCCTTCCTTCCCAGCCAGTTCCAACAGGCGAACCGTTCTTTCCTCCGAACAAACCACGGCCGAGACGAAGACGTTGGTTCCTTCCCTGTGATCTCCTCGGCGCTCGACGTCATCGCCCTTTTTTGAGAGTCTCCTTCTCTTTGACGAATTTCTGCATTCTCCGCGAACTCTCTCCAGACCCTTTCTCCAACAACCCCCCTCCTACGGCGTGGGAATGACATCAACCCTCGCGAGCCATGCGCCGACTTCCCCGTCCAGCTTCTCTTCGCCCACCATGTCTGAGATAGCACAGCCGGCCCGGCCGCGCGAGAGCGGCAGCCAAAACGACGGGGCGGCAAATACGACAAAATCATCCTCTACAACCTCTTCCTCCACATCCACATCCACATTCACACCACCACCACCAACAGCACACGGCGAACTGAAGAAAACGGTCGACAAGCAGAGTGTCGACTACCTCTGGAAGTCCGGTGTAGCCGGAGGCGTTGCCGGCAGCGTGGCCAAGACGATCGTGGCCCCGCTCGACCGTGTCAAGATTTTGTTTCAAGCGAGCAACCCGCAGTTTGCCAAATACTCCGGGTCGTGGGCCGGCGTCGCGCACGCTATGCGCCACATCTACCAGCAGGACGGCGTTATGGGCCTCTACCGCGGCCACTCGGCGACGCTGCTGCGTGTCTTCCCCTATGCGGCCGTCAAGTTTATTGCCTACGAGCAGATCCGGTCGTTCATCATTCCTCGCAAAGAAAACGAAACCCCTCTGCGGCGACTGTTGAGTGGCTCGCTTGCCGGTGTGACCTCTGTCTTCGTGACGTACCCACTCGAGGTGATCCGCGTGCGCCTGGCCTTTGAGACACGGCGCGACGGCCACTCAACCCTCGCCTCCATTTGCCGGCGCATCTACTCGGAACAGTCCATCGACCGGCACGCGGTGGCTGCCGCCGCCAACAGCAGCAAGGAGGGCGCCACGGGCGCCGCCTCCAAAGTGGCGGCCGCTGCTCTGCCCCAGTCCGGCCTGCGCAACTTTTACCGCGGCTTCTCCCCCACCATTTTGGGCATGCTCCCCTACGCCGGCATGTCCTTCTTGACCCACGATACGTGCGGCGACGTCCTACGTATGCCCGCATTTGCCAAGTACACCACGCTACCCGCACCACCCAATGCACCGGCCGACAAGCCACTGCCGCTGCGGTCGTGGGCTGAGCTGCTGGCTGGCGGTGTGGCCGGTCTCGTGTCCCAAACAGCATCCTATCCACTGGAGGTGATCCGGCGGCGCATGCAGGTCGGCGGTGCCGTGGGCGACGGCCACCGGCTGCGGATCGGTGAGACAGCATCGCTGATTATGCGGGAGCGCGGCATCCGCGGTTTCTTTGTCGGCCTGACGATTGGCTACGTCAAGATTGTGCCAATGGCGGCCGCGGCCTTCTTTACCTATGAGCGGTTAAAGCGGGCTTTCGGTATCTAAGGCAGGGGTCTGCGGGCGGCAGTTGTGGAAAGTTTTACGAAATGATTTTGGCTTATTGTGTTATGGATATTGGCGTTTATTTTCTGGGAAAGAAAGCGTTTACTTCTTTACATTTTTGTGTTATTGTATTCACACGGCATTGGTCGGCACATGTTCACCGTCCTCGTGGGTTTTCATCTTTGTTTTTGTCTCCATTTTTCATTCTTCATTCTCATTCACCTCTTCCCTTCATCTCATCTTTCTCCTTTTCCTTTCCACACTGCATCTATAGATGGGACGACGACCGGTTAGACTTCATCGCATTGTCACTCATACAGTTTCGAGCGCCCTCTATGGGCCACTGCACATACATCGAATGGATATTCAGGCTTCACTTAGTCAGGCATAGTGGAATGAAATGAAATTGTATATACATACACCGCCACTATGTGACTACCTAATCGGCCCCTTCAATCTGCAGAATCAGTGAGAGCCTACAACATACTCGGTGTACAGAACTACTTAGGTTCTCGTACTAGTTCTCCTTATGACTCCTTTACTGTGCTTTTCACTCATATGCAGGGACATGTCGTTTTTTATACTTTTTTGTTCTTTTGCGTCTGGTTGTGCCAGGGTCTAAATGTACTATTTTGTGAAAAACAACTCTGGATATCTGGGGAAAAAAGAAAGAAAAATGTGCACAGTGCGGAATGGCAGCTATTACAAATATGTGAGAAGGGAAAATAGATAATGAGGGAATATGAAGAAAGAGCTTTAGGGTTGTGCACGATTGTGAAAGAAGTAGTGCAGAAAAGAAGAGAGGACAAGTGCGAGATGTAGACAGGGAGCGAGTAAAAAAGAAATCAGGAAAACAAAAACAGAATTTGACAGGTCTATACAGCTGCTAAAAAGAAGGGGTAGAATGAGCTCATTCTCATGTCTCTCGTTTTCGTGCGTATTGTGTTTTTTGGTGGTTCTCTTCCTCCCAATTTTCTCGTCTCCAATCTCTCACCACAAAGGCACCTGCTTTACTGCTTGCTCTCAAGGACGCCGCCGTTCGCCTCGATGACGGGGCTGGGGCCGGGGCTGTAGTCCTGGTCCTCGCCATTGAGCTCCTCGAGCGTCTTGCGCTTGGTCTCGGGGATCAGGAGGGTGGAGAAGCAGCCCAGAAGCATGAAGAGGGCGTAGATCTCAAGAACGTGGTTGAGCCAAGGAGCCGAGTTCTTCGGGGTCGAGCCACGGGTGCGCAGGGGAGCAATAGCTCCCTGGCCGATGATGGAGCCAATCTTGCCGGAAGCGGCCGAGATACCGTGGGAGGTAGACCGGTAGCGGGTAGGGAAGCACTCGCCGGGCACGATGAAGGTGGTGGTGTTGGGGCCGAAGTTGAAGAAGAACTGGGCGAGGACGTAGATGGCCAGCAGGCCGCCCGAGGACAGGTGCTTGTAGCCAAAGCCCATACCAATGAAGAGAACAGTCAGGATGGCAAAGCCGCCGAGCTGGAGGGGCTTGCGGCCGACAGTGTCAATGGTGGCAACGGCGAACCAGTAGCCCGGGACAGCACCAGCCAGGACGATAATCAGGTTGCCGATGGCGGTGTTGTACAGGTACTCGTAGGTGGAGTGGGTGCCCGAGGTGGAGTAGCCGATGGTACTGAGGATGGTGGCGTTGTTCAGCGAGAGACCGTAGTAGGCAATGTCCAGGAAGCACCACGACAGAGCAGTACCGATGAGGACCTTGGCGTTCTTCCACTGCGAGTAGTGGCGGTTGAAGTCGCGCCAGCTGGCCTTGCCAACGTCAAGCTGCTCGGCGTTGGACTTCTTGTTGGTAGCGCGGGCAACCTCGTCAACGACACCGTCGCCGTGCTTGCCGCTGATGTAGGCCTTGACGTCCTCGTCGGCCTTCTCGACGTCGCGAGCAACATCGAAAGTGTAGCGGGGAGTCTCGGGGATGGTCAGACGGTAGTAGAGGGCAATGCAGCCGGGCACGGCACCGAAGCCGATCAGGGTACGCCACATCTTGTCGACGGCCAGGGCGCAGACACCGGTGCAGTTGGAGACCTTGGTGGAGGTGCTCAGCGACCCCTTGAAGCCGAGGGTGACGAACAGCATGACAAAGGCAGCCGTCAGCTGGCCCAGACCCTGCATAGCGAAGACGGCACCCATCATGGCGCCTCTCCACTTGGTGGTCGCGAACTCGGAGGTAATGATGGACGACAGGGGGTAGTCACCACCGATACCAATGCCCATCAGCACACGCCAGAAGATAATCACACCGATGATGTCGACAGAGGGCGAGCCGGAAGACAGAGCCTGGGCGAGGGTGGCGAAGATGATGACAATCAGCTCCAGACCGTACATGCGCTTACGACCGAGCTGTGGGGTGTGTTAGCCAGTGGACTGAAAGATCAAGAGAAAAAGTAAATAACTACGGGGAGAGGGAGCTTACCAAATCAGCGGCAATACCGAAACCGAGCTGACCAACGACAGTACCGGCCGAGGTAGCCAGCTTGATAGCAGTATCCGACTTGGTGGGCATGACACCGACACCGGGGAAGTAGACAATGCCCAGCATGATGGTGAGCAGCGAGACGGCGAAAATGTCGTACGAGTCCGTGAAGAAACCAACACCGGCGACGACAATGGCGCGGACGTGGTACCAGCCGAAGGGGGCCTTGTCGATCTCGGCCAGGGCGAGGCGGCGGCGCTCGTTAGGGTCCTGGACGTGCACAAAGTCGTTGTGGAAGTTGTGGTAGGCGGCGTTGCCACCAGACGTCTTCTGGGCGGCGGCAGCAGAGACCGAAACGGCCGTGGCCGGGGCGTCGTAGTCGGCCATTGTAAAGGGAGGAGGGTGGAAAGGGGAGAAAGTAATAAAAAGAAGATGTAGAAGAAGATGTAGAAGAGTGAAGAGAAGATAAGAGGCAGGTCAACACGCACGCGAACAGAAGTGAGTGGACGGGATTCTTGAGAAAGCGGCCTTGGAGAGAACCGAAGAAGAAGAGATAAAAGAAACAGGGGGAGAGAGACGAAAGGGAAGACGAATGGCCAACGTCTTATACCAAAATGAAGATGCGCACAAAGACGTGAGAAGGGTGTAAAAGTGTGCAAAGTGTCAAGGGGGAGGGGGTGTGAGAACGGGGGGCCACAAGTTCTAGGTCCAAGGTCCAAGGCATAAGGTTGACACGAGATACCGACGCAGACCTCACGAGAGCAATGGACGAGACGCGAAAAGAAAAGAGAAAAGGACAAAAAAAAAAAAAAAAAAAAAAGAAACGTAAAAAGGTACAAAACAAGGTGCACGCTAGAGTGTAAACCGAGCCCAAAAAGGAAAAAAGCGAGGGCAATCAAAGGAACGAGAGGGACCACAGGCTCACTCTTCCTGTTCCTGTCACAGCATGGTGGTATTCAAAGCCGCGAGCTAGGAGTGCATACCACTGGACGATACAAGGCCAGACACGGGCGACACAGCAAAAAGAAAATAAAGTACTCCGTACAAAGTAGCTTCCCATGCAGACCCATGAAGAAATAAGGACAGGGCCCACACTGCAGACTGCCCACGCCCGCTCACCCACTCACAGCGTCTCTTCCTGTAGGTGCAGCGAAATTCGCCTCTAAAAAAGGCGTTGGCCCGTAATTATTACGGGGTGCCTTGCCTGCATATTACGAGTATGTGTGTCCTTCTCTTGTCTGCAGGGATTTTGCTGGAAGGAGAATGGGGGGGGGGCGTGTCAACAAACGGATGAGTGGGAGGGGGGGGTGGTCGATGAGCTCGGTGAGTTGTTTGGGACGTATGAGGAAGTTGACGACAGCTACACTGTAGTCGAGGAAGCTGACCAGCGAGGCCAGGCAAAAGCCATCTTCTTACTACTCGCAATAGACCAGAAGCTGCGTTGCCTGACCACGTCAATACGCGCAATTTACCGTTGAGTTGCGACGCAAGCTCTCCTATCCAGTGGGTTGAATTAAGATGAGGCATGAACGAGCGCAGCTACAGCTTCCCTCGTGGTTAAAAAAAAAAAAAAAAAAAAAAACCCAGTACTTCGTACAGGCTCACAGAAACCAGAGACAAGAGTGGTTCGTACATGTACTGTGTATTGTAGAGAAACGCAACGAGCAGGAACCGAGAGACTCCAAACAGGAACAAACCTGGAAATCCGCAGCTCGTCCGACTTGGCATTCTGGAATCTTGCCGGCCGCGCCCTTAATTCACACCCCCTCGTCCCTTTTGTCCTCTTTCGTCTCTGATGCTCTCTGATTCCGCCATCGTCTCCATCGTGCATGGGCTGGTCTACTTTATTTTAGCTTTCTTCAGGCTCATGCTGATCAATATGGCACTGTCTTGTTGCCCTGGGGCTTGAGTATCTGAGGTATCGTACGGGTCACTGTATTGCCGACCTCGACATCCCCTTTGCCACAGCTGCCCCAGACATCTTGGCTGCTCGCTCGGTGACCATCACAGACTGCAATCGGTCACTAAAAGAAGCTTTGTGTGCCTTTTTGGAAACGCCTTGAGTGTCTTGGGTCTGTCAAGCAGTCAGCAGTCAGCAGTCAAGCAGCTAAACAGGCAATTGTCCGCCACAACCACAAAACGTGATGGCGAGGACGGCGCAGGTTTCCTGCCGCGCTCTGGAATCAGAGATAGCCTACCGTCGCCTGTCGTCGTCTGTCAAGCAAAGGGAATGGGAGCCTCACCCGAGACATGTGCTCGCCTTTTCTTTGTCTCTCTTATTCCTCGACTACTATGTATTGTCTCGATCTTCCTAAATCCTCGTGCGCCGCGTGTTCGACGGGGCCGCCGTTCTGGTCCGTCTCCACTGTCTCCGCCGTGTGTAGTTTTTACGCCTCATTTTTTGTTCTATTGACTCTTCCATTGCTCGATTGTTCGGTTGTTCGACGGTCCTCCCTTCCCTCGTGCTCACCATGATCGTCTCTGTCAAAACTTGGGCCTCGCCGTCCTGCGTCCTTTCCTGTCTCGGCATCGCCTTTCGGTCGTGAATAAAATAGAGCCAGAGCTAAAAAAAAAAAAAAAAAAAAAAAAAAGAAGAAAAGAAGAAGAAGAAAAAAAAGATGATGGATCTAGACCCCCGACATGGTGCCTTTATTCTTTTGACTTTTGTGACTTTTCACTCGTGACAACTTCATTCTTCTCCCTTTCTTTTCTTTCTTCTCTCTTTTCACGGAATTGTTACATCCTGCCATGCCCAATCCAGCTCGTGGTGTACCCGGCAGAAGCATTTAGCGCAGCCTCTTGATTCCACAAATACTTGGCGGCCCGAGACAAAAGAACGAGCCAGTGGACAGAAAGCGTCTGGCGAGAACTCCAAAAAAGAAGAAAGTACAGAAAAACCCCGGTGCTCACACTGTCTTTTTTCGGCGGTCCCTGAAAAAGGAAGGCAGCCGTTCGCTGGTTGCTGTTAGCTAGGTCGCTGCTTCCCTGTGTGCACTCATTTCGCAATGGCAGGAGGCCCCGCCTGGCCAATCATCTTACAGCATTTTGGCCACTACCAGAGCTCCCAGCAGCCGGGCACGGGCCACTCGCGGCAGGCGGGTCCCCTGAATCTGGTAAATCGCAGCCGCGTGGGAAGGCACGTTTCGTCGATCTGCGCTCTGATTGGCTGCCTGGCACTCAGCCTTTTCGAAACCGACCCACTCTTTTCAACGTCCACTACTATTTATTGACTTTAACGACAGTTGCCCACACTTTTCCCACACTTTACACAGTACAATATCTCTCGTCTCTCTTTTGCAGTCAAAACAAGCGCACCCACCCTGACAAGACAGGCCCCGGAGGCAATTCCCAGACGCCTGCCAGATACCCTCGGTCACCCAAGTCGTCGTGCCCAGACGTTGCACTCCGCAGTCTCCATGCTTTCTGACTTGGGCTCTTCGAGCCTCTACCACTTTCACTGTCTTCCCACCCTCCCCCACCCCCTTCTCTCCGTCTGGGCCTCGAACTTTGTCTCTGCTTTCTTCTAGCTTGCCCGTTTTATGCCGCCTTTCGGTCACTTTTTCTCTCCATTGTGCTGTCCCTGAGCCAGCCTTGATGAATTCTGACCAACGAGAGCTTCGAATTCGTCCACGAGCTGCCCTTGTGCTCACTTTGCAGCCTTTCTGTTGCTTCTCTGCTCCTTTCTGTTAGATGTTTAGTCTCTCTTGCTCTTCGTTTCGCGGCTTCCAACCTCAGCTCCGTTCTTGACCTTCCTGGTCTTGGCAATACAAAAGGAGCGGGCCATGGCCTTGCGAGCACCAGAGACAACGCCACTGATGTTGACTTTTCGTATCTTTTGCGCTGTCCAGTCGTCGATTTGGTCTCCTTTTGGGGCATGCCTTTTTCGTTTTTCCATAGATCGTGAGGTTGCTTCGGAGCCAGAGCTGGGCACCGTTCCCTCAAGATGGTTTGCATGTGTTGATTTCAATCGTTGACTTTTCTTTTTTTTTTTTTTTTACTTTATTCCTGTCTGATTTTCCCGCTTTTGGGAATATTGATTTTGACGTTGCCAGTCACTCGCACCGTCTTCTTTCTTATTCTGTCTTCTTGTATCTTCTCTCGTTTGTTTCTCTACTTTGTTTGTGGACTATCTTGTCTGCAACCCTTTGTTTTCCTTTGTTTCCTTTCGTCGCCCGCGTCTTCTTTTCGGGTTTCATTTCCACTTTCCATGTTTCCTGGCCCTTGCTCCGTCGATTCGATCCGGTCGTCTTTTTTTTCACGCTTTACTACGTCTTCTCGCGCTTTTTGCCTTGCCCATCGTGGCCGTGGGCTGCCATCGTCGCCATCCTACGACGTACCTCCCTGCTTTATTGCTCTCTTAGACTGTCTTGGCCAGTCTTGGCCAGACTTGGCTTTTCTCTCTTGTTCGCCCTCCTTCGTCGTCTCTTTCTGGCATTCTCTCCTCCTCCACGGGTCATGCTCACACCCTCCTGCTCGTCTTTTATCGCTCCGTTTGTCGTCCTTCGCCCATCTCCGACCCTCCTTCCGAGTCCTCCTGCGACTGCTTTCTCTCTCTCTCTCTCTCTCAGTCTCGACACATCCTACGGCCACCCGCCCTCCCACGTGCTAACGAACGCCACATGCGAGCCGCGCCAACGAAAATAGAGAAGGGAAAAAAATAAGGAATACATACAATGCGACGGTAGCGATGCGCTACACACTCCCGACAAGAAGGATGTTATCTCACTTTTTATTTTGGTCGACTGTACACCCCCTTCCCTCTCCCTCTCCGAGTTGAGTCCAACTCATCACTTTTTTAGCCCACTGTAACCTCGAATGGGTCTTTTTTTTTTCCCCTTTCTTCTGTCGTTCTCTCCAGAAAAACCACAGACCATGCAACCGGCACATGACACACGACACACGAGCACGGTTTCGCACCACCTGCTTGCACGACTCGATGGCAGTCAATCTTGGCAGCCCACCAGCAACCCGGTCGTCATTTTTGGCTGTGGCTATTTTTTGTCCATTATGACTTTTGGTCTGACTTTTGTCTCCGCGTATCGAGCGTGTTGGAGTGCTGGCCTGCTAGCCATGGCTGGCTGTCGGTGATCACATCTGCGAGTCTCGACGCACCGCGTGCTCACCCTTGGGGCTTTGCTTTGGTCCTTTTCTTGGTCCCACGCTGCTCGTTTGGTCCCATCTACGAGTAAGGGGTACGAAAACTCAGCTTTTCTCGGTCGGTGTGCTGCCAACAACCGAGAATTAAATCTCATCAAAAAGTGAGGATATCGGTATCGCCTTTCCGCCATTGGCGATGCCAAGAGTTCGATATCAACACCCGTCCCAAAAGTCCCAAGGAGCACAACAGGTCGGCGGGAAGAGGATCGAGTGGTTCTCCGTACACACGCTGGACACAGACAAGGTCTCTTGGACAAGCCTTGACAAGTCTTGGGCAACATCCGCAAAAGCTTGGAGAACGTCCTCCGGAGTATTGTTTTCAACGGTGTTATCGATAGTCTCTTGGAGACTCTTGGTATTCTTGGTGATCCTTGGAGTCTTGGGACACCATTCTAGGAAAGCTTGATTGCCTGATCGCTCGCCCTACGCTTCCCTTCTCTTTACCATGGCCGTAACCCGCTTTCTTGGCCGCCTGTCCCACCGATAATGTCGGCAAAAGCTTGTGCGGCTTCCTGAGGCTTGTGTCTGCAACCTCTCTTGGGTCGTCGGTGTCGTCGTCTTGTCCCAAATAGAAGAGCGGCCTTGGCCGCATCGCCGTTCCCGCAAGGCACGTCTTGGCTCTTTCCTATCGGTGTGCGATGTGGTCCATAGGCGCACATGTGCTGGTCGAGCACCGAGTAGATGGGGTCGTAGTCGTAGTAGTCGTAGTAGTCTTAGTAGGCGTGACCGTAGGTGTGGCCGTGGGTGTGGGCATGGGCGTGTGCTTTGTCGCTGTTCCTCTGTAGCCATCGAAGCACCCGTGGCCCATAACCGTGGTTGATGAGGTCGATGTGGCCTTCACGATGGATTTGCCGCTGCTTCCCATAGTCGCTGTAAACGCAAAAGTCATCTTCAAAGCCATCTTTCGCAGACATGCGACTCTTGCCCTTGTCTACTTTGAGAATGATTCTCTCACGAGATTGTCTCCCTCCCAGATGGCCACCGTCACCAACGTGCGGCTGATGCTTATATCGACCGTCCCATCTGGGGAAAGTGGTATACTCTGCGTGCATGGCCAGCATGGGCGTGCGCATAACGCGGATGGAGTACAGAGGGTACAGATTACTCAATGCTCCATATGCCATAAAGTATGTACACTTGCACCCGCTCTTGCACCCGCTGTGGCTTGGACCAGAGTTTATCCCACGCGCAGCTTCAGTAACGCTTTTACGCCGACATTTTGGCCATTTGCTGGTTCGCGGTTTGCAGGCTGCGGTCCCTTGAGTTTGTGCCCATCGTTGCGTCTCCGGCGCCTCGCCTTCTGTTCGGGTCGTGTGTTGCTCTCGGGTGTCTGGTGTCAGTTGTCTTCCGTTGACGTCTTCCGTTGACGTCTTGTCACGAACTCAATTCATTGTAGGACAGAAAAATGTGTTAGGCGTGAGCCAATAGGTTGTCTTTTGTTGACGGGTGCGAGGTCTTTCTCGTCTTACCCATTTTCTTCCATCTTCCCCGCTGACCGATCTCTGTCTGAGAAGCAGTCTTTTTTTTCCCCCAACCTTCAACCTCACCCTCGATCGTTTACACCTCGACTATTCGCTCATCGTCGTCCTCGTCCTCGACTTCTGTGACTCGCGACTCCTCTGCACCGTCCTCCTTCCCATCGGGCGCCTCGTCCCGCGCCAACACCTGCACCAACCGGTCACAGGCATCACGCAGATCTTCATTGTCGACACGCAAATGTGTCTCGCGGATTAGGGGATACACCTTGACAGCACGCATCATCTCACGGGCAGGCTGTGTTGTCGTCAAGATCGTCAAAGTCTCGACGTGTGTCTGCAGAATCGTGGCATCCGGGTCGCGCTGCTTGTCTGGCGGCAGCAGCTGCAGGTCCGGCAGCATGTCCAGCATTTCGTCCTCGTCGTAGCTCTCGTTGCCGGCCAATGGCAGCAGCAGGTACGGCAAAATGTTGATGTCGTCTTCATCCAAGAATGCCGGGTGCGAGGGGATGTCAAAGGCAACGTTCTTGATCGTGCTGGCAACACCCTTGCGGCGGACCTCGGACTTGTGCTCCGTAAAGACACGAATCTTTGTGAGAGGAATCACCTCGTCGTAGTCCTGGCGCTTGACAAAGTACTGGCGGATCTCCGCGTGCTTAGCGAGGTCGGCAAAGAAGTAGGCGAGGTAGTCGTAGTCGGCGTGCTTGTTGTAGCTGCCGTCAGCGCCCTTGACGAACAGGTCCATAATCTGGTTGATGACACGGTCGTCGGAGCCAAGGCCCTCGGGTGCCTCCTGTTTCCGGTCGATGATCGCCTTGAGGCCGTCCCACTTGGCCAGGTTGGCGAGCAGCATCGCCAGCAGATTCGCATTGACCTCGTCTTTTTTCTGCGGCGAGTTAGCGGTGTCCCGGGACGGCGTAAATCATATCTGGCTTTACTATAAATTTGTAAGAGTGCGGACTTACTGTTAACAGATGGAACAACAGCTCGAGGAACTTGTCGTCCGAGGCGACATCTTTGAGCACATCGGCATCGCCCGTCAAGTTGATGAGAATGGTGAGCGCATGTTCTGCGATTTTAGGGTGGTCTGCAACAAGAATCTTGAGCTCGCTGATGGGCTCGAGGTTGTTGACTTTGAAGATGGACGGTGTGGACGTCGAGTACGGAATGAGGTTCTCGACGGCCAGCAGGCGGATCTGCGGGTTCTCGTGGCCGATGAAGCCAACAAGCTATTGGCTGTCAGTATATTTCCTTGCAAAAAGGGATGCAAAGGAAGTGCAAAGGATGCTCAAATGCGAGCATCCAGAGTCTCATATAAGTCAACTCACCTCCTCAAGCTCAGTCGGCATCGTGAAGAATTAGGTGTTGCAGTGTAGATGGAAAGTTCCAAAAAGCGACCTCAATCAGAATAAAAATTGAAGAGAAAATCTCGGTGCGTTGAGTGTGCGAAATGCCGGGGTATAAAAAGCTGTTGTTAATAGTCACAATCACAATCACTCAAGTTTATGAAGCTATTCGCAACGACCTAAGAGCAGACTTTTTGGGCAGGAGGGGCAATGACGCTGCCTAAAAACATGTGCTGTGGCGTCGCTGTGGCGGGGCAAATTTAAAAGTTTTTGGTGATGTTCTTAGGAAGGAACGAGAGTCGACCGCTCCTTCCTTATCGATAAGAACTTTTTCTTAGCGTGCATTTTTTTTCTCTGCCCGCTGTGGTGTGCCGCACATCACCGCCCAAATTTGTCCCGCCAAAAATCGCAGCCATTTTGCGTACTGCCAGAATATTTCTTTTTATTTTATTCGAATTCGACGCAGTCGACGCATACAACAGCGACAAATAGAGGCGAAATTTACACACATACATTCGACTCCCTCGAACACACAGCCCACCCACACAATGCCGAAAGCGGTGTCGCCGGCGGCGCGGATGGCCCGCCGCCACAACCCGCTCGACGAAGATTTGCTGGCCCGCGGCCTCTTGAGACAAAAGAACCCGAAGCGCGGTGGCCATGGCGGCAGCGACGACGAGGACGGCCAGGGATACGTGGACTCCAAAGCGTCGAAGCGGATTCTGCAGCTGGGCCGCGAGCTCGAGACGGAGGGCGACGACGAGGCGGCGGCCGCACAGCGCGCACAAAAGGCCGATGCATTCGGTTTTGGATCGCGGTTTCCAGGCGACGATGAGGATGCCGAGGCGGATGGACAACAGACTGCTTTTGGTGACGAGGACGAGGACGAGGAGTGGGAGGACGAGGACAGGATGACGGGTGCGGGCGGCGACGACGGCGAGGAGGGCGACCTCGAACCGGCCGACCTGGCTGCGTTTGACAAGATTGTTGCTGGCCACAAGGACGACGACCCATTATTGAGCAGCGGGCTGGACCTGCACATTTCGGACAAGGCAGCACGCGATACCGAGGAGGAGGCCACAGCGTCCGCACAGCAGTCGGCGGCGGGCAGCCGCAACCTGGCCGATATTATCCTGGCCAAGATTGCCGAGCACGAGGCCGGCCAGTCAGGATCCGGCGGCGGCAACGTCGATTTTGTGCCGGCAGGCCACGGCGCGTTCGGCGAGGACGACGGCGAGATCGACATCAATCCCAAGGTCGTCGAGGTGTACACCAAGTGCGGCATCCTGCTGTCGCGCTGGACTTCGGGCAAGCTGCCCAAGCCGCTCAAGATCCTCCCGACGGTCCCGCAGTGGGAGACGCTGCTCGAGATCGCCCAGCCCGAGGAGTGGTCGCCCAACGCCTGCTACGAGATGACCAAGATCTTTGTGAGCGCCAAGGCCGAGGTCGGCCGCCGCTTCATGGAGATGGTCATTCTCGACCGCGTGCGCGACGACATTCGCGAGACCAAGAAGCTGAATGTGCATCTGTTTGCCGCGCTCAAGAAGTCGCTCTTCCGCCCGGCCGCCTTCTTCAAGGGCTTCCTGTTTCCCCTGGTGCTGTCCGGCACCACCACCCTGCGCGAGGCCCAGATCATCAGCGCCGCCCTCGTGCGCACCTCCATCCCTGTGCTGCACTCCAGTGCCGCCCTCAAGGGTCTCTGTGACATTGCCGCCGAGATCTCGCCCGACTCCGAGGGCCAGTCCGCCATCAGCGTCTTTATCAAGGCCCTCCTCGACAAGCGCTACGCCCTGCCCTACCAAGTCGTCGACGCCCTCGTCATTCATTTCCTGCGTGCCCGCGCCTCGGCCATGCCACCCGTGGTCTGGCACCAGAGCCTCCTGCTGTTTGCCCAGCGCTACCACGACTCCATCACCGAAGACCAGCGCGAGGCACTCCTCGATCTGCTCCTGACCCATGGCCACGCTGCCATTGGCCCCGAGGTCCGTCGCGAGCTGCTGGCCGGCCGTGGTCGCGGCATTCCCATGCCCGAGCAGGGTGCCGACTTTGACGGCGACGACACGATGCTGATTGATGCGTGAGGGTAGAGGTGGTCCTAGAACCTGGTTTTAGGATGACTTTGACTGATTTGGGTCGGTCTTTGGTCTGCAATTTCTTTTCTTTTTGGCTCTACCATTCCCCAGGGTACATAATGAGACGTCATGATTTTCTATCAAAAAGTTTGGGACTCGGCGTTGGGCTGTGCGTTTTTGTCTATTTCTGCATTTCTACAATTCTAGACGGCATATAAATATATATGAGTATCTTCTAGACTATTGTTATCTTCGTTCTTGTGTATTATTGGACGACTGTGTTTGTGTATCTGCTGTACGTAAAGGTCAAATATAACGGTAGATTGACTGAACATGTAATTTTTTTTTTTTTATTTTTTTTATATAATTTTGATTGAATAAAATAGCCCAATATTTGGAAACAACACTACCGCCCAACAACCACAGTTTTGCAATGTTACTTATCGTGATAAAATCAGAATAAATCGGTTAATATCTCTCCTGGATCTTTGAATTGTACAAAAAATGCAACTGTCGATAATGCGACACTTAACAAACGTCTTTGTTGAAGAAGACGTTTTGAAACTGCAATACGAAAACAGCAGGCGCAAAAGAGTGGGCCCGTCCCTTATCGATAACAACCACGCTATTTTCTCAACCTCCCTGCAAACGACAGCTTTGCCTGCCAGACAGCATCACCAAGTTCGACGCATCCCACGAACCACATCACCGCGACCTTGCTCACGACGCCACCTGTACCCTTGCGACTGTCACTCGGCTCTCTATTGATTCTCGACTCGATTTGCGCCCTCGCTAGCGAACACCCGGCCTGCGGGCCACCCTTTTCTTGTTTTCTTCTTTTCTTTTCTCCTTTCTCCTTTCTCCTTTCTCCTTTCTCTTTTCTCGGCGACGCGACAGATCGCATCCATCCCCGAACCTCTCTCCCATCGCCTCCACCGCCCCTCCCTCACAATGACGACCGTCGATATCGACCCGTTACTCTTCCTGCGGCAGGCCATCGCCGCCGGCACGTCGGTCGTGCCTACCGCGATCGATGCCGCCGACGCGCCCGAGACGCCTTTGCCCCAGGCCCGTTTCCTGCAGTTTGCTGGTGGCGCTGCAGCCGGCGATCGCACGGCCGTGCCCATCGATGTGCCCACACGCTTTGTGTCCAACGATGCGCCCGTCGACCTGCGGTCCATCTACTTTGCGTGGCTCAACCGCGAAGTCGCCATCCACGAGTACAATGCGGCCGCTACGCGTCTCAACGAGGAGCTTGCCGGTGCCGGGTCGACGGCGACGGTGCACAAGTTTGCTTTCGTTGAGCGTCTGGATCTGATTACGTGGCTCGAGGGTGCAAGCGAGGAGAGCGAGTACATCAAGGCTGTGGGCGGTGCTGCTGGCGGCGTGGCCGGTGCGGCTGGCACGACGGCTGGTACGCGGACCGATAGCGGTGCGGCGGCCCAGGTGTCGCGGGCTGGCCGTGGCGCGCTGATTGACCCGCGGCTGGCGGAGATCTACAGCGGCGAGCGCCGCACGGGCGACCACAACACCGTCCTGCGGGGAATCAAGCCGACGGTATGTACCCTCCCCTACTCTATTGAAGAAATACTGTTCACTAACTTCTTCAGGACTTCTCGCATGTGAGAAAGCTGGCGGTGCCGTTCATGTCTCGGAAACAGACGGGCTCTGCACCGGTAGGCGCCCTCGATGCGGCCAAGAAGCTGCCCGGTGCTGCTTTGCCGCTCAACCCCAAGGGCGGTCCCAACCGCCGCCCGGATCCCATTATCCTGCTGTCGCCCTCGGCCTCGAGCCTGCTGCGCATGTCCAACATCAAGTCCTTCTTGGAGTCGGGCCGCTACACCCCCGCCGACAACAGCTCTACGGCCACGATGCTGCACATTACCCGCACTGTTAAGGACATTGACCCGCAGCGCCCCATCCGGTTCATCCTGGTCGAGGGCCCCGAGCACTTTAAGCCCGAGTACTGGAACCGTGTCGTCGCCGTGTTTACCACGGGCCAGGCCTGGCAGTTCAAGAGCTACAAGTGGAATACTCCCACCGAGCTGTTCAAGCACGTCCAGGGTGTCTACGTCGGCTGGCGTGGCGAGCCCGTGCCCCAGGGTGTCCGCGACTGGGGCCACCGCGTCCTCAACCTCAACATTGACAAGTACACCGACCCGAGCCTGCCCGGTGCCGATGTCAACCGCTGGCGCGACCGTGAGGTGGCCGAGAACATCTGGAAGGCCATTGAGCATAACATGCGGCAAAAGGGCTGGAAGCGTGACTCGGGTGCGACATTGATCTAAGCTGGGGGACGAGTGTCTTTTGCGGACTACTGTATTTTCTGACGGGATGGCTTGATGGGTTTTGATTTTGTGCGTCTCATTTTGACAAAAAGGGATGGAGTCTTACGGCGGTTTGCTTTTTATTCAGATTTAGGCTTGATTTCCGTCGTTTATCCTTTCTTGACATATTCCTATATCACGTATGTTTTTCTGTGTCGTCTTTGAACATGTCACTGTGAGCCGCCTTTTTGTAACCAGAGATGAAAGCAAGCAGGGGATCCGAGTCCGTCACAGCACCTGCTGCATATGTCTTTATCATTGCAGCCCTCATCACCCTAAAGATAGGGCTTGAATAACGGGTGAATCATTCTAGTTCCACCGAGTATTGTCCGTACCCGTTCTCCATACGGAGTATTCCGTATTTACTTCCGACTCCGTATGTACATTTTCCGTGTGGGGAGTTGGGTTGGCTGGACAGGGGCCCCGGTGACAGCGTCTTGGCAGTCGTATTCACTCCAAGATTATCGTGAAGAGCGGACAAAATAACACGAGGAGGCGATCGCCATTTTAACTGCATTTTTGAAGAGCCATTTCGGCCTTTGTTAATGAAATGAGCGCACCAGCAATACGATGGTGGCAAGGGTCTGTTGGTGGCTAGAGCGGTCGCGGCGCTCGTAAACTCTTTGTATCATTCCGTTGCGGTTTTTTTTTTAAATAAAAAGTCGTCTGATAAACGTTTTCGCTTTAATAGAGAGTACTCGTTCTCTCTACTGACCCGTGAGAGGTTGTCGCTGTCATTGTGGCTGAGGCTGAGGATTTGGTGCTTGGCTTTGGTGTGTTTGCTGATGATGCGCTAATGCGGAATACATTGAACCGGAGTGAGTTGAGTTGAGAGAGAGTTGAGAGGAGAGTTGAGAAAGCCGCTCTTCGGAACGACACCAAGCCGGGCTGAAAAGTAGAAGGAAAAAGAGGGAGAGGCTGACGTCTTTTGGCTATCGGGCTGCGCCTTCCTGGCTGTGGGCAGGTGCTGGACTAGACACGGCAGGCGCGCAATGCGACTCCACCCGCGCCTATCTATTTTTCGAGGTGTCGTCCTGTTGGTTGGTCGAGTCGGTCCTGCCCCGTTTTCCCATGCTAGATTGCTATTTTGGGCAACATCCTACAAGCGCCTTCCTAGTCGGTATTGTTGTCGCCTTTCTCTCTCGCGACTTCCGCGACTTCGCTCTGTACGTCGTGCCTTCGGTGGCCTCTCTTGCTCCTATTCCATTCGTCTACGTTCGTACACAGTAAAACCATTTTCATGCCTCACGTTTGGGCGCCGCTCCATCCGCCTCCAACCCTGCACCTTACGAGGTTTCGGCCAACGCACAGCCCGACCACTTACACGCTGCCGCCGACAATGACGACGCAATTCGTTCACCATCGATTCAAGCCTAAAGTGTCAAACTGCGGGGCACAAGTTGGTCGCTACAGAAAATAAACAAACAAGAATATACCAAAAACCAAAAATGGCATTGTCTCCATTCTCGCACCAGGCTGCCAACTTGTTCTGGCTGCGCATGGACATCGTACGCCTTTCATCAGAGCACGGACTGGGATGATGGCTTCGTCTTGACGTGGGGACAATCATTGTCGCCTTGAGGAACGCAAGCAGACAAAGAAAAAATGGCCAAAAAAAACGAAGGAATAGACGAAGAACGGGGAAACAAATTCAAACAGAAATCAAATGGTGGAAAAAGACAATTGGAACGGAATGCCGAGACCCCGGCATGCAGGGACCCTGGACAGCCCTCCCAGCGCCAGACAAGGGAACACTCACAGAAGTCCAGAACTAACGGCCCCCAGTTACCCGGCTTACACAGAACACACGTTTATTTTTATATCCCCATTTATTATGGCTTCCACCAAATACTTTGTACCTGTGTGTACCACACATCGATCGTCTCTTGGCTCCAGTGAGAGACATAAAGCCACAAGCCCAACCAGGCTGACTACATCTTTCGGAGATTTCCTCTTTCTCTCTTTCTCTCTTGCTCTCATTCTCTCATTCTCGTGAATTCTGTCGCCTCCTTCATGTCACTTCTTTAATCTCATTCGCCTTTTTCTTTTCTCCTTTGGCTTCTCACCACAGCCTCTCACCCTTTGCCTTCGGTCGTGCCATGTACGACTTTCCCATTTAGACCTCACTGCTCACTGTCTCCCATCTCGTACCCTCTTCTTTTCTTCTTTTCTTCTTTTCTTCTTTTCTTCTTTTCTTCTTTTCTTCATTTCTTCTTTTCTTCTTTTCTTCTTTTCCTCGTCATGAAATCTTCTACATCTACCAGCCGCATCTCCGCTCCAATGTCGAAACGAGCCACCTTCACTTCCATCACCCCGCTCCCGCCAAATATTAGCCGGGCAGCCATCGTCGACTTCTTGCACAACTACGAGACCATGATCGACATCAACCCTCTCGTCACGGACCGCTACCGGATCCCACCACCGCCCGACGCCGACCCCGACGAGGCCAACTGCGCCTGGTACCAGCTCACCGATGCTGTCGTTATGCCATGGAACGCATCTTCACCAGCTCATACCGATGGCACCGCTGCCAAGCCAAAGTCCGGCAATGTGTCCTACACTTGTGCCTTCCACCCCCTACCTGATGGTTTGCAAACACACTGCCGTGCACCACTCGGCGTCGATATCCGTGGCTGCTGGACAGTTGGTGGCACAGCGCCGGGTGAGCCCCGGCAGGCCCTTGAGCTGGGTCTTGCCGAGCTTGGTGCACCCGCCACCGGCCTGTACCTCCGCGAGGATGTCGACTTGCGCTGCAACCGCTTGATGGCCGGCTTTGTCAAGAAGACGCTCAAGAAGTCCCACGAGTCCGTCGTCCAGAAGCTCAGCTCTGACCTATCAAATGCCTCCACAGTGGCGAGCCCCACGGAGCAGCGGGCACCGAACTCCAGCAACGGCAGTGACCAGGCCAAACACAATTCCCCTGCTCTGTCTAGGACGTCTTCAGTCAAGCGGCGTCCGGTCTCCATGAATTCGCCGCTTCACACACAACGTCCGCCTCCCTACCGCGTGTACCCCGAGACGCAGCAGCAGTGGTCACAGGCTCAACACCCAGCAGTTCAGACGGCACAACTGGTGCGGAGACAGTCCCCTCCCATACTATATGCCGTGCCTCAAGAGGCGCCTCAGATGCCGCCTCAGACGCCGCCGCAGCTGCCCCAGCCTCATCACCACCTGTATCACCAACCGCAGCAGCAGCAGCAGCAGCAGCACTCCTGCCGCCAACACCAGTACACTCACTCGTACTCGCACCGTGTCCCAGTCCCGGCGCCAGTGGCCGCACCGGCACCGGTTCAGAGACATACTGCGATTAAGCGCAAGAGAGTCCCGGCTGCCCTGTCCGTCGGCCCACCGTCATCCTCTCAACAAAAGCCAGAGGCTCACCAGACACAGCCGCAGAACCAGCAACAATACCAACAGCACCAGCGCTCACTCCATCCCTATTTTCCGCAGATGAATGGAGCCGACGATCATGTCTCCGTTGATATTTCGTCTCTATCACAATCATCCTCGCCATCTAATTCTTTTTCTTCCCTCCCTGCAACTGGCTCGACAACTCCGTCTTCGGTGTCGACTGCCCCGACTGCTGTTTCCACACCTGCCCCGTCACCTGGCCTGCCATCTCATCCTAGCCCGCCCACCGTTCCACATGACTGCTTCAAAATGACGGCGAGATCGCTTACACGCCTGCAGCTGCCGTTGCCCAAGGCTGCCACCAGCTTCAACAGTGATGCCGTCCAAGCCGGCCGTGAGCTCCATGCCGAAAAGGAGCAGAGACACTCGCTGCATCAACAGCTTCTGCCACCCCTCACTTTCAACTCCCGCGACGTCGTTGCCAGTGAGGCGCGCCGCAAGAGTACCGGCAGCGATGGTACTTTCTTTGCCAACACCAGTGGTGCCAGTACCTCGGGCATTGCCGGCCTTCCCCTCCATGACTTGAGCCTGTGCCCGCAGCCGCTCCGTATCGGTGGCAACCGGCGGACATCGGCTGAGCAGGTCCCACAGGTGTCGTCATCGTCCCCGAAGAAGGAGCTGCCCAAGTACGATCTAGCAAAGGCATTTGAGCGTGTTGAGCCAGTGGCAGTCACGGCTCCGCCGGTCGACATTGCCCAGCCTATCATTTCTACACAGGAGCTTATCCAAAAGACAATCGAGGAGGCCATGCCTGCGCCCGTTCAGGAGTCTGCTGAGGTTGGTACCACTGAGTACCCGGCCCTGAACCCCTACGAGTACAACGAAGACGACTATGAAGACATTTACGCCGATTCTCCCATCCTGGCCTCGGATGCCCACGATCAGCACAAGGGCCCTTACTCGCCCACAGTCTTTGCCGAGATGGATGGCGGCAGTTCTGTTGTTGCGACCTCATTGGCCTCGGCTGTGTCCGAGCAGTCGAAGTCTGGCCTGCCCGATTGGCGCGAGCGCAGACGCTTTCTTGCTGGTGATGATCTTGATGATTAAGGGATCGTGCTCCTGCCTTTTACATATCACTTTATTTTTGTATTTACTTACAAATTTTTGGGTGCATCGGCATTGGTAGAATGAGTTCGAAACTAGAATTTGGACACAATGTACCCCTTCAAGGTAAGGGGACATAGCATGATCACAATGTATCTGAAATACTTTGGTCAGGTCACAGGCGATCACAGGCGTTTATTGAGTTTAGATGTATTTTGAAAATTTTATATTGTTTTTTTGGTTGAGTAAAGGGTTTTGCTAAAATTATTGTGTTTTGTCAAGTCTTTCCTCTCCAATATCTCTGACCATCCCTTCAACCAAGACCAACGAGCAAGAAACAAATACTCGAGACTCCAATTGCAGGGTATATCTGAGCCAAGCGATGTCTTTAACAAGGAAGCGGGAAGCGGAACGCAGAGATCAAGTGATAAAAAGAGCAAGGCCAGACGATGCAGACAATGAAAAATGCGAAGAAAGTAGAAGGAACCAAATGCTTTGGTTATTTTGTCTAAATCCTTTTTCCCCTCCTGCATCTTCCCCCTTGTGATACACCTCCTCTAGACGCACACACGCACACACGCACACACTCCTCAACAAAGTTAAAAAGTCCACCTCCTCGTTTCCCAAATGACCTCCTTGGACCCCCTTTCTATGTTTGGATATCCGAGTAAAACGACGCAGAGGTTATTATGATTTCAGCCAAAAAATCGGATGATGAGCAAAAAAGACAACAAAAAAGAGATGAAACCAACCCACCAAGTAGGGGTAGTCGCCAAAGAGAAAAAGAAAATGCAACAAAGGAAAACCAAACTCAAAACAAGAAACGTCTCTATGCGAGGCAAAAAAGAAAAAAATCAATCGGAAACGGAAAAAGCAACCATGTATATGCAGAGTGAGACGAAGGCAATGACCAAAAAAAGGGAAAAAGAAGAGGAAAATGTCGGCCAAAATTAACGAAGCGAGAGCCGCTCGTGAGGAGCAGCCACCGGAAAAGGGAAACGAAGAAGAACAGCCGAGGGTATAATTTTTTGGTAGGGAAGAACGAGATGACGAGAATATGATTGCTTTCCGTATGGGTCCGTAGGACGGACGTGACGAAAAAGAAGAAGGTGTTTCGTGTTCGCTGGCCGGGCAATCAAGACGACTACTTGCGGTTCGACCGGCTCTGGCTCCGCTCGGGCATGCGGTTGGCACCGACGACAATGGCGTCAAAGTCGTAGTTGCGAAGCGTGTGCTCGTACTTGGGGTGACGCAAGAACTTGGGTACCGAGTCGCTTGCCATCAACTTAAACACGGCATTCTGAGCGTCCTCGAAGAGCGTCATAACCTCGTGCAGGGTGTCGATCATGGCGCCGTCCTGGCCAACAGCCTTGGTCATGCGGGTGGCCAAGTTGTTGCGCAGCTGGTGGTCAATGTTGAGCTCACAGGGCGAGCCGGGGGCAAGGAACGCGTTGTAGATGCCATATGCCTGAGCCATAATCTCCTTGATGCCATCCATGGTCGTCGTGCCGGGGTTCTTTTGCGCAAGACGAATCGACTGGCGGCAGTTGCGGATGAAATCGTCGACGTCGAGGTAGAAGGACAGGTTCTCTTCGCAATGGGTCTCGCGCAGGTTTTCGCGGAACAGGAGGCGCAGGGCGGCGTCGTTGAGGATCTTGTCCAGTCGCTGTGTGTTGGAGTCGCGGGCAATGCCAGGACGCGGGGCGGCACCGCCGTCGCTCTCTGATGAGCGGCCACGGGACGATGAGCCGTTGAACAGGTCCTTGCCCTTGGTCGTCAGTTGGAAAATGGCGTTCTTCGTGGGCTGGAACAAGTGTGAGCTGGGAACCTGGCTCTGGAAGACGCGGTCGTGCTGAATGGCCTCAATGAGACCGTATTCAGCGAAGAGAGACGCAATCTCACTGGCCTCGCGGCGGTCGACGGTTGTGCAGCAGTCCATAAGCCAATCCACAGCGGCCTTCCCGGTGAATGTGTCCTTGTACGTCTTGCCCGAAATCTTCCGCTCGTTTGCCACCTTGACGCCGGTCATACCGTCGCGGTAATCGCTAAGCGAGTCGGCGTCGGCTGCGTTGACGCTTTGCTTCACGTTGAGGCCGTTCACACCCATGAATCGCTGAAAGATCACTTCGATTGTGCCGCGGTCGCTAACCAGCTTGTCTGTTTGACTGTCACGCTCGAGGATCACCAGTTGAGATGTGGAGTGGCCGATCAGCTCGCCGACCTGCCTCTGCTGGATACCGTTGCGCGAGCAGAAGCGATCGAGAATGGAAATGCCCTTTGGCGTCAATTGCCAGACAGAGCCCTTCATAGTGTACACTTGTTGGTACTTGCCGTCGGCAGACTCAATAAAGCGAGCCTCGAGGAAGCGCTGGCATATTGAACGGGCCATGTCCTTGGCCATAGAGAAGGTGGTCGTCGTAGTCGTGGTCACAATGCGCGAAGGGTCCTTAGGGTCCGGCATCCTATTGGACTGAGAGAACTTTAGCGAGCCCAGGTTGTTGATGGCATCTTCAGAAAGAAATGTGTGCTCCACCTTGGTAAGGCGGACGCGGTGGGCAGACAATGGCAGCAGACTGACAACCAGTGTCGCAAACAGATCTTTGAAGTCCTAGCGAATAATGTGCGTTAGTGATCCCAAGTGAGACAAATGTGAAAAAAAAATAAAGTCTAATGACAAAGTGTCAAAACTGGCGACAAATGCGGGCTTTATATCCCGATTAGGTAATTTGGGACTGGAATGCTGCATACCTTTGTGAACGGCCGATCATCGTCGGTCATGCGCAGAAGGCGCGATGACGTCTGGTGCATCTTGTGGTCGGTACGTGGGAGACGGATGGGAAGAGGGAGAGTAGGATCTGCCTGGTCGTAAGGCTTGGCGTAGGACTGGGAGAGTTTTCGCCGTAGCTGGTCCGAGGAAGCGTTCCCGGGAAGAGGTGTCGACTGGGATACGTCGTTACTGCTCGTCGCTGAAAGGATGCTTGGAGGCGGAAGGGCGTCGCTCTTGTGGTCGTTGTTCTGGCTGGACAGCGGCGTGGAAGAGGACGAGGCAGAGGCGTTTGTGGGCGACCGGTCCAACGAGTAGTAGGTCGGGAAGGTGGGAGCAGCCGGTGTATCAGCGCCAACAGAGAGACGGCCGGTGGACTGTCTCGGACGGATTTTCTGCTCGGCAGTGGACAGAGCCGTCTGGGTCCGATCAATGGCAGCGGTAGCAAATGCGAGCAGGGAACCAGATCTCGGCGATTTCGTCGAAAACGGGCCGGGCTGCACCGAGATAATGGACGGGGAGCTGGAGTGGTGTGCGCGGTAACCCGAGGCAGAGGCGGTGACGCTCGCGTTGGGGTTGGCGGCGACAGATGCGGTGTCGTTGTAGGGACCGTTGCCGTTGCTGTCGGGCGCAGTCTGTGGGATGACAAAGTTGGTCGGGGCAGAAGTAGAAAAGCGAAACTTGGAGGTGAGGTCTCTGCGGGCTTCTCGTTCGCTGGCAAAGTTGCTCGGCGGCGTCTTGTTGTTTGTGGCCGTGGTAGTGGAGGTTGGATTATTGTTTGTAGTGTTGTCGGTAGAGAGAGGAGGTTCAGAATGGTTTGGATGAGAGACGGCGGCCATCTAATAAAAGAGAAAGGAAGGGGAGAAACAAGGAAGAGGCGAGTGTTAGTAAATAAGTGGAATTAATGCGAGGAAAAAACGAAGAAAGAAAAGTGACAGCGAAAACGAGTGAAAGAAGAGTGAGAGGAGAGTGAGGAAAAGGGAAAGGTGTGTGTGAGAGAAGGGCGGGACGGGGTGGATGAGGACCAGGGGGAGGCGACGTGGTGGGGTTCACTAAGAGAAAGAGGAAGTGACGAGGAGCGTGAAGAAGACAAGGAAGTTGATGAAGAAAGAACGATCAAAGACCAGGAAGTGGGAGAAGGAGCGAAAGGGGGGCGGAACAAAGTGAGAGTTTTGGAAAGAAGAAGGCGTGGAACGAAAAGGTGGAGAAGAAGGTTGAAAGTAAGGATTTGGGAAGGAAGAATAGTACGGCAGCAGTGGTGGTCCGTAGTGCCTTCCGCCTGACAAGGAAGGGACCTGGTGCGGACAAGGAAGGGACCTGGTGCGGCGGCGAGACGACAAAAAGAGCATAGGTCGCGAGGACCGGCGGCACAAAAACACTAAAACACAAAGCACAAGAGCACAAGAGCACAAGAGCACAAAAGCACAAAAGCCACAAAGAAAGCCTAAAAAGAAACCAAGAGATATGGCGTGGCAGGCGTGGGAAGAGCGTGGGAAGGTGCGAACGGCCCCAAACGTCTGGACGGCACTAGCAGGCCATTTGTACGCTAAAAGACAAAAACGAGGAAGGCACGCGGTGGATAAGGAAACAGCGATGCAGAGTCTGCAAGTTGGCAATCTTCAACACTGGCTTCACCTTGTGAAAGCGCGAAAAGCAAAACAGCGTACGGAGTACGTCGTGCGGAGTCGTACTTAACAGCGTCTCCGCCATGTGCACTGCACACAAGTCCATTTGGCAGCCGCCATGAGTCCTCAATCTGGGTCGCAGTGCAAGTGTGGCCTGCATTGGGTGCATTGAGTGCAATGGGGTGTGGATGGCGTGTGGAACGTGGTGCATGGCCCCCTTTGTACCGAGGGAAGTACAGGTACTTTGCACTTGCCGACTTGTGTGGCACCGTGTGGTTTTGGTTTGGGGTGAAAGGGGGAAGGCGTGCTAGGGTGGAGAAGGCAGCGAGGAAAGAAACGGTCTGACTAGCCCTGTTTGCCCTGGCACTCCATATTTCGGAAATACGAGTAAATAGTAAGGTGCAATGCGCCCTGGCACCCAATGCAAGCACCGCCTGCCATGCCTGCCATGCCAGTCCTGGACTTGCGCGTTGCAGATGCCGACCTCACAAAGCACGCTGTGCCCAGACAATTCCCGGGCCTAACAAAAAAAAAATGGTGGAGGTCTGGCCACGGAAAACGAGATGCTTTTTCGTTTCCTTTTCTTTGCCCCGGGACAGAATGACAAAGATAGCACGGTGAGACAGCTAATGCCGTATTAATGCCCAGGAATACTCGTGAAACCCAGCAAGCATCCAGAAACAAGGAGACCAGGCAAGTCCAGGCGGCCTTGCAGTCCTCAATCTGGGCGGATCTGGTCATGAGGCTTTCATGTGACTTTCTAGCGCATCCTCCCGCCATCGCGGGTTATCGCTGTCGCATGTCGCTTGCTCACCGCTCCGGCATCCAGCAAAAGCCAGGAAGCAACAGACACACACTTGCGCCGTCCGGCTGGGACGGAATTGCAGGGGCCCACTTGGCCAGAACACCGCGTCTGCTGGTGCAGAAACTCCAGAGAAACGAAGGGAGAAAGTGTACATACAGGAAAGATGGGATACGGCCCCCAACTCTTGACGCTTTCTTGCAAGAGATAACAGGGCCCAGACCCTGACTGGCGGGTGTCAGGAGGAAAGGAAGACCGACAGCTGGTCCCTGGGCCCATAAATGGTCCACAGAGACCCATGAATAGAAGGATGGCAAGAGGAGAAAAAGAAGACAAATCGGACAGAAACCAAGGCGATAACCGACAGCTCACGCGGCGCTAATGACGGCAGTCCCTGCCAGTCCCTGCTAGGCATCGATGCTTTTGGGCGCATTCGGGCGGATTTGGGAGTGTCTTGTCGGACGGGTAGTCCGGGGGTAAAACACAGACAGCGACGAACAACTTGTCGTAAGATAGATACGTCCAAGGAACAGAGAAATGCACACATCACATCCTGCTGGATATCCGCCGCTGTCGCCATTGACGAATCGGCCGTTTCTGCGCTAGGTCAACGATTGTCCGCAACCGACGGCACAAGGCGAATCGGAACAATCTGGCGCCTGTTTCACGCTGCACATGGCAGACAAAGGCGACGATACGCAGCATATTGTATACGGAGTATGTGTGACGGGCTTGTGCAAGTGTGGAAATGGCAGTTAACGTCGTGGTGGTGGTGGTGGTGGTGGTGGTAGTGTTCATTGTGGTGTGGTGTGGCTGGGACTGGTGGTGACTGTGTACCGCTGTAATACTGCCTACTGCGCTGAACGACAGCGGACGGCAATTGCAAAAAGCACACTGCAAGTATCCGGTACAGCGGGGTACTTGTGCGGGCCTCTGGTGCGTGGAGCGGGTGACCTCGTGGAAAACACGGTCTGAGGAGAGCGTGGCCGGCGAGATCTGCGCGTGGCTTTCAGGGATCTTCCTTCCCCCGGCCAGGCTGTTTTAGGATAAGTACCCCTGCAGGTTTGCAACCACGACCAAGTACGGAGTACTGAGTAGGAATGCTTCGAACTTTGGCGCACTCCTCACAGTCTGGCTCGTCTGGGCCCCACACCCCCCATGTCGCACGTGCAGAAATCATTCCGGAGCGGGCGAACAGTGTGAGGGAACAATGGGGTCACAAAGGGGGCCAGAGGAAATGCCCAACGAAAGGGGCGGGGACAGTGTCCATTGTGCTGTCAGCACCAGCCACTGGCTGAAGAGTGCCACTGGACCAGATTGGACCAGATTGGACCAGATAGACTGGAGCCAGACTGTACTCGTAGAAAAAAAAGAAGAAAAAAGGCAAAAATGCCTGCTGGGGCAAAAGGACGCAACAGGAAAAGGGTGGCGCAAGATTGTACAGAATAGGAAAGAGAATACGGCGTACGAAACGGAAAACTGGGCGGGAAACCGAGGCAGAAGAAAAAGAAGAAGAAAAAGAAGAAGAAAAAGAAAAGCGAGAAAAGCGAGAAAAGAAAAGACAGCATACGTCGTACTTAGTAGGCAAATGGAAAATGGCAAATGGGATACGGCGAAGGGCTATTGGGGTAAACGAGGCGTGGGAAAGGCAGAAGGCGGGATAGGAGGGACGCGCAAAAATGAGGCACGATAATTGCCACGATGATAAAGAAGAACAGATGAAAAAGAAATAACAACACCGTCGTCGGCCACAACAGAAAGAGCAGCGACTAGACGATTGCAAGATGGTGAAATCGTAAAATTGAAGTAATCGACATCGACAACATCGACAGATGCACTTGCAAGAAAGTGCTGACTGAAAACGCGCCAGATGTGCAAACGGTGGATCTCAAAGGGAAAACGGAGGGTAAAATGAAACGGGGACAATGAAAGCGACAATGCACGCAGAAACAAGCGACCAATGGAGTGGAAATTAAGAAAAGTGCACGTACCTTGACGGTTTGGCCTGGGTCCAGTTCGGACGCCTACTAGGGGAAAACGGCTCCCAAATCGATGCCGCGGTTTGTCGTTTCGACGGTTTTGATGGTTGATGGAGCGCCACAAGCGCAACACCGGCTTCTTGGTAAATGCTGACCGTAACGTTGTGCAGTTTAGCCTGTCACTGTCACTCTTGTCACTCTTGCACTGACGATACGATATGCCGGCACCACGTCGATCTGCCCAATTCGAGCACTAGATACGTGACGCCGGTTGGGGATCGAAGGCGGGTTCGTCTGCTCGATTCTGATACAAGGACAGCGAACTGCGCACACCGTATGATTGTTGCTGTACACGAATACGTAAAAAGGTAAAAACGTAAACGTAAATGCACAAGTACTTGTTTCGTTGTTCTACCTTGAATACCTGTCAGCTCTTATTTCCTTGCTGGGCAGAAAGCGAAGGGTGCCGATGTGCAGATGATGGCAGAAGGATCAAATGGCTTGGCGAGGTGTGATGTGCAAATCACCGTCATTGGTCCCAGGGACGAAGATGTGCAGGGATGCAAATCTTCATGGAGATAAAAAATCCGCTGGGATGATGGCTGGTGGAAAGGAGAAGGGAAAAGGGAAACCAGAGGCTCTTTCAAGACAGACGTGCTCTCTTCTCTGTTTGGTATGAACGAATTGTGGAGGTTGTGAGAGCTGTACGGAGTATTACTCCGTATTGGTATACAAATGCTGAGGTACCATAATAGCACTCGTAGTCGGATACAGGAAGGCATCCCAGAATACCATGTACTTGTGGTCATGGGCATCAGGTTGCAAGTGCTGCCCAATGCCCGGCCAGAATTAATAGCACAAGTAAGATACAGGTACTGAGTACAGAATAAGAAGCGGTGCGCTTGTTTAAAGCGACCCTATCAGACCCGCTTGAAACCAAACAAGGAAATCGTCAAAGGGATCCGCAGGCGAACAAAACGAGGAGGGCGGGAAAAGATTGGGGAAGGGGGGGACACAAGACGAGCAACAGTGTTCCGGTATGGCTTCTAGAAGACCAAGGGAAGGCAAGACGAGATACTGTGAAGAAATAACACAGAAGAAGTGTGTGTGCTAGAAGGACAGGCTGTGTGTGCGGGAAGGGGAATTCCGGAAAAATGTGGCTCACGCATAAACGTGATTTGTAGGGCGACGTAAAGTGAGGAGAACTTACAGAGAAACAAGACGGCACACAAAACGTGGCAACCCCAGAGAGCCGGATAACGAAGGGCGAAGGAGGGTAGAAGTCGACCACGGGTCCCGGATAGATCGCCTTGTGATCTGGTTCCTTGACGTTTTGGCGTTTCGTGGCAAGTCGGGAAGAGAAAAACGCACTGGGAGCTGAGCTGCAGCAGCTACAAGGTTGGGGAAGGCCGTCGACAAGCTGTGAGAAGTGCCCAGACGGGAAGCAATCGATCCGCTAGAGAGAGATGGAGAGATCTGTTCTACAAGCTGGCGAGCTGTGTGAGCTGCAAACTGCAAGACAGTACGCAGTATACAGTACTTTTCGAGGAGGACTGGAGGGTTGGAGCAAGAGGCACGGCGAGGCAAAACCAGCGGCGCGAGGCAGGCGGGACCAGTCCAGTTGCTAGCGCAAGCACGGAGCACGATGTGCGAAAGGAAGGGTCGAGATGGTCCGGAATTTGGTGTAGTCCAGCTGCTGCGAGGTGGTCCGTACGACGTAAATACACCGTACTAATATTCGATCTTACTGCTCTTTTCTGTGCTTTTTCCCTTTTGGATGTTGCTTGGCTTCGGGGTGCGTACAAGCTGGTGGGAAGGTCGCAAAAGAGGAAACGGTGATCGATCGCAGGTGGTCGAAGCTCTTGAAGCGCGTCGAAAGCGTCGAAAAATGTCGGGGAACAAGATGTGCAGTTTTCGTGGGATTGGGCGTGAGTGTCGCACGCAGATACCTCGGATCAGATCCCGAGAAGCGAGCAAGATCGGTGGACAGAAAAGATAGGTTGGAGGGCAAGGCCAAATAGAGGAGAGGATTCTGCGGATTACGACTCGAATGGGCGCAAGATTGGTTGTCGGCGATGGGACCTGGGGCGACGATGAGATCGAAACAGAGGATGTGCGAGGAGCATTTGATGAGCAGCAGCAAAATTCGAGTCGACGTCAGGCAAAGGAAGGGGGAAATGATGGGGTGTGCAGTGTTTTCCCAAGATGAGCAAATCGCTGAAAATGAGCAGGAAAAGGATAGGGGCCCACGGAGGGTCCGACGGTTGAAAGATCGCCAGGCACGGGAAGCCGCTATTTGAGGATTCTGGGTAATATGGCTGGACAAGGTAATGCGATTCGGAACCCTGGGAGAAACGCTGGATTTCGTCGTCGGGCCGTGTTTGAAAAAGACGAGTCGTTGATGGCGATGAGGGATAAATAATAAAAAAACAAAGAACAGGAGCGGACAGCTTTTCGCTTCGTGCGGCGGGTAGCTTTGCTGTTTTAGAGAATGGCAAAGACAGAAATTGAGGGAAGGAGCAGCGCAAAAAAAAGGAAGGAGCAGAACAAAAAAAAAACGTTGACGGGCGTAGTTCAATTCTTTTCGGAAAGAGCCATGCAGAGGAGGCCAGAGCAGAAAAAAGCATCTTGCACAGCTTCAAGGGGCGAGACATACAGCTCTTGCTGCATCAAACGGGCATTGCATCCGCACATGTATCGCGCCAACGCACTGAAAGCGGTTGCGACAGGTACATCGGCCGAGAGGGGGAAGGGCGGGGTGCTCTTTTGTTTACTATTGTATCAGTGCTACGTACTCCGTACGGCTAGCAAACTTTCCACACAGTTGATACCTGCGCTCTGTATCGTATCTTACCTTCCCCCCGGTTGCACGGAGGTGCTTCTTTTGCAGCACCTACCTTATCTTGCTGCGTCTGTACAACCGACGAAGGAGGTAATGAGGGCATCTGATCCCGCAAGGAAAGAGCGGCCCCGCGAGAAAGGAAAGAGCACGGTGTGGGCAGGATGCGCCTTCCCAAGTACTC
Organism: Sporothrix euskadiensis; assembly: GCA_019925375.1. Lineage (NCBI taxonomy): Eukaryota > Fungi > Ascomycota > Sordariomycetes > Ophiostomatales > Ophiostomataceae > Sporothrix > Sporothrix euskadiensis. The sequence continues at coordinate 137,778 of JADHKQ010000022.1, read as the reverse complement.
CGTGCAGGGCAATATGGATAGACAGCGAATATACGGCCACGACTGCGGAGAACGGGCAACAAATCTAGTGTTCGTGGCATGAAAAAGAAAGCAGAGATGCGACTACTGAGTACGACGACGTTCGGATGCAAGATAGCTCTTTTCCTGCCTCACCTGGCCCTCCCTTTCCCCTCCTCTGTTGTGAACTGCTCGCCGTCCACTAAATCTATGGCCTTGAAACCCCGCTCGCTACCCCAAACGGAAAGAGCCAACCACGCGAGCGCGGGAAAAGAGCAGAGAAAATAGGGACGGGGAAGGCACGAGCGAATCACAGGTTGAATCTGTACGAGTAAATAGGCAGGAACCGGGGCACACGGAAAGTGAGACAGGCTGCAGAACGAGTGTGCAGAACAGAGGAGGAAAGCGCGAGACGGGGTCCCCTACCATACGAACTTTCCATTCTGAGAGACGCCATGCCGCGCCAGGGAGATCGGTTCAAAGACACCAGGAAACAGGGAGGACCCTGTCAATTTTTCTCCTTGCTTCTGCATGGAAAACCGCTTTACTCGACGAGTATCTCTGCTCTGTTGCTCAGTGTGCGACTACGGAGTACTGTATTTGTGCGGCTGCAAGAGGGAGAGCGCAAGGGGCTCGTTGCTCAGACCGTGTGTTTCTGCTGGTGCGGAAAGTGACACTGACCCTGCATGAGCAGAAAGAGGAGGAAGGCAAGACCAGATGAGAGAGGAAGGAGCGCGTGGACATTTGGAAATTTGCAAGCAGAGAAGGAGATTTGCAAGCAGAGAAGGAGCGATGAAAAGCGACACAAAAAGGGGACAGAATACAAAAGTCTAGATGGCAAGGATGACCAGGCAAAAGGAACATGAACTTGCTATTTTCTTAATTCTTTTTGTTTTACGGAGTATTTAGGAATTGAATGGGTAATAGGTGCGTTATCATCGCATGCGCAAACCACCCACAAACCGGATCCCGCCCCTCGCTCCTACCCTCCCCGATTTCAGATTCCACCTCTCCCTTTCCTTCCTTCCCTCTATGCTGACACGTTATCTGTGCGTGGTGGGCACGTGGCGGCGTTTCAATATAGCCGGTATTTCGGGTAACGCAACGACTGCTGCGATTTGTGTAGGATTTGCAAGAACAACGGGCGATCTACGATGGGGGAAGGAGCGACTCTACTGTCTGGATGCACCCAAGATATACACAGGCGAAAATGGTTATTCCAGCAGCCCCTTTATTTTGGCATCTCGGATCGCATCTCTCAATTTTCAAGAGTACAGTCTGCAAGCCACCGGAAGCCATGTACAGCTGGATAGGATGGATGCCAACCATGGGAGAGTCAGTCGGGGCACGGAGAGCCTGCAGATGTTTCCTGCATCCCCGTGCAGATTCATTTGTTTATTTGGTTTTTTAATTATTTGATTATCAGGTTGTACATATGATTGTTTGACGGCCCGTACTGTGAAAATGTGATATCACAACGCCGGCTTGCCGTAATGGGCCAACAATATGACGGAAAGTGTACAAGGTACATGACGGACGGGCAGCCATGTGGCCGGTGCCAAGGTCGTCTATCCGACATACAAAGGGAACATACTCATTACCAACAAGGACATCTATATCCCAACCACAAAGATGCACAACCGCATTGCCACCTAAGGCCAAGGACGTCTAGCGTAACCTTCCCATTGTCATCTACGAGTGCGACATGGCAGTGCCTGCGCTTCTTGACGGAGTACAACATTATGCCGTCGCGGCATGTAAAGAGGATGCCGCCGGCCGGTGAATGACACCACCACTTTTATTTTTGTTTTGTATTTTCCACGTGGTGTCCCTGATTGCTTTCTTCTAGATGAAAGGGAGACAGAAAAGACGCCTGGGAAATCCGAGCCCAAGAGGCGCAAAATGCAAAGACCAAGAAAAGTAAAAAAGAGTAAAAAATAAAGTACAAAGTCCTCCGTGGATATCCAAGACAAAAACATCTTTCCATACGATAGCTGTTGCAAATCAGATTCCCACATATCGGATGCCCCCCGGAAGCGCAGGCTCGCGCGCGATGCAGCCGTATCTCGAAACCCCCCATCCTTCTACCACTTCCAGAAAAAAAGTCGTACGAGTTCTCCCCACGTTCCCCCCTCCTTGCATCGTTTCTTGGCTGCTAAGGTGTCCGTAGCAGCCACCGCTCACGCGACGTGCAGACCAAAATGTAACTAGCACGGTGGGACAGCGGCTGGCAGAAATAGGAGGTTGTAACTCTGTGGATTGGAATTGGGCCTGGCCAGGCCAGGCCGATTACCCAGGCATAGGTGTCGTCTAACAATGCAGATCAGCGAACAATAATCGCACGATAAATGCACACCGTCTGTCGCACGAACGAAAGACGAAGGAAGCATGCAGAGAGGCTTGCAGGCATGCGTGCAGCGCAGTTTGTGCAGTCGTCGTGCGTTGTACATACGGTAAACGTAAACCAGAATACCCAAAAAGTGACTGATCACCTCGCGTCGCGGCGTAGGAAAGTTGCGGAATCTACAGAGTATGGTGCAGAGCGTGGAAGGAATTCCACGAAAAGGGGTCGGACAAGATGCCGAGCAAGCCAATTACACAGATGCACATCACCTCTAGGCTGGACGATCAGCAAGGAGGAAGAAAAACAGACAACCACCGAAGAGGTGATGACAGAACAAAATGGAGACACAAAACACAAGACGGGATGTGGGAGATATCACAAAAGAACGAAAAATTAAGCATAGAAGCAGCACTTAAAAAAACACCCCCGCCCCTAGAGAAGAAAAACCCCAAAAAGCCACGGCAGGGACAAAAGGAAACTCTGCCACGCGAGGGGGCGGCCACATGGCATGGCTGGCCGAGGAGAAATGCCACGCTCTGTGCCACGAGGCAGTTGCGTATTTGACGTCGTATTTCTTATTTTCTTTTGGTGTTTTCTTCTGTAGTGGTGTAGTGATCTAGTGCTGCAGTGTCCTTTCTGCTGCCTATCGTCAAATAGTTGGGCGACGTCACAACGCCGCATGTCTGTCAAAAAGTGCCCAGACCGCCAGAAGAGCGAGGTTCGAGAGCCTCCGTATTTGAATATTTGATTTATCCTACATTACTCGCAACGAGGTTACACGAACCCATGAGATTGAACTTTGTTTATTTATCCTGCTAAATATTGGCAATGCGGCAGTGGCCAGGAGGCAAGGTATTTTGGTAGCTCAGGGCAGGCGGCAGTCCCATGCTTGCCACGAGCCAACAAGGAACCCTGAAGAATCAAAGAATCACTGGGCTCACTGGTGACTGGTTTTTGGTAATATCTGGCAGTCTGGCTGCTCTGGGCTGGGCGCCCAGAGAATTTTTCTCACATGGCGGCCATGCAGACAGCAAACCTGCATGACTTGTCTCGTGTGCGAATGGCACAAAGTGCAAACACGAATGGCCGGACACTGTGCGTACTAGCGGAGTGGCGAAAGAAGGAATGAAAGAACACTGAAAGAAGCTATGGAAGCGAGCCAACGAGAACAAAGAGCACCTATGAAAAATACGGAGTACAAGGGATTCCGTTTTTCAATTTGACTTTTAGTGCGCTCTCCTATCTCTTTCCTGGCCCTCTTTTTTCACGTTGGCAGATGGAGCCGTTTCAGAAAAAGAACGGTGGGCAAACATAGTCAACTAGTGAAATTTCCACATCCATCTGGGTCTCTTTTTTTGTCGTCCGGCCCAGCAAAAACTGGAGCCACGCCGTCAATAAATCTTGCAAAGTACGGAGAAGCCTCGTGTCTTTTGTTACATCTGGAGGTATTGCTCTCCACGAACGACAGCACCCAGTCTGACAATAAAAAGGCAGGGAAAATAAGATTGACAGCGGCAAGGCCGAGGGTGAGGACGAGTGAGAGGCTGTGCTATATAAGGGGCAACAGTCTAATAAGAATGGAAGAAAGAAGAGAAAAGAAGAAGAAGAAGAAGAAGAAAAAGAAGAAAAAGAAGAAGAAGAAAAGTAAAATTAGCAAAGAGAAGAGTGGATCCCGCCACGTGGAACTCAAAAGCCACACAATACCACCTTTTACCGGGGTGGAACCGTCTGTTTTTCTTTTCCCCTCTGCAGGATTCAGTGTGCCCCTTTTCCACGTTTTGTCGGAGGTGATGAGACGAAAAAAGCAAAGAAAAATACGGAGAACAGGAGCGTGGTTGGCGAAGCTGGGGAACAAAGAAATGGGTGGCTGACAGGAAAAGATAAGACTAAAGAGAGGGCGAAATGAGTTGACAGAAATAACATTATGCCTTTTGATTTTCTTTGTCACAAAATACACGGTACCAGGGGCCAGGGAGCCACGTTCGCCGGAATGGGGGGTATTGCTATTGTGGGAGTGTCGTATCTATCTACTCGGTACATACGACGTACTCGTACAGAAAAAGATACGGAGCATATCGTAGTCAGCTTTCTACCTTGGCCGAGAGATAAGTTATGTCACATTTTGACTTTAATTTATTCTTCGTCTTCGTTCTGTCACTGATCCGTTAGAGAAGGGCTGCCCATCAGTTTGAAACACCAACCTTGGCAATATATCACGGTACCTGCACAAGTACTGGGTACTCTCGACAAGTTAGACGAGTGGGATACACCCAGTTTCATAGCACACACAACGAGGCTGTGCCTGCCCCAGGTATATGTACGCTATATTTAGGGAAGGCAATGGTGACAATAAAAGTTCTGCAACCCCCTGTAGGACCTTTTATTCTCGGTATGAAGATGCTGTAAAGTGGCGATTGACAGGGCGTGACTTCGCGCCGTGCAACTGGACCGCCAATGAACCAAGGGATCCCTGACACCCGTGACAGGACGAGCACAAAATGACCAAAAGGGCCTAAGGAGGGCAGCACGGAACACAATCGAGTCCGTGACGTCTTGTCCAATCTTGTGCAATACGAGTAATTTCACCTTCCAGAAATTGCAGAGATTTTCTTCTTATTTCTCCATGACCTACAGCCATGTGGACCAAGCCCATCCATCTCCATTCTTTCAAGCGGATTTTATTGAGCAAGTTGTTATTTACGGAATGGTTTCTGTTCACAAGCTTCGCTCTGCTGCCACAGTGATACCACTTCCGTATCTTGTGTCCCAAAGAGGGAAGTTGTCGAGACGATACTCCAAAGTGTGTGATACTATGAGACTATTTACTCCATTTTCTCCATACTAGCTCCACGATACTATCTTACAAGCGTGCGTGAATATGAGAGACATGTTTTGTCTCGCTTGCCACATGGCATGGCCATCTTGCTATCGGGTCATTTTGCAGCTTCTACCGTCTTCCATTCGTGTTCTACAGCGGGCCCTCCCCTGCCCCCCATTTCATTGCTGGGAAATAGTGCGACATAAATAGTAAAGGAGGAATAAATAGTATGATTTCTGCCCTGCCGCGTCCCTTGAAGAATTGATAAAGGAGGCGACGTAAGATTGAGCGATACGACTACGAGGCGAGGAGGTAAAAGATATGGAGACTCAAGACCGGTAGCCAAGACCCAGAATAATAAGGCCATTTTGAGAGTGTTGATACCCGTAGCGTTCATGTCAGAATGCGAGCATCGATGGAGTCCGATAATGGTCCTAATTGTATCGCCTCAAGTAGGGGTACTTTTGCAATAAATCGACGAACCTCAAAACATGGTTGTCGGCAGTCTCGTGGGGGGTTGGTTTTACGTTGTTGTGTTGTTGCGTTTTTGTGTTTTTGTGTTTTTGTGTGTGGTTTTTGGGTGGTCTGTGGAGTATTTGCACCTACGGAGTACTCGTAAATATATTTCATTTCATAAACGGTCCAGTAGAAACGTCCCACCCGCCATAGCGCGCTTCGACTGGCCACGAGGACGGCGCGATGATGACGATCGGCATGTTTCAAAATTTGCCGTGCAGGGTTGTTGGTGTCTGGCGCCGGTCCTGCGGTCCTGCGGCGGATTAGGAGGCCGAAGGTGTATTTTGTACATTGTGCTGGTGGGAAAACGTGAAAAACGCTCGCAACAAAAAGAGACTGACGTGCTGAATGCCGCAAGCACATTGTTGCTGTACGACTGCCTGGAACACTGCCATTGTGTCCTCTGTATGGAGCACGAAATAACCTTTTGCTTGGAGATCCTCGTTTCGGATTCTTCTGTCGGTTTTTGGCGGCTTCTAGAAGCATCCTGCCTGCGGAGAATTAGCGTAGGGCGGTATCACATCTTGACGTCGCGCATCGTTTTGCCGTTGGCGTTGATTGTGGGCGAGGTGAATGTATGAAGAAGCCAAGTATAAACAAATGAAAACAATGAACCATGAACCAGAATGAGCCACGATATCAAATGCCATAACAGTGAACGGCGTCTGCGCGTATGTGTAGATACTGCAAGCACCGTGCTCAAGTGCTTGCGCAGTTTGTTTTGCTTTGCAGCATCTAGAGCCATCGTGAAATGCCACCACATATCACCGGATGGCACATATCCCTTCCACGATGCAGCACTTAATTTTGTGCTACTGTCTACGGTCCGTATTGGCAAAATACGTACAGAGGCCATGTAGAGAGTGGCCTCGCTTATGCCATTCTTTGGTGCGCACTGCATCAATGTCTGATGTTGACGTTCATCGTATGGTCACCACCACGTGGCTATGAGACACGGTGACTGAGGTTGTGTTTTGTGTTGTGCAGCATAACCTACTGATAGTCACCGAGACAGTCCTTTGGCCTCCATGGACTCTGAGGCTATCGAGTTCCGCGGCATTGTCAGTCGTGCAACGAATGTCGTGTCTCGCCGTCAGCAGCCTTCTGCATGTGTTTGAACAGTAACACAATGTCAGACTGCTGTGTTAGACTACAATGTACACTCACGACACTACACACACGATGTAGAACAATTCGAGCCATTAGTCCTTTCGATTTTGTATATATATGCTGCAGTGTACTCCTATTGTGTCTTCATGAAACCGATATGTTATGCAGCATCCCATACGCAATAACTGCTCTTGTGAAAAATCAAAATCAAATCTCCTTGCACCAGCGCGCCAACACGACACCCAGACGCACACCCGGCGCCGCAGCAATCTCTTCCAGGGCAATCTCAGCCCGCCACATGCTGCGGCCCTCAAGACCGCTTGTGACGAGGGCATTGCTCGGCCGGCCGGGACCACGGGCGCGGGCACTGGCGCCCATGCCGGCTGGGATCAGCAGACTCAGAGCGGCCAGGCGTTCCCAGGCACGTGAAGCCACACCGCGGCCCCAGACACGGGCACCACCGCCGACGACCGTGCCGCCGATGGTTCCTGCACCACCACCGCCACCTGGGGGCCGACCGACACGACCGGACCCAACACCCGATCCAGCAAGAGACGACTGTACACGCTGGCGGCTCATGAGGGAGATGTACTCGTCGTAGGCCATGGCAAAGTTGACGGTGTCGGTGCTCAGGACGATATCGAGGCGCGCGGCAGCAATGAGGAGGGACAGCTCAAGCTCGGAGAGGGCGGCCAGAAGGTGCAGCTTAGAGTCAGGCGGTGCGAGCGAGAGGGGCTCAATATTTTCCAGAGTCGTCATCCTCTCTTTGGCAGCAGACGCTGCTGCGAGAGCTGCCAGCGAGGGACGGCCGACGGTGCGGACGACTTCGGGGGCAGCACTGGCGCCACCAAACAGACCACCGCCGCCACTCAGAGCGGCCTCGCCGACAGGCGGCAGCCGCAGTCGCGGCGCGGTCGACGACACGGCGGCCAATGGCATGATGCACGTGGTCCAAAAGGCTGGGACGGATTTGGTGCTGTAAAAGTGGAAGGCGAGCTGCTCCTGGAAGTGGTCGTCGTCCTTGGCGGTGTCAATCATGTGCTTCCACCACTGGCGGAACTCGGTGTGGCCCTCCTTCTCGTCGACGTCCATAGCGCCACCAATGTCGACTGGCCGGAGTTCTGTGCTGTCCTTCATGTCGTCGTCATCCTCGACGACAAGACCATGACGGCAGATGTCCCAGAAGGCGGGCAGACTGCGGGCCAGCGGCAAGTAGACATAGCGGTGGCTGAACCGACTCTTGACGCGCTTTTCAAGGCTCTCGACGACATCGATCTTGGTGGTCAGACCAAGGACGGCAATGGGCGCTTTGCGGGCCTGAGCAATATCAAACAGGTTGTAGAGCAACGTCTGACGGGCGTGTGTAGCAAAGAGGTCAAACTCGTCGATGACAAAGACCACGGCGGTCGACGTGACAGCTGCAGGCGCATCGCCGTCTGTCGCTGCTGCGCCAGTGCCGATGGTGGCTGCCAGGATCTCAGAGGGATGCGACAGCAGTGCCAGCAGCGAGGCCAAAGTGTCTGCGTAGTTGTTTGTCTAAATCGTTAGAGGGGAAATAACGAATCCAGAGGTATCGAGAGTACTCACCTTGTTGACAACGTCGTCATCGACAGCCATCTCTTTGCCGAGCTGCCGCCAGATCTCACGCAGGGCCAGCTTGTCGTCAGTGTGGATGAATCCATTGAGCCGGACGACATGGAACGCGCCGCCGTGCTCAGTCGCCAGGTCGCTCAGGATGGACTCAACCATGGTCGTTTTGCCGGTTCCCCGGGCACCAATGACCATCATAGAGTTACCCTCGCCAGCAACAACTGTCTGCTTCACAACCTGGTGGACCTTGTCGTAGGCCTCGTCCTGGCCCTGTAGATGCACACGCTGGCGGCCGGTACAGCGACCGAGCAGGACACGCTTCATCTCGGCGAGGTGGTGCTCAAAGTTGGCAATGTCGGGCGCGAGATCGCGGGCAGGTGCCGCCGCAGCCTTTGCAGCCACTTCTTCTGCAGACTCTTCCTCGTCCGCTGGCGCTCCAGACTGCCGGACTTCTGTGTCGACACTTGCACTCTTCTCTTTCTCCTTTTGCTGCCGGAGACAGTTTTTGCAGAACCAGTCGCCCTCGGGGATGACAGGCACGTTGTAGCATTGCTGGTGCACGGCCAGGTCGCAGGTCTCGCAGAAAATAATCTCGTTGGGCGGCTCGGAATCGAGCTTGCTGCAGATGGCACAGGCTTCGTCGTCGCCGCTATCCACTCCATCCACTGTGCCCTCCGATGCTGTTTTCTTTTCCTTCTCCGGCTGAAGCTGCTCGGTTGAAGTGTCCTTTGGCGCGGCATCTTTGGGAGCACTCTTCGCACGCGAGGCGCGCTTTGATGCAGGCTTATCTGCCGTCTGTGCCGGCGTCGGCCTGACTCTTGAACGTTTTGCGGGGGTGGGCGTGCCCGTCTCCCCGTTCGGCGTGGTATCAGCCTTGGCAGGTGTCTTCCTCCGCGATGATGCAGGGGCCTTGGTAGGTGTCTCTACTGCTGTCGGAGCATCCTTGGTGGTGGCTGATCGTGCCCTTCTTCTTGTTGAAGCAGTGGCACTAGCTCCTCCTTCAACCGGCGCTGTAGGAGCTTGCGATGCTTCACCTTCTGCCGGTTCCATCATAGCTGTAGGCGCCACTGGAGTTGGTGGTGCTACAGCCGTCTCTGTCGCTGCAGCAGCTGTCGCTACTGTGGTCGGGGCAGGCGATGCTGCTGCTGATGCACCGCCATTGGCCGCCTTGCTTCGAGAACGGCTCTTGGTGGCGCTGCCCTTAGCTGCTGCTGTCTCGCTGTCGACGTATTTCTTGGGCGTGTCGCGTGCCCGGTCGCGTCGTGACAGACTGCCAGGGTCGAGACCGGCTGCCATCTTGTCCGTGCCGTCAATCGCAAGATCCTCGAGCAGATCCCGCCGCTTTTTCTTCGTCTTGTCTGTCGCCGTCTTCTTTGCAGAGGCAGACGGCGTCTGTTTCTTGGAAGGCGTGTCGGGTGTCGGCGAGACTGAGCCAACGAGGGTGTTCTCCACGTCAGACTCGGCCACGGGTAGTGCCGTGCCATTGGTTGTCCTAGTCTCCTCCTCATCTCCCGGCACATCGTAGAGTTTGTCGAGATCGGCTTGTGTGGTTCGCGCGTTTCGTTCGTTGAGGAGGGATGCAAACGGCCTTGGCAGCAGACGGTCACTGGCACCACCCTTGCTACGACCTTTGGTGCCACCCATAAGACTTCCAACACCATAGGCAAAGGCGCCTGTGATGGCCGAGGCGACGGCATGGACAGTTCGCGGTGTCTGCGGCGTCGTGGCCATGTTCGCGCCAGGGAAGAGGGCCGCGTCGTCGCTTGCACCGCCGTTGGTGTTCCCGATTGATGCTGTCGAGCTGCTCGGTGCCAGTCGCTGCCGCTTGATGGTTCCTTTTGCACCTGCACCATTGCCATCGGCTAGCACATTCTCGTTGGCTCCAACATCATCGCCGTCTTCGGATCGCGCCCGTTTTCTGCTCACGCCGCCCGACATGGCTTCGGCGACGGTGTCAATTGAGACTAGACTAGTCGGGGGCTGTCGTATATTTAGTCGTGTATAGTTTGTGTGTGTGTGTTGACGATATTGTCGGAGCTCGTGGTTTCCAGCTGAAGTCGAGATTGTTGCCACCTTTTGTTGACGTTCGTCGTCTGTTGACTTTGAATCTCAAAATTGGCAGGTACGCTCGAAAAAAAAAAGGCCAACAGGAGCTCTTTCCTTCTCAAGGCGCGCGTGCCGTCTACCGCTAGCGGGTTGCGGGAGCCAGGGGCTGACAGCCAGTCCAGCCAGCGCTAAAATCCACGCGCCAGGGCGGCGGTCGAAACTCGAGTTTAATTGATTCAAGTCTTGTCACGTGCTTTCGCGTTTCGCATTCTGGCGATTATGTGAACGGGCAGACGGGGAAGGTGCCGTTCTGGTGTGGGGTTCACGGCAAAACGCCACTCTTGCCTTCACTACGACGTACTGTGTGCTGCCGTCTGTTGCTTCCAAACTGGCCTGTGGGGTTGAAGGAGGCAGTTGCGACCGTACGATTGGATTTGTCGTGGGACAATTTTGGACTTTTTGACCCATTTCGTGACTGCTGCCTTGGATCCTTGGATAACCTTGGATTCTGCACACAACCAACAGAAGCCATGACGGTACCACTCCTCGTTCGCAGGATACCGTCGACGACACCATAATGGACGCCTTCGTGACGAGACAGAAGAAGCGGAAGCTAGGATCGCCATGTCCACCGCCCGAAAAGCAATTATCGACGCCGCCGAGATATGAAACTCCAGCAAGAGAACCAGAACCAGAAACGGACTCCAACTTTGTCAGCTTCGATGACGGCGAAGAAGACGAGTCGACCGAGGTCAAGCTGGCCATGCTGGCCTCGCTTGTTGCCGATGAGGGCACCGCCGACATCGACCAAGATATGCTTCTCGATTTGTTACTGGCCCACGACGGATCGGTCGAGGCATCCGTCGATGCTTTCCACAGCCGGCCAGACAAGTGGAAGATCAAGAAGAAGTTGAAGATTGAGAGCGGTGTCATTGGCCAGCAGACGTCCTTACGCAACCTCTTTCCGCAGACATCAACCTCATCATCGTCTCCGGAAAGGAAGTCGACTGGCTACGCCACGGCACTCTTGTCCCGCCGCGGCCGCACACTGAACCTGTATGATCCCGTCGATGTCGAGGCCCATACTCCCTGCACACTGGTGCACAATTTTTTGCCGTCGGACCTAGCCAACGATTTCTTGCGAGAGATGCTGGCAGAGGCCAAGACGTTTGGCGATCCGTATACTTTCAAGCTGTTTGACCAGGTTGTGTCGAGCCCGCACACGTCCTGTTTCTACCTCGAGTCGGCGACGGAAGCGAAGGAGGCGATAGATCGGAGGAGTGCCGGTACGGCCAGCGGTGGCGGATACCATCCCGCCGGTCGGCCGTCACTGCCGCCAGACAAGCCTGATGCAGACTCGTTTGTGCTCAATACCGGCACGCACGAGGGATACCGTTACAACGGCTCGAGGCTTTCCGACATTCGCACGGTCACGCCGCACATGGCCCGTGTTCGCCCGCTGGTCGAGGCCGCCGTCAACAAGGCCATCCAGCACCGCATCGCCACACAGTACCCGGGCGGACGAAAGCTGCGGTACCAGAACCCGCGTCCGTGGCGGCCCAATGCGGCCTTTGTCAACTGCTACAACGGTGGGCAGGAGAGTGTCGGCTGGCACAGCGACCATCTGACATATCTGGGCCCGCGGGCTGTCATTGGGTCTATGTCGCTGGGCGTGGCTCGCGAGTTTCGTGTACGGCGCATTGTGCCGCGTGATCCATCCAAAGAGACAAGGGACACCAAGGACGACGACGCCTCTGGCCAGATCAGTATTCATCTGCCACACAATTCACTCCTCATCATGCACGCCGAGATGCAGGAAGAGTGGAAGCACTGCGTGACGCCAGCGCCGTCCATTGACCCACATCCCATCGCCGGTATAAGGCGCATCAATGTTACATACCGTGACTACCGCGCAGACTTCCATCCAAATTACACGCCCCGTTGCCGTTGCGGTATAGCCTGTGTCCTACGCGTCGTGCAGCGGAAGCTGGAAAATCACGGTCGCTACTTTTGGATGTGCCATGCTGGGAATATCCCCGATCGCAAAGGCTGCACCTTTTTCCAATGGGCCGAATTCGACGACGACGGTGTGCCTGTGTGGAAGACCAAAGAGAAAGAAAGAGAAATAGCAACACAAGCTGCGCAGAACAATGCTGTCAATGAATGATGTATATTGGGAGAAACAACCAAACCAAACCTGCCACGCAAAAAACCAATACATTGGCTTAACGATACTACAGTACAGGACCCGGCCATCTTTCTCGCCAAAATTATACACGCAACGCGTCCAAAATACCATTTCCTTGGCATATCTATACTTGCAACTCGAAACCAGCAAACCCTCGCCCGGCAATAAGACATGTTAGGAGAACCAGCCCGGCCAGGGCCACTTGCCGGACCTCTTGCTGATTGTGCTGCTGCGGCTGCTACTGCGAAAGCCGCCGTAGTCCGCCATCCTATCGTCGCAGTTTTCGCTCTTCAAGCTCTGCTCGGATGCGCTGGGAGGCATGTTCTGCAGGTTCATCGTATCCATGCCAACCGGGCGCCGAATGTTGCGAGGAGCCGCATCAGGGATTGCCTGTCTTGGGCCGCCCGATGCCAGCCGTGTATTCTTTGACAGCGGCAAAAGACAGCCTGGGGACGGCGGATCCGAGTCGGTGGGGATGTTGGCGGATGACGAAGATAGGCGCGGGACCTGAGAATGGGAGGCCCGCTTCTGAGATACCAATGTTGACGCAGACCGGTGCATCACATTACGTGAAGATTGCCGGTTCTCTTTCTTGGGCAATCTTGCCGGTATTGTCGGTTGTTGGTCTTGGCCTTGTCCAAATGAGACGTTTCTTTCAGAATGTTTGCCCTTATCCTGACGCTCAGTCTTTACAAGGGGAAGCTTCTGAGAATGCGATGTTGCGCGAGGAGTCACTTCCTCAAGAGTGCTATCCTGGGCACCATCTAAGGTACCGTTTTCAGGGGTGCTTGGGCGCGTGTTCTCCGACTGCTCATTGGCGTGACGTGCTGCGGCATCCCACGTCCGAAACGTCTTGTCCGCCCGTCGGAGCATCCTCATCTCGATCGACGTCGCGATCCTCTTTGCCATCTCCTTTGCTGCCTCAGATCCCCAGTGCTTGGCCACAATGTCAACAAGGGGACTTCCGGCAGGCGGCGCAGCAGACGGCGACCACATTGATGATGAGTTCTGCTGCATGACCAGTGCAGTCACCGTCGTCTCGATTGTGGTTCGGACTTCGACATACCCACCATCACGGTCTGTCGGGTCCCTCCCAACATCGCGCTTGGGAAATCCAGAGTGCGAGTATGTGAGCTGAACTTGCATATACTCTTGGGATGTAGATCCGAGCTGGAGCTCCAGATCTTCCAGAAGCTGCTCTGATGTGCTGCTGTGGGAGAGCGGGCGGTATTTCTGGTAGTCCACGGGCTGCTTCTTCTTGGATGTGTCAAGGTGGACATGGACTATCATGAGGCGCTTAGAGCCTGGAAGGAGGGTCCTGATAGGGGTAAAAGTTAGCAAGAGCCTCATCGGTAACAATATTTATCTTGCCATGGCTCTTACAAAAGACTCGGGCTCTTTCCAATAACTTCTAGAATCTCGCTTTGGTAGGATGAAAGGATTTTGATATCCATGCCAGAAATGTATCCGAAGCGCTGGAGTCCTATGAAGTCACGAGTTAGCAACTTGCAATCACACATTCTTAATGCTATAATACCCCTGACTACAAACCACAGCGAAACTCACCTTGATCATCTTCCGATGTAAGAGACGATGCTGAAGCTTGCCGGTAATCTTGTCGAAAACGGTAGTCACGGGAAGAGCCGGTGTCCAAAGGATGGGTGATGTGGGCAAAGAGCTCAATGGCGACCCAAAAGCTATTCACATTCCCCTCAACAGTCCTGCATTCGGGTGTCACCGAGACAATGGGGACCAAGATGTGCGGGTCAATCTCAGCTGGCGCCTCGGGTTTCCCCATAATCTGACTTAGTCTGCGGTCGAGGCGGCCGCGAGATGGATCCATCTGGCGAGAGTGAAAAGACTCAGATGGGCGGTGGCTCTTGTAGGAGCTGTTGAACGGGACGGCCGTGAATGGACGGGCATATGGCTCAGGTGGGAACAAATCAGGGCCTGTCAACAGGATATCTGAAGTCGACACGGGCCTACTGTCATACGCATGAGATTGAGGGTGCGGTGGGAGGTGCTCGTACGGGCCGCGTCTACCAGAGGCAGTAGACAAGACACTCGTGCGTCTTCCAAACTCATCAGGTCGGTCAGAGGGCCAGAAGAAGCGCTCATCACTGGCGTTTTTTCCATGGATGCTCTCCTGGGATTCGTAGCAGTCCTGATGGAGGCGGCGATCATCGTTAAGGCTGGCCCCACCATCTTCGCTGCTGAGGCGCATTCTCTGGAAGTTGTCCATGACGCCCTCATCCTCATAGAGGCGTCTGCTGCTGTGGCTAGATGACGGGCGTGAAGGGTGCATGTCGTTGACCAGGTTGCCTTGAGATGGTTATTAGCATTGCATTGGTAGATGGGTGACAGCATTGACAAAACTTTACCTGCTCGTTGTCCATCTCTCAAGTACTGGGCCCTGACAGAGGCATATCTGCCACCCGCTTCATACTCAATGTCTCTCAATCTGGTATCACCACGATCACTACCAGAGCCGATGCTGTCTGTGCGGTTGCGTCTGCGCCTGGCCATTCCGGCCGCACGAGCTTCGGAAGCAGTGTAGAAGCAGCTGGCACCTTCATCCATGCGCGAGTTGAGAGTTCTTCGTTTCTTGGGGATACTCAGGGACCGTTGTGGGACGCCAGGATCTTCTTGAATGCTGTCCATGGTCTCTTCTGTAGCTGCACTCGCGTGCCTAGGATGCTGATCTGGGTCGGAGCCAGAGCCCCGAGGACTACCGCTGCCGGTTGGTCGAATAGGGGCATCGGAGGAGCGTTTGACGATCCGCAAAGGCCCGAGCTGTCGGTCATCATCGTCCATGATGGCGTCAAAATTTCAAAAGTAAAAAAGAGTAGGACTTTGCTACTATCGTGGTGATAAGTGACTGTCAACTCCAAGAGGTAACTCCAAAAGGCCAAGAAAACATGAGGATAGGAGAGGATGGCAGACAAACAAGAAAGTAAGAGTTTAGTATGGCGTGTTGTTTGTTTACATTTTGCAGATGCTGTTGTCCTACAGTATTAAAAGGAAGGAGTAGGGCGCAATATTGTTGGGAAGTTGTTGACAGTCGCGCCTTCTATCTGAAGATGCTTATGGCAGCGTCTTGCCATGTTCGCAGTAGTTCACGGGAAACACGAAAATGGAAAGAGCGACCGAGGCATTCTGGAATGCATAAATCGAATATCTTAGGAAGGTGGATGAAAGAGCCTGAAAGAAATTGAAAGCAATTAACTGTCGCTATGCTCAACGCCATGCCCAGAGAAATGAAGAAAGAGAGAGCGATAGAAATGAAGCACGCCCGCATCAACAAATATCACGACGCTTGGGCACCCAGAGTCCGCTTGAGGTTGTCCTTCACAGCCTCAATTTCGCTGTCTTCCATACAAAGGAAGCGAATCTAACATATTAGCGTCGACTACACATCAAGTTTGTGCTCAGAGGCCTTCACTTACCACATCATCGGCAGCGCCCGCACTGCCAAAGAGAACCGGTTCGGACAAGCTCGTGTTGATGCCCTTTTTGACACGCTCTTCCCAGACGTGCTCCCAGTTCCACTCGCCTGGTTTCCGCGGAGGTAGCGGCGGTCGTGGGGATGTGGGAGAGGTCGGCATGGCCGATTCGACATCTTTTGTTGCACCGCTCGCTGCGCTCGCTGCGTTTGCGGCCGTCTTCGTTGCCTCCTGCTGCCGGTGTGTCCGCCAGGCGTTCCAGGCGCCCGGATTGCCTGCAGCCTCGAGCGGAACACCGTCGAGAACCTCAGCGTCGTCAAACGTGCTGCGGATGTACTTGAGAACGTCGTACGTCGACACCGTCGGGACAGACGGGTGTGTCTGCACGTAGGGCGGTGTCGGGGTTGATGTGACGGCCGAGGCGGACCGCTGGCTCTGGCCGCTCTGTGGCTGCTGCTGCTGCTGCTGTTGCTTGCCGCCAAAGGGCGAGGCAGCCGAGGATGTGGGTGAGCTCTGGTTGCTGCCAGGGGTTGCTGTCGACCGCGGCGGTGTCTGTGGGCGGAGAGGCGAAGAGGAGGAAGGGGAAGCCGTTCGCTGCTGGCTTGGTGTCTGAGGAGGCTGAGACTGGACTTGAGTGCTGAGACGTTTGTTGCGGTTGCCACGACCAAACCAGTCCGGAAATCCGTGCCTCAGACTAAATCCTCCCGGGGGCAGACGTTCTTCATCGGTGGCACTGACGGTGCCGTTGTCCTGAATGTCGGTAGTGTAGGTTTGCGTGGTGAGAGGCGTGATGAGGGGGTGGAAGATGTCGGTGGTAAAGGTGACAAGAGGAGGCAGAGTCGGATAGGAGTCGGGAAAGGAGATCTGGAAGCGCAAGACAGCCGGCGCATAGGGGCCTGGCGAGAAACAGGGGCGGTTAGTCAATAGTCACATACTCTGACAAAGAGAAGAACAGCGATGCTTACCATCACGGACAAAGATGACGCCTGACCACAGAGATGAATCTCCGGGCGTCAGCGTCATGAAAACACCATCCGGGCATGCTTGTTTAAGGCCGGAACTGAAGTGGTATTGTTAGAAGGGATGATATAAAAAGGGACGTAGTATCCAGGGTTTCTCAAATTGAACTTACAACTCGGCGAGTAAGTTCTGCCGCCGCAACGACGGCAAGCCTGTGAATCGCGTAGTAGCCATTTCTATGAGGATGACATGTTTCTGTGCCTTGGAAACGAGAGAACAGACGTCGTTCGAGTCGCGATCGCGCGACAAACGATATGTGTTTCCAGGAGATCGACACGTTCATGCGCATGCCCAGCGGGTACTATCTGAAAGAGGAAGGCGGTGAGACTACCGGTAGATGAATTCTGCCGGTCCACTTAAGCTTAAGCTCGGCTTTAATGCGTCGCTGTGTCGCATGCGCATTTGAGGGGCAGCCGAAGAGGGGCTAAAACGTAGCTGTCGTAAAGTTGGCGGTATTAGTGCCTAAGTGAGGTCATTGACAACAACGCAACAGGTGACAGAATCTTCACGAGGTAGATGCGACCTTGTCTGTTCTGTGGCGATGCTATTTATTGTATTGTGTTGCATTTTATTTATAAAACTAAAAGGCCGCCATGTGACGCAAAAGTAGGCTCTCTAATAGAGAGACCCAACATGTATATTCACAAGACCACAATCAAAGTAAAGGCGTCCAACGCACACGCCTACGCGCCCAAACGCTTCTCGATCTTGGACTTCTCCTGGTCCCTGATCTGCGTCAGCTCTGCCTTGTTCGCATCGTACCGTGCCGTCACCTGGTTGAACGGGTTCTCCGGACTCTTCTCAAACTCCTTGCGGATCTTGTCCTTGCGCTGGTTCAGGCGCAGGCCCTTGCTCGAGCCGTCGGCGTCCATCTCGGCCAGGCGGCGCTCCTCGAACGCGGCGAACGCAGCCTTGAAGCGGCGTTCGGGGTGGCGGTCGACCGTCGACGCGCTACCGCTGCCGCCGTCCAGAGAGAGCGCGTCGAGGGCGTTGTCGATGCCCGTGGCGTTGACCGACGTCAGCTTCTTGTCGACAGGCGCATCGTCGAGCTGGGACAGGTCGAGGCCGCGTGATGGTGCAGCGGCCGTCTTCTTGGCAGCGGACTTGGTGTTCTTGGGGGCTGCACGGCCGGGGGTGTTCTTCTCTTCTTCGGCAAGAAGGGCTTCGCGCTCGGCCTTTTTGCGGAGAAGCTCGGCCTTCTTGGCAGCCTCAGCTTCCCTGTCAGAAAAAAAAGACAGGAAAAAAGTGGTCAGCAGGCGCTCGTCCAAAACAAGATGAGAGTACTCCGTACTGAGTACCGAGGGGGCCAAAAGGGGGGCTACGCAAATCAGGCGACGATGCAACAGCGGCGGGCGAGAGATGACAAGAAAGGGAGGGGGTGGTCTGAAGTGACAACAGCTCGAAGCAGATGCGCCGGCGCGTCCGCGTTCTTTTCTTCTCTTCCTTCTTCTTTCCTCTTTCCTCTTCAGCATCCGCGTCGCAAGGCTGTCACACCAACGGGATGGCCATCCGGTGGGCCGTTGCCCCCTTGCAATGTACGGCTGTGTCCTCCTCCTTGTACTCGCCTGTCCGTCTTCCATTGCAGCGTTCAAATGTGCAGGGGTATTGCAGTATTGGACTCACTTCTTGCCGGCACCCTTGGCGCCCTTCTGCCACTCCTCTGTCTCTTCTCTCTCCTTCCGGGCCTCTTCTGCGGCCGCCTTCTGGGCTACTGCATCGGCCTTGCGGGCCTGGCCCTGAGCCTTTTTGCTGCTCGCCTCGGCACCCTTTCTTCCGCCAGCCATGATGAGAGTCGAGGTGTGGGTGTATGCTTTGCGTAAAGGGACAGGAGTGGACGTCGTCGGCAGCTCCGGGCGCGTGTCGACTTTGAGCTTGTTGAGTTGAAGTTTGTTGGGCGTGGATGTAGGAAGGGAGTGTTGGAAATGCGGTGTGCAAGGCAAAAGGCAGGGGAGGTGGGATTTCGATAAACTGCGAGACGAAAAGAAATTCGATAAAATGAGAAATGACGTGTGTTGGTGTTTTCTTTGTCGCCAGTATCGAAAGTGGGCGAGTTTTCTTTCAGGTATTTTTAGGCCTTTCGGAGCCTGCGTGCCTCAAAGTAGCCTGGCCACTCAGTCATAGAGTCGTACCTTAGTGAGGGGCCGATGGACGGAGCCTTCTCACTCTAAAAGTAGCTTGTTGTCTTGTGCACCAAAAGGCTGCGCCGAGTCGAATGTACGAAGCACGTCGTAAGTCCGCTAGCAACGGCAACGGCGGACTAGAATGGACGTTTCCGGTCGACAGCAACAGACAGAAGGAAGGTGGAACAGCCCTACGAGCCTAAAGAACCAGAAAGGAAGGAACGAGCAAGACAAAATCCCAGGACGGGCTATTTTAGCAAGCGCAGGAGAGTACGGAGTACACAGTACACATACAAGGCAGAAGGCGAAAAGCAGGCGCAAGGCAAGTGCACCTGCAACTAAGTTACAGTACACACCTGCCGGGGGAACAACCAGAAACACGACAGACTTGCACCTGCTTCAAGTGGCCTTGCAGACGGGGGAACGTTCCGGGCATGCAACGGTGCACTTGGGCGGCACAGACGACGCACAGCAGAGGAAGGTGCGGCTGCTTACAGAAAATTTAGGAAATGCTCATTACTATGTTGGGAAAGCGCACGACCGGACTGGGCGACAGGCAGGCCGGGCAACGGTCTGGACAAATGGGGATACAGAAGGAGCATCCGGCCAAGAAGGTCGACAATAAGGCAGGCGGGCAGGCAGGCAAGAAGACACGGAAGGTGCAGAGGGAGCGGCGACGATGTTATGGCATGTTTGGTCTCGTCTCGCTCGACATGAGGAAGGAACAAGTGCCTGCCTTTCCGAGGGACGAAGACAAGAGGAGGAAGGCACAACCAGGGGGAGGGCGTGTCTTATCGACCGTTGTATTCTCTCCTCTTTTTCTTTCCTTTTTCTTCCGTCCCTCTCTGGGCCTCGTCTCGCTGCATCCGCATCTCATTTTCTTGTCACCAACTCACCAGCTTCGTCGACGCAAGTGCGTCGTGTGGCAAAGCAAATTTGCATTTCGACAACAGGGTCCAACCAACCGACTAATATCGTCTTCGCTTCACATTCAGTGGACATGGATTATTACTCCGTACATGGGCCACAATTTCCCAATTCGGCAGTTGCCATTTCACAGCAAGAAAAAGGAATAAAAGGATGAAATGAGAGATGAGGGAAGAAAGAAAGAAACGAAAAAGAAGAAAGGAAAAATAAAAAAATAAAAATTAAGAAAAAAAAAAAAAAAAAGAAAAGGAAAAGCAACTTCATGATGCTGTCGGCCGAATCGCCAAACTGCCGCCGCCTTTCTCACCTTTGCGGCCCATTGCGGCGCTGGGCCTCACAAAAAAGGCGTCCACTCTGTATTCTTCTCCCGCTCTTTTCATCCGTCCACGCTCATCTTCATTTGCCTTTATTCGCTTCTCACTCTTCTTGACATCTTTCTTCCGGGTCGCGGAACGCAGCCGGCGGCCAAACCCCTGCTTGATTGCCGCACTTTTGCAGCTAACTATTGCACTTTTATCTTTTATCTCTCTTTTATACATGCACACGCCTTCACTGGAACGGCCAAAAAGCACAAAAGTGCAAAAGAAACGCTTCTTTTCGAGACATGACGAGACACACGAAAAAGAAAGGCGTCAAAAGGCATCCGACGGGACGAATAAACAGGAGGCGTCAACAAGCATCAGCAGGCATCAATAGGCAACAAGACGCAGGAGGCACCACTCGACAGGTCACAAGGACAGCCGGACAACAACGAAAATAAGGCGACGAGCTGTACCTCGTATGGATGTAAATGGATGTGGCTGGCTCCCGTCACCCCCTTGCTTTACTTTACGGATCATCGTTGGCATTATTGAAAAAAAAAGAGAGAAAAGGAAAACCTGCACGGCGTCGGATATTGGATGCCTTTTATCGTCCGTCTTGCGTCTCCCCTCGGCCCTCTTTCTCTTCTCTGTTTCGTCTTGTCTTACATGTTCATCAGTACCACTTATGTTCCCGTGCCTGTTTTTCTACTTTTTGCTTCTTTCTATTGTACATCTCCCGAGACCGCTTCGACTACATAGCATGTCCATTCTCTGCCGACATGCAAGCACATACATACAGACTGCACGCTGCTGTGTGCCAACTGTACTGTATCTGTGTACTTTTGTTGACTCCTCCAGCACATAGCGTATGCACATGCAAGCACAGGTGCTTCTCTGCAGTGCTTCTCTGCACATTTATGAGTGTTTCACGTACTCTCGCCTGTCCTTGCCAAGCCTGTCTTCCTACAGATGAATATTACCTCCATAAACACATTGTAACCAAAAAGCAGTAGCAAGGGGCAAACATACAGCGATAAGGTGCAGGTGCTATCTAAACTCAAAGAGATCCACATATAAACATGCGACCTACTTGGCGCTTCACATAATATCCATTATGCACTCGGGGACGGTGCGTTGCTTCCGTGGAGCACTCGTTCCTTGCGTCTGCATATTGATAGGTCAACATATGCATAGCACGCAGTGCTTGTGTCTCCTAGTCTAATGCTTAGCCTTGTGAATCCCTGAGTGACTTCTTGTTTTAATAAGGAATATCAAAATATTTCGAGTTGCTCTCAAAGTGAAAGGCCCGGTACCGTTTCTGGACACTTTAACAAACGTGCACCTTTCTACAAGATCCCGGGCACAAGTACATGTCTAAATGTACTGAGTACAGTACATGGCTCCAAGAAGTATGCTGAGATTCGGGAGTAATGAATCGGACAGAGCAACAGGCGCCTGACCTATCTGTAGTGGAACATACCGTTCGTTACTCGCCTTGTTTTTCATTGCCGATGAGACAATACATGCACAGCTTCTTAGTCACAATCGTAATTGCAAACGGCAAAGGAGAAACAATATGTCGTGGCAATGAACTGAATCTGATATGAAATGGCTTGAGCGGACCTTTCTTATCATTTGCGCGCTGTTTGTGTTCTCACTCCTTCTGAATGCCCAATGTACCGCAGATGAACTGAAAATGCAAAATAATTTAGGTGCTTATCAAGCGCTTAAGTCGTACGAAGGAGAACCACCTCATAAACGACCTCATTTGTGTCCTTACTACATCGTAGTCTAGAATGGGATAAATTCCCTATGTCTCCTCTCCGTTGTGTTCCTGCCAAACTCCCGTCTAATTTGAACTGCAGCATTACAAGCTAGTAGTGATATCGTATTATCATCTTCTTTGTGGAATACCAGGAGCCTTGTGAGGGGTGGTTATATTGTAATCCGTATTCACATGAAAGAATTGGGCTGTAAAGATGTGATACCGTAATTTATTTGTATCTTTTTTTCACAGAAAAAATGCCTCGTAAAGAAAATGTTTCTCTCGTTCAAGCCATTAGGAGAGAAGCGTAATTCAAACAAGTAAAGTAACTGTCCAAATTTCCATTCCTTACGTCGTACTTCGTACTTCATTTTGGCAACAAAAAAAAACGTCTTTTCCCACACTGGCATCCTATAATATGTTTGTCATGGTATATTATTAGTAACAATATGAGGAGCAACAGCTTGAGATGCAAACAAAAGCACTGCTTATTTTCAGGTATGTAACACTGATGGACTCCCTGCCTACGCCGTGGAAAGGTTCCTGCACGAATCTCTCTTTGGTCGATGAGAGCTGCATTTGGGGGCCAGGCAGTTCGACTCATTGGGGGCCGGCGGCTGGGGTCTTTGCGGACATACCCAGAGAATTGTTGTTCCCTTCTTCACTTTCCGGCCTTGTGCAGACATAAAGCGGCCCAAGGAAGTCGAGGGGTCACATTATTCGATGCCAAGAAAGGCTTTCCCTAGGCAGTACGTTCGTACATCGCGTAAGACTGTACGTCGTACGACTTATCAAAAAAGCGACTGCCAAGGGGAGGCTGTGGCGCCGTCCCTGCTAGCCTCCTTCACCGACTGCAGCCTCCCGTTACCGTCTTGTCTGTTGGTTGTTGAATATGAAAAGAAAGGAAAAAGCAATGTGCGATATCTGTGAATCGGAATACAAGGCCGACCACTCTGGTAGGGCCAGAACGGCTCGTCTGGCGCAGCCGCGTCAACGGCAGACACGCAAAACAAAGGGCAGACACAGGCAAGGAAGGGCAAAAAGCGACATTGTCACCGAGGTGGCCAAAATGGGACTTTGTATTACAACTCCCGTAAGACGCAAACTCGCACCAACACAGAGAGCGGACACACCCAGGTCTGGACCAACGCCACATTGCATATTGGCGATCGTAATGTCACCTTTAAGCGTCCAAGAAGGAGAGGGAAAGGGGAGAATTAGGAAAATGTTTGTGATGTTCGCACACAAAAACCACAAAGAGGCTGTGCGGGGATTGGGAAGACCGGTGTGACAAAATCGACACTTTCTTGCATGGATATCCCTTTCCAATCCTTGTCACATTTCTTAATGTGCAGCCTTTTCGTTCAAAGTATATCTTTTTTGGCGACGCATCGTGTACTTCGCACACAAAGGGCCCCCATCATCTCACTCCTTTCTTCCCTTTTGCCTGTCTGCTTTCAGGCAGGGGAACGAGAGTGCTGACGATATCTCCTCGCTTAAGGAAAGAGTGAAACTTTTTCTTAAGCAAACGTGTCTTTATCCCCTTTTGGCTATGTGATACCGATGCTGAAAAGAAGGGGTCAATCTCGGGAAGAGCGAGGAGTGGATGGGACGCATAAGGCTTTTTTTTCTTTGCTGAAAGAGTGACCTCCACGCCCACGCTCGCCAAAAGGAAGCATACACACCGCTTGTCGACCGTCTACTATCGTGAAAAACAGTATTTCTCGACATGTTTCGGAGTACAAAGTGCCTGTTGGCAGTTAGTCTCAAGAATGCCACACACATTCATTAGATAAAGATTGTACGGTGCAAAGCCTCCTTTGTGGGATACTACTGCTTCAGATTCCGCTCCGTAGGTGGTGCGCGGTGTGTGGAGTATGAGCATGTGCTTTCTTGTTCCGCGAGGACTTTGCATACTCGTCGAAATTTCTCGCGAGTAAACTGGAAATGCCTTCACTTTTCGAAAGACTGGAGATACGCCGAGTGAAGGTCAATAGGCCATGTACTCCCCATGGCCGCCTCCCCGCATGCCATGACGACCGTCAGGGAACAGATGCGGATGTCTTCTCATGCGGATTGACGTGAACCTTCTTTCCGCATTTGTGCTGCCTGCATAGATCTACCCAGCGATTCTCAAGACCACTTCGAATTTGGTTGGAAATCAGACAATCTAAAGGCACAGACAACGCATGCCGCTTTGGCCGACTCCAGCCGGCCGGTCATCCACGAGATGTACTCCGTAAGATAGTGGCATGTGCCATTCTGCACTTATCTTCTCCAATCAGCAATCTCGGTCATTCTGCCGCGTTTTGTCATTTGCCTTTGTCCACGATACTGTCGCCAATATGTTGGTAGGGGACTCCGGGAGGGGTAGAAGATGGCACGCTGCCATTGTGTCGTGGGCGCGGATCAATATGTTGCAAGACCGGTAAGTATATCGTTTTTGGCTCAAGAGTGCCCGAGCCAGGGAAGTACCAGGCGTCTTGGAATCTCACTGTACCTCTTAACCCCGGGGTATCATTCCGAGCCAAACTGTAAATAAAACCGACAGGACGTTGAGCGATGTGTATAGCATGACATGTTGAGGAGATGCCCAAAAGGTATCCCGCGGCGAAAATAAGCATGACAGGTGTCTTCTGCAACCCCCCGGTCACATACACGGCCAAGGCTAGAGCACGGCGTACAGCGGGTGCCCATTCTCTGTCGAGAAACGCCAACCGGCTACCACCGTGGTGCAGTCCATCTGCTCATAGCTGTGGCGGTGATATTGTATGTAGCAGCAAAGACAATAGGCAAGAGGGCATTATAAAAATATTGTGCCCATTGCTGGTTGCGCTGAAACATCGGGCCGACGGACGGAAACGTTTGTGCAGTGGTCGAAGTGTGGCCAGAAAGCAAGCCATTACATTGGATGGCCCGGGACGAGTCGCAGGAGCGAAACTTATCACGAGGTTGAAGTCATCGCGGCAACTTCTGCAATGGTAGCCCGGGAGAGACAGCTGAGATGCCCGAAAGCGTATCAGCTGTCAGACACGTCTTTCAGACATGCGGGTCTTGCCCATACCCATACCCGTGTAAGTACTTCGTATTCCGTTCTGTACGCCCCGCATGCTCTCTTGTCGCGGCTTGATATTGGCGTTCTGGCGAGGAACAATGAGAGATCTTGGACAACAAACGCAAAGCACGATACTCCCCGTGGCACATGTTGCCGTCCTGTCAAGACCGGAAAGTGAACATGCATGCCTGGGGGAAATGCCTTGGCTCTTGTCGGCTTAGCTCTGATGGGCGAGCAGGACATCAACCAACTGGGAAGTGATGTTGAAGCCATGCACTCCTTCGGATGCACCCATCACTTGCTGCGACGATGTAACGCTACCTCAGTGCTCGTCCATATTGTCGACTTCTGTCGTGCTTTGTGATGCCTTTGTCCCCGATAACAAAGATGCAAAAAGTATGGATTCGTGGCAGACCAGCAGGCAATAAAAGAGACACCTTCTTATCCACAGGCTGGGTGCCACCCTCCGGCCGTGCCCTCCTGAAACATATCATCTGACCCTGGCAGCCCTCTAAAATGAAGCAGCGTGTATGTGGTGGGAGTGGAGAAAAGCGTTTGAAATATGAAGAATTTGGAAGCTGTCTATGATCGCGGGCTGTCGGCTTCACTCAGGATCATTATCTCGGCCGCACCATCGTCGTTCTGCCAAGGCCCTGCTTTGCTGACAGAGCAGTACAGTCGCAATAACACGAATAACTGGAAATTTTGCGACGCATTCAACCGGGGGGGGGGGGCATGATTCGGTTGGCGCAAAGGCATATCCACGACGCACATGCGTTGTGCAAAGGAAGAGAGCAAGGTGGCGCCTTTTGTCGTGCGGGACATTCTCTCCGGACTGACGGATGAAGGGGATAAGAAGAAGGAAGCAACACGAGCCTGAGCGAGTCAAGAGTGTTGACATCGTCAACGGATAACGGTAGATGGAACGGCATACTGCCATCGTCGAAAGGATGCCCCGCAGCCAGTCCAAGGAGTAAGTCACCAATGCGCGCAAGCAAAATGCGTGTAAGTGCTTCAGGCTGCTAACGGGCTGATTTTGTTCGGCCTTTTCTCGTCGTCCACCTTCACCAAGCCATAAAAGGGTAGAAGGGCCGAAAATCCAGCAGTTTGGGCGCTTGGATGCTTGGTTTGAACCCTGCAGCGCCTATGCACTCCATTGTGTAGTAGACAAAGCCATGTATCCATTGAGGCGCGGCGGCTGTTCCGTGAACCATGATGGGTCCATGATGGGCTTGTAATGGTAATGGGCCACGAGGCCCTTCAAAGGCATGCAAGCGCCAGCAGAGAGGTCAGAATGACCCCGAGCTCCGCATCATCGCCCGGGGATGCTCCAAAACTGGGCATTGCTGGCGTTGATCATCACGGCCGTTGCCATGACCTGCCAGGTTTTTAAGACGACATCGTGGAAGGGAAAAATGAGAGGTTTTGTTGACCGCCTGCCCTTTTGTCATCAAAAAAGAAGGATCAGCTTTCTCTTCATCCGAGGAACCGATTCGTAGGGCATTTTGAAACATGGCATCTGCTCCGCATGGCTTGGGGCTCCGGGTGAACATCGTCTATTCCGATGTTTGGTCAGGCCCGTTGACTCTTGCAACTGCGTAGTTAGGCCCTCCTTTTCTTTCCTCATCTGGTAGCGCCGGGTAGCTGCAGAGAATAACGCCAGCCCACACGAGGGCATAATGATGACCAAATGCGAAATATCTCAGAAAGGAAAGACTACTTGCTTGGAGAACTGAAGGCTAGACAATCCTCCGTGCCCCAAGACTGCCGGCTTTGCCATATTGTGTTGGCTGGCCTCGCTGGCAAATCGAGTGGCGTTGTTTGGTCCCGATCCAAAGCCTTGTTGGTATTTCTGGTGCATATCGTTTGCTCTTGGCCTTGTCTCGTCTCTGTGGCTTAATCAATTCGGCTTTGTTTTCCGTGCCCCGTACTCCGTCCTCCGGTAGATGCGCGGGATACGCAAGAGTCTTTTCGTAAAGCAGCACGGGTGTACTCCGTAATTGCCGCCTTTTTCTCTCTCTTGCTGTCCAATAGCGGGCCAGAAGCGTGTTAGTCAACCCAAGTGTTGGTTTCCGGGGAAGTCATCCGGGGGGTTTGTTTTGCGGGCCCGCCCCCCTTTTGCCTCTTTTTTTTGAGCCAGCGCCAGCTAATTTGCCAATTATCACACCCATTGGCGGAAGAAGGAGAAGAAAAACGAGGCGCGGAAGCGACGAAAATTGCGGGAAAAAAAGAGGATCTTTTTTTCAGCTCAGCAGGTCTGCGTGCGCCCCCATGGCTCCCATGGACTACCCCAAAAGCTGCGCATCCCCTGCGGATGTCTTCGGCGGAGCGGCAACCTCGTGATTGCCAGCCTCCCCCCTGGGAACC
Source organism: Sporothrix euskadiensis (assembly GCA_019925375.1). Taxonomy (NCBI): domain Eukaryota; kingdom Fungi; phylum Ascomycota; class Sordariomycetes; order Ophiostomatales; family Ophiostomataceae; genus Sporothrix; species Sporothrix euskadiensis. The sequence goes on along the minus strand of JADHKQ010000022.1, from coordinate 110,170 downwards.
TCCTGCCGCCGGCATCGCTGGCCGGATCTGGGATATGCTCTGGGTCGCTGGGTCTCTGGGCTTCGCCGGAGCCAAATCGCTAGTGCAGGGAAGTTTGTCTCGCTTCATGGTCTGAACCGTGATCTTGGGGAGGACGCGAAATCGAAAAAAAAAAAAAAAAAAAAAAAAAAAAAAAAAAAAAAAAAAGAATAAAAAAAACACAGATGGGGTCGGGGGCACAAAAGTTTCCCGCTATTGTGCGAGGCAAAATTGCATTGGGAAAAGATGGGATTCTTGCAGTGGCCCATCCGGTGGGATCGTATGCAGAGTCGAGTGGAAGATGTCCAGGGTGTTGTGCGTTCCGTGATTTTTTGTGTGTGTTTTGTGTTTGGGTACGAAGTATGTGTGCATTTTGCTGTCAGATGCATGGGCGAGGCAAGGAGGATGTGGGCGACGAAAATCCGGAGGCCGTCTAGTCTTGCCATCTCTTGTTGCTCGTTCCTTCCCTTTCCAGGTGGCATGACGCTGGGATGCGGCGATCTCACACAGAATACGAGTATGTACTCACGGTTGGTGGGCGGCACCTGCCCTGCCGGCGAGCACGTTGCCAAAACGAGAAGGAACCTCTCCATCTTTCTCACACCGGGGGAGCAGGAACAGCAGGAACAACAGCGACAATACGAACGGTTGCGCCTGCGGACACAGCAGCATCCTTGCCCCTGCCAAACCAGGTCGTCTTTCACATCGTGAACTCCTTCCCCCGATACGATAACCACTAGCCCCTTTGCAGCTTGATGGAAGGAGCATATCACACGCAAAGGTGGTCTGGTGTGAAACGGGCAGGGCAAATGGCCCAGGAACGACGTAATTGCTGTGCGCTTGCTTGTTTCTTGCCAGCATCTTGTAAATTGTGCGACGCGGGCGGTCATACGAACTAGCCCCTCGTTCTTTCCTCCCTGGTCTTCTCTTAAACCTGCCCGTTCCCCTTCGTTCCTCCATTGTGCTCACCGTTGGTGTGGTAGGGCCCACCTGAGGAAAGGGGGCAAGCCGAATGGCTGGAATTGGGGACAAGGAGCCCCAGAGAGGCACACACCGCAGGGATGGGTGTGCGTGGAGCTCCGAGAAAATGTGACAAGAAAAAGGGGAAGAAAAACCGAAAGGCCTAAAAGCTTCTTGGGAAAGCCCCGCGGTGTCGCACTCGCGAGATTCTTTTCTGTTAGCCAGGGCTCAGTGCGGTGGCAAGAGCCGGGCCCCCTTTTTCATGGGTTCCTTCCTTGTCTGTGGGAGGCTTCCGATGGGATGGCTCAGTTTGATGAGAAGGGGGCAGGAGCGAAGGACTAGGGCGAAGAAGACTGGAAGGTATACAAGGAGGCGAAAACAACATACGGAGTAGAAAAGGGGCAGGTACTAAGTAGATGGTGGGAAAGGACTCCATACGACGTACCGAGTCAGAGAGGGAAGGAGCAGCCGCCGTCTGGGCGGCATCTCGTTTGAGGCATCACCACGACGGGGAAAGAAACTTCACCACCATCGACTCTCTCAGTCGAAGCAAAAAATAATGGGGACACACTGTCTCGTCCGGAGTATTCTCATTACCAGACTCCTTTCCCAAGACGACCGAAACGCCCACCACTACAGCCGTCTTCTGGAACAGCACCCCGCGCTATGACGGAACAATAATCTCTCTCAGCACGGAGTACAACGTAATTACCAGCCGCCCGTTTGACTAGTGAAATGGCACCTCGCCCGGAGGTCTCAAGATGACCCAAGACGCAGACTTTGCTTGACTGGAAAGAGCATGACTGGCAGGAACGAGCAGAACGCTCACCGTCTTTGTTTGGAAGATGGCACTAGGTAAAGCTTCCCGGGCTTCCGTTTTCACTAACAGCCTCCCAACGTCACGAAATGGAGGGTGGCTAGCAGTTAGTGCAGCCACGGACAGGGCATATCGTCCACTTGCTTTTGCTCTTGCTCTTGGGCGCTTGGCGATTGTTGGTTAGTCACGACTGAGCGCAAATGGCCTCTCATTTTGCGGTGAGCAAGCGCTGTTTTCATTTTCCCGGCCGTGTCCATTGGTTAAACCAAGAGAAAGGGTTGGTGCAGCCCGTCATCCACTCTGTTTTTCGACGTTGAATGCGTCTGATCTCTTTACATATGCGTACACAGCAAAAGAAATAAAGAACATTGTGAGCGTCTTTGCCCCATATCATTTTTTGTTCTCCACTGTGTCCTTTTGTCATCTTTTCAAACAGTGGGCAGGGTTGCGGGTGGGTATTTATCCACAATTTTTATTGTAACGGCATGGGTACCGTCCGGTTGGAGCAGAAGCTTCCGATGTCCCTTTGTTCCCTTGTCCTGCACAAAAGAGCCCATTCCACGAAGTTATGATACTAGCAGCCTGGTCAAATCAGCCAAGGAGATGTGAGATGTGTTGCAGCGCAGGATGCTCGTGGAAGCTTCGGCGGACACTGCTTCGAAGGAAGCAAGATACGAACAAACTTTTTACATGTTTTTTCAACCCTTTCCAAGTACAGACACTTGCATTGGTCTGATTCTTGTTGATGCCGGTGCTGGTGTGGGAGCGATATGAATAGATGCCCCTCCATCAACATGCAGGGCTCGACATGATGCGAACTTCATTGTGTACACATACATACCCCGTACTGATGTATGATACGGGGAAGAGGGGAGCTTGCTTGCAACTTGGCTGCACGAAGCATCCTTTTGCCCTTGAGCGAAGGAGTGCAAGTCATGCTTTGACCGGTCGGTGTAAATCGCTGCTTACTAGCCATTGAGCACGCACTTTCTGGATGCAATCATCGTGATCTTCCTCCGTGCAGGGTCAACGCGCAGCCTGTGTTCACATGATGTGAATCGAATGCGCCCCGAATTAAGTGTAACTGGGGCCGCTGCTTATCACCAAACTAGCTCGCGCCAGGCCTGCCCTTGCTCGCTTGTTGATTGCGGAGCGTGGTGCAAGAGATATCCCTTAGTCGTGTCTTACTATTTACACATCGGCTGCGGGCTCTTGGTCCGTACGACTGAGCATCTTTGTATATGTATCCGAGTAATTTGTGTCCCTCCTTTGCTGGGGAATGTTGCGCGGACGGGAATGTGTGTGTGTGTGTGCAGAAAAGAAGAAGTGAAGTGCCAGTACTCCGTGGCCAGTAGCCAGTCGGCCAGCAGAGTAGCATTGATAGGACGCGATATTTCTGTGTGTGATAGAGGGACGGGAGCAGCAGCATGCCATCTACCCACCTGCAGCAATTATCCAATGTTCCTGACGGATGGTGGTTCGCAACGCCCATCACCGCCGCCTCCACGACTGCCAGAAGGATATATCCTCTACAACATGCGGATCGGTGAGGTCGTGCGTCGTGACTTTGTGTATACTCTGTACAGCGCCTTCTGTTCCTATTTGTACTCGCCTACCTTGATTGCTCTCGTCTGTGTATCTTTTCTGTGCCTTTTGTGCCTTCCCCGCGTGAGATGCTCGTGTTTCCCTGCTGGGCGCCTCATCATCGCCTTGTCCATCGTGCCATATGCTGGTCACCGGCCCATTTCAACAATCAGTTTGCAACGTGCCTCGTTTCATGTTGTGTCTGTTGGTCACCAAATTAGGATCCTTTGTTATTGTTGTTCTATCCCCTCGACAGAAGATTCCAAACGAGTGAATATGCCCGTCAAGGTTATGCCGGCAATCTTGGAATGGCTTTGCTTGCCGAGGAAGACTCCACCACACAACATAACCTTTGCCTCCTTCCACCGGGGCCATCCATGGCGCGTTGGACTAGTTAGGCCAGCTTGTGGCGAGGCGTTTCATCGGCGAACCCCCCCCCTGGATACAGAGAACCGCGAACGAACACTCGTAATACAAGGACTTTGCTCTCCCCACAACTCAATTTGGGCACCATATCGCGCCTAACCAGCAGCCCATGATTTGGGCGCGCCGTATGAGATCCCAGCAGTGCCGACTTGCCGAACTCGTTCATGGCTTGAGCAGGATCAAATAAACCTCCGCTACCTCCTCCTCCTGGACGTTTGGGATGACAGCCGTTGTACAACGTACTCCGTAAGGAGTAGCCAATCTGCTTCTAGAAAGACCCCAGTGCAGGTGGTGACGTCTTTTCGACGATTTGCTCGGTCCTTTTTCATGCCACTCGTTCGCCCCATCACACAGGCCCCCTGTTTTCTTTCCTTTTTCTTCAGCAACGCAGAAGGCGGTGAGCAAGTCGCATCACTTCGCACCTGGCCTGCTGACCACCACATTTGCCAGACGTGGGTGCGGGAGGCATTTTCATACTTGTCGATGTCCTGTGATAGTAAAAAATAGGATGCAATACGTAAGGAGCAACAAAGAGTGCGAAACAATCAAAGAGCTATAACGCTGTGAAAGCCCACTTACACCGTGTGGCGTCGCTGCTTGTTCGCTGCTTATTCGGGGGATATTGTCCGCCATCGCTCTGGCCTTGTCGATACGTGGAGGTTAAAATCGCAAATAACGCCCCAGGCGCAGTTGTTCATCCCACTCCATAAAAATCAAAAGCCAGCAACGTTAAATCTCGATATTCGGCCGCGGTTCGCTTGTGCTGTCCGTTTTGTTTCCTCTCTCTGCATACATGCAAGGCCATTGTTTTAAAACCAAGCTGCCCCGTCATCGCTTCGTCCGTATGCCGACACATTCCGCCGCAACGCGCATGTTTCCAGGTTCTGACTGCAGCGCGGCCGCATTAGATGCCGATGCGGGTAAGATACGTGTATGCAGAACTCGAAATGCTGTGGATGCCCGGTACGCGTACTTTGTAGGAAATTAGATGTGGCTGCCCAGCCAAGATGCACCTGCGACAATAAGGGAGCTCCTCGCGACCCTCCACCATGTCAGGATCTTGCCGTGAATCGTGTGTTGTGATCGAGCTGTGGCCGAATTGTGACCAAAGTGCGACTTTGCTGTCAGCGCTTCTTTCATGTCGCTTGCGGCCGTTTTTTGTGCTCGGCTGCAGTTCTCTGCGCTCTTCGTTGCCATTTGTTGCGTCATTGTTCTGTTTTACATGTCGTACGTAGTACACTTGCGTCCCTGTGTGCCGTTCGGCTTGTTGGCCGCTGGTCCGGCCGCGATGTCTTGCTGAGCAACAGGCGTTCGATGTGCCGAAACGTGACTGTTGCCCAAATGGAAAGAGCGTCTGAGATTACGGCATGCTTCGTATCACCTGTGATCCGTTGTGACTGACAGTAGCTGGCTGCGCCTTCCCGTTCGGAAAGAAGAAGAGAGAGAAAGTAAAGGATACGTGTGCTTGTTGGGCAGGTGGCAGGCAGTTTGTGCGCTGGCTGTGCTGCTCTTGCCTGTTGTTGACGTTGGCGCCCAACAGTGACAAAGTACACAGAATTCCCGCTTCTGGCAATTACACAAACAAGGAAGGAGCAACACAGCATCATCACTCTGTGCACAGGGGTAGCATCCTTCCGCGCGGTTTGCACGATTGTATTGGTCGCGCCTTCCATCCAACAATGAAAGTTTACACTTGCCGTTTATTTTGTCAATCCTCTCACACCCCTTTTTCCCCGTCGACAACAAGTTTTCCCTTCTTTGTGCCCCCTTTCACGTCGACACTTTTTCCCGTTTGGCCCATCACACCACGCCTTTCTTTTTCGTTCTCACTGTGTCCCCCCAATTGCATCTCGACACCACCATCCATTTGTTTTACCTGTTTGTACTTTCTGGGAAACAAAGGTACATCCAAATCACATCCGCCTTTGCCTCCTTACGGACAGCTGCATGACCTGCCTCTACCCGTTGGTAGTCGTCGCCTCGAAACTCGCTTTGGCCAATGCAGAGTCCTTTTTTCCACATCGGCGAATGCCTCTTGCCCGCGGCTTACACATTTTGCTTCGCCGTTGACAGCAGCTCTGCCGCACGCCTTGGAGGGAGAGAGCAAAAAAAACCAGCCCCTCCTCTGCCTCCAGACTTCAATATTACCACTCGATTCACCGCCTCTATCTGCACGAACGGTCATGCTTCCCATTGTATTTCTATTAGCTGTCTTGGGGCTGGCAGCCGAGCGCCTCCACGCACTCACGCGGGGTCATAGAACAATATGATTCTGGCCGGATGTCGACGTGCTGGTCGGTGCTCTGGTCCACTGTATTGGCGTGACAGGCTCCACTACACTACACCACAGAAGCGATGTGCCTATGGAGTAGCGTTACGCTGGCTTTTGTGGCAGCGTGGCCCACAAGACGTCAATAGCATGCTGGGAGTGTTCTTTCCGAGCTTCTTTTCCTTCTGTGGTCCCTGCCCCGTCTCACTGAGAATATTCAGTCTTTTTTTTTATTTGTTCATCTTTTGCTCGACCAGCAAAGCGCCCGTGCGGTACGCGCACCACTTCCACCGCATCCACATTGTCCCTTGCCCGTTCTTCGTCACCGCCAAGTGGCCAAACAGATTGTAGAGGGGCCGGAATACGAGCAGCAATACTCCGTATCTTACCTGATACTCCTGTTGCTGCTGATGCCGTTATAGGGCTGCTAAGATGCATTCGCCAGATATGCCGGGGAGCTTTCCACCTTACAGTACGACTGACTGCTATTTGAGTTTCCGTTTCTGACACTACATACCGACTACTTTCTCCCCTGCCTTTGATGCATCCATACGACATAAAGCACGATCAATTAAGGCAGGTAGTGGACACGGTCAGCAGTGACACGAAAATAGACACAACAAGCCCTGCAAGCTGCATGCACGCTTTACCGCCGCAAGTGCCCTGCAAGACCGCTTCCTCCGACGCTACCAGGCGGTCTCATGTTCTTTTTTGTTTCCTTGTCCAGCTTCCCTCGACAGGCGGTATGCATGTCCGCTTCCATGCCCCAACGGGTAGGCTCAACCATGCTTCAAACCAATACATGCTCCCATACCGCTGCCTGCCCAGCCTGCCAGCTTACACAAAATTGCGTACCCGACCCATATATGTATGTGTACGAGGCTCGCATTTTACCATGCATCTCTTGGTGGATTGGCCTCACATAGGCGTGCAGAACAACGGGCGAAGTACCGGCCGACAGACAGCGACTCACACATGAAAGTGAGGCGAGAAATCAAGAATGTAACCACGCTTTCAAACGGTCAACCGGCCGATGCAGAGACCCTCTCTGCCTTCACCACAATGGATTGTACACCGGTCGCTCTCGAAGGCGGTACAGCAGCCTCAAAGTGTCTGAGACCGAGGCGAGTCCGATGTCAAAGAGCCTCTCTGGTGGCAACCAAAGACTCCAACTGCCACAACTGCCATCGCTGCCACGACCTGTCATTACCTGCCACACACGGCGGAGGATACAGAAAGATCTCAAGAACAAGCGCTTTGTACACAGGGGAATGCGTGCACAATAACCGCGTATGCCGCAAGTCGTCGTCCCTCCGTTGCACTACCTCTATTGTGAGACGAAAAGACAGGCCAGCGCAAGGGGTTCCGCAGGCCTGCGGGTGCTTGAACGTGGCTGCAAAAATTGCGGAGCGTCTGTGTCCCCTTGCATTTCCTGCAGCTTATGTTTTTGGGGTTTTTTTTTGTGACAGAGAAGAGGTGGCAAGAGTAGGCCGTTCGCAGAGGCTGCGGTCGCACTGCACACCGATATGTTGCTTGGCCGAGGAACTCAGCTGTCTGCCACAGTTGCAAGATGTCTGCTTTATTAACGCACAACAAAAAGCAGCGTTCAGGGACAGAACAGCAGCGCATTGGGATGAGTCCTCACAACGCTCCGCGCCCTGCACGATAATTTCTTTCCCACCTCCACCCTGGCTTCATGGCCTTGGAAACAGACCGGATTGACTGGGTTATCCCACGCTCCAGGACCGCAACCGCTTCGTCCTGGGAAGGCCATCCCTGCCCGTCTTTCGAGACAGCCAGCGAGCTAGCACGCGCTAGCGTACCAGAAGCCATATTGCTACGGAGGTGGGTGAGCCAACCTGTTGGACCCAGGCCCCGGAATTTGTCTTGAAAGGAGCCCGTCGAGCGGCACATTTTATTGATTTATTCTCTGGACTGGGACCCGGCTGAGCCTTTCTTAGTTAGGCCTCCCAAATGATCTACCTTCTGGTGCCCTGGCATTTTTGTCTGAGCTAGTGGTCATGGCTGTCACCGCTTGTTTCCCCGACCAGCGGCCCCCATGGCGCCCAAAGAAAAAGGAAAGAAAAAAAAAGCCTTTCTTTGCATTCTCCCTCGACGCACCCCCCCTTTTCTTTCCCCCTTGTCCTCGCCCCCTTGGATGCCTTTTTTCTTTTTTTTTCTTCTCGAAAACAAAGGCGTTTAGCCCTGCTATTTCCCTTTTATGTACTCCGTATTGTGGGAGCTCAACACCAGATGGGTCCGGTGACCTTGTCTCAGCCCTTTCTGACGAGCTACAACGCAAATGCGAACCCATATATCCACTGCTTCCTCTCCTTCCCACAGTCTCGGTTTTCTTTTTTTTTTCATATTGTTTGCAGTCCTCTTTACTTTTCCCCTCTACTTTATTTCTTCTCTTTACAATTTTACTTCATATTCTTCTTCTTCTTTCCTCCTCTTCCATTATTCTTGAGACAATCGTCCAAGCTTTTGTTGTTTCTGACAAAACTCGTCACCATTACAACTCACACATACCTCCGTCCCACTCTTGCACCTCTCCCTTTATTCCTAATAATATATTGCTCTGTACCTCCCTCGCCTTGTCACTTTTCTCTTTGACAGTCTTGATATTTTTCGGCCTGTCCTTCCCACCCACAAAGGAGATACGGATCAGGCCGCAAGCCTTCGCCCAATTAGACAACCCGACAACAGACACAGCTCGACTCAAGATTGCAGCGCTTGCTCTATTTTCCTGTGTCCTGCTCAGACTTTTCCAACTTCACAGAAAGCCGCTTTCTTCTTTATATACCTACCATCGCCCTCCTTTTGTTTAGATTTCCTCTCCTTCCCTCTTCTTCAACCTCATCTCACTACTCTCGCCAACGACCACACACTACGGCTACGTCTCGCACAACAAAAAGGATACACGGATCTCAGATCAACAGTCACGCACGTAATTCACCATGGCGAGAACCTCGGCCACCCCCCTTCTCGGAGGGCGGGAGACTCCCATCTCTGATCGCAAGAAGCCATTGCCGCCTTTCCCCAAGAGGCAGATGTTTGTTCTTGGTATGTCTCATCCCATGAGAGGGACGGTCTCCGTTTGGACCAAGGTGAACTTGACTGGGACATGAACTAACTTATGATGTAGCTCTTTGCCGCCTTTGTGAGCCGATTGCTTTCATGGGTATCTTTCCATACATCTACTTTATGATCCAGGACTTTCACATCACCGAAGACGAGAAGCGGATCTCGTTCTACGCCGGACTGGTCACATCAGCCTTCACATTCGCCGAGTTTCTCACCGGTGTATTCTGGGGTCGTCTCAGTGATAGAATCGGCCGCAAGCCGGTGCTGTTGACTGGTCTGGCCGGAACTGCCCTGAGTGTGGTTCTGTTTGGTTTCGCGCCAAACCTAACCGTCGCGTTGATCGCGCGTGCTCTAGGAGGTATTCTCAATGGGTATGTCCATGTCTCGGCAGACTTTCATATGGTCTTGCCTGCCCTCGGATACATGTAATGTCTGGCTAATAATAACGTCACAGCAACATTGGTGTCATGCAGACGACTGTCGGTGAGCTTGTCAAGGTAAAGGAGCATCACGGTATGTCTTGTCTCGTTTGTCTCTATTAGACTGCAGGTCAGCAGACCTCTAACGGATTTGTGAAATTTAGGCCGCGCATTTTCTGTGATTCCTGCCGTTTGGTGCATTGGGTAAGTGGCATCCTTCATCCCTCTTTATGTGGACCGCGATTTTTCCGTCAATTGCGCACACTTGTGCCTTGTTGTGGTGTGAGGTACCAAAGACAAAATACTGACATGTGTAACCGCAGCTCTATGATCGGACCTGCCATTGGCGGCGCCCTTGCCCGACCCTGCAAATTCTACCCAAGCATCTTCCCGCCCGGTAGCATTTGGGACAAATACCCGTATCTGCTCCCGAACCTGTTCAGCGCCTGCGCCGTTTTCGTTGGCCTCATCGCCGGCATCTTCTTCCTCGAAGAGACGCACCCGGTGAAGAAGCACGAGGTCGACCGCGGCATCATTCTTGGCCAGAAGATCCTTGCTAAGCTGTCGTGGAAGAAAGAATCTTCTGAGAGCAAGAAGCTCCGCATACTGGCTGAGGAGGAGCCGCTCATTGACTCTGACGACCAGCTCCCCGGCTACCAGACCACCGAGGCATCGCCGAACCTTGTCTCCCGCGACAGCGACGCCAATCTCCCGGAAGTCAGCACCCTCGATCCCCTCGACCTGGACACAGCAAGCAAGCCCATCAAGCCCGCCGAGATTCTGTCGACATCGAGTATTTTCACGAGACCCATTATCCTCAACACCATGTCGTTCGGCATCCTTGCTTTGTACGTTATTCCTCACAGTCATCTCTACATTGCGACCCCCAAACATGAACTAACAGACAAAACAGCCACACCATGACCTTCGACCAGCTTCTGCCAGTATTCCTGAGCACCGCCCCGCCCAGCGGTAGCGACATCGACCTTCCGTTCAAGTTCAGCGGTGGCTTCGGCTTCGACAACCAGACCGTCGGTATCGTCATGGCCGTGCAGGGCTTCTACTCGCTTCTGTCTAACACCTTCCTTTTCCCTTGGGTCATTGGCCGGATCGGTCCCCTGCGCCTTTTCCAGCTTGTCGCCATCCCGTACTTCATGCTGTACCTGGTCACCCCCTACCTGGTTCTGCTTCCCGACAGCATCCGCATGGCCACCGTCTACCTTGTCATCATCTGGAAGTGCACCTTCTCGACACTTGCGTACCCGAGCAATGCCCTCATCACGATGCACCTCGCTCCCAACCCGCTCCAACTGGGCACCGTCAACGGCGTTTCTGCGTCGGCAGCCAGCTTGTGCCGTGCATTCGGCCCCACCATTTCCGGCTTTCTGTACGCTGTTGGCCAGGAATCGGGCTTCTCTAGCTTGCCATGGTGGTGCGCCAGCTGCGTGGCCATCATCGGTGCCTGCGTTGCGATGCAGCTGACGGTGCCCGCAGAGAAGCTGATGGAGAAGGCGGAGGATGTCGAGACCGCTCCGCTGCTGCAGCCATGTGCTGCACCAGTGACGGCCACAGTTCTCCTTGACGAGGAGGAGTAAAAAAAAAATAAGGCGCGATTTTGTTTTTTGTCTGTTGAGCTGATTTTTTCTTCTTCCATTATTCCCCCTTGCCGTTTGCCATTTATGACTTTTAATCATTCTTCTTTTTTCATCTCCCTTGCGATTCAACGCCTTTTTGCATTTATGCATGGAGTACCGAGAGAACAACGACCACATTTCTTATTGCATGTTTTCTTTCTGCCACTTTACACATTTTTGCGCCTTCTTCTTTTTCATACCACTCTATTGTGTATTGCATTTTATGGGATCTTTTCTATCTACGGGAGTGACATTGGAATAGGAAAGGGTTATACACCACATAACATACACGCTGACGGGAAAGCTGGTGGGTAACACATTTATTTGGGAATGCTTTGACAGCACAGTTCAATCATGGGTCTATGGTTGCTTTTAATGCAGTTACAATTCTATTCAAGCCTGAATTTTAGCATATTCATTTCATTGGAATTTTTGTGTACATTCGGTTGTTTCCTTCTTCCAAAAATAATCGAAGAAAAATTCTAGCCTTTATTTTTTTTTTTTTTTTTTTTTTAAAATTGACTGAATATGCTGAAAATTAAACAGAAAAGTTTCTTGCTAATCAAAGTATGTACAGAATAACAAGCACAGCGACAGCAACGACAGCAACGAGCCGACAATACATACTATCTTTTATATGCATCACAGCGTTACTAGAAGTATGCAAGCCACCGCGTTTAATAAGTCGTATGTTGCCGACACCGACAGCATGGAAACGCGGCCGGGGTTCCACAAATTGGCTGGCAAAGGGCTCCTCCCAAAGCGACCCTGCAAGTTGAATGCATTATCATGAAATAAAGTACTTTTACATCTAAAAAATAAAAGGCATTGTTTTCTTATCCGATCGTTGTTCAATTGCCCAGATTCAACTTGGCTTTTGGGGCCTCAATTGACTATCCGGTAAGAGGGGAAGAGTTGAGGCTGTCGCATTTTACACCTATGCAGGCAATAGACTCTATTAAATACACGTCAATCTCCAAATGCTTCTGTGCTCCGTACACCGTGCTCCGTATTTGTGTATGCCGTCTTCGCTCACATACTTCAAACCTGCTCCGTCTTACTCCGTACAGCTTGGAGAGTCAGTCTTCCCCCACGCGCGCCTGATTCAAGCTGGGGTCAAAAAAGAGAAAGAGTGGGGGAGAGTCGGGGGAACGTTCGATAGCAAATACACGTAAAGAAAAAAAGGCAAGGATTATGGACTAAGCTAGTATTATGAATGGCGTCCGTTGATTGGCCAAAACTGCCATCTCTTATCGCAAAAAAGTCATGGGCACCGAGCACGTCGGCAACGGGGGTGGGAGACGAGACAGGCGAAAACAAGGGAAAGAACTACCTGGCAAGTGGAGAAGGGAAAAATGCAGAACCGGAGGAAAGAATGAAGGGAGAGAAGAAGAAAAGAAAAAGAAAGACTAGAAGTACGGAGTAAAGCAGTGAAAGTTGGCAAAAGTCACTGCAGGCGCATTCTGCAGCAGCTCGCGGCGTTCGCCCCTTCCGTTCTGAAAGACTAAAAGAAAGAGAACAAAGACGGCGGGAGCGGCATGTCTAGCTAGGCCAGCGCTTTCCTAGACGGGCATATCAACGGGTTTATTTCACGCACCGACGCCGTTGCCTTTTTCGCCCTGTTTCTTTTTTCGATTTGATTTCTCTTAGACCTTTTGGTCTGTCAATTGCCAATGAGTGGCCCAAATCTAATCGTACTTTCTCCCCTTTGCTAATCTCCCCTTGGCTGTTTTGTCTTTCGCCCGAGTAGTAGCCTTTTCCCTGCTCGTAAAATATTCTTTCGCAAGGCGACTCGAGAATCGTGGTTTCCCCCGCGTCTTCATTTTTACGTGCGACTCCTTTGCTCCTTCCTTTTCGTGCTCCGTGCTTTCCCTCTACAAGTTTTGCGCCTCTCCATCGTTGCTTCTTTTTCTACGACGTATTGCAGCCTCTCTGATTGCGCACACGGCAGGCGCGATCCCAACAACCCCGGCGACTCCTTCCCTCACAAAAGGTTCCGGCTCACCTGCCTCACCTCACCGCCGACCACAAAAACCGGCCAGCCTCTTTCCTCTCACCCTCTGCGTACGAGCACTCATTCTCTCCTGCACGCATCGACGACGGCTGCGCCGGCATCTTCAAGTCTCCAACATAGTACGCCGACAAACACTCGATTCGACTCCCGACATCGACAGATAACGCGCCGACTGAGAATCTACAGCGTGCATACTATGGGGCCGGGGCGCTCTGGCGGTGACAACGTCGACGGAAGAGAATAGCTAGGGAAGCGTGTTTCCTTTTCATTCCCTCGCTTTCTTTCTTCGCCCTCAACCACTACTCTTTCTCCTTGTATCCTGATAAGCGTGGAACTGTGCGCCGATCTCACCGGCTGAGCCTTTTTACACCTCGTTTTTCGACGGATCTCGGGGCGGGTCTTTTCCCTGACGCTGCATCTGCCACGCAGAGCTCTCAGCCGCGTGCTTTCACATCTTTCCCTCTCTTCCTCATTTAAATTTCACGCCCGACAACCATGCCGGCCCACGCGCCTCCATCACCGGGCACTGTGCCAGCCGCCAAGAGGATACGGCAGTCCTCGCCCGAGCGCCATTCACCCGAACCCGGAACGGCGGCAACGACAACAGAAGCCGTGCCCGAAACCGCGACAACATCACCAACCGACGACCACGTTGCCAGTGGTGCGGCCAGCGGTGCCAATGGAGCCAGCGCGAGCGCAGCTGCAAGCTCTTCCGGTGGCGGCGGCGGCGGCGGCAAATCCAACCAGAGCAGCAACTTCCGCAATGTCAGCGCGTGCAACCGCTGCCGCTTACGAAAGAACCGTTGCGACCAGCGGCTGCCCAGTTGCGTGAGTTGTGAGAAGGCTGGGGTGGCCTGTGTAGGCTACGATCCGATTACAAAACGAGAGATTCCGCGAAGCTACGTCTACTATCTGGAGACACGAGTTGAGCAGTTGGAAACTCTGCTGCGAGATAACAAGATTGCTTTCCCGCCAGCCGAGGAACTCGAGCATTCGAGTACCATGCGATCCCCGACAGAGGGCGTCCGCAGCGGCGCATTTGCAGACCAAGCCAAAGGCGGCGCTTCGAGCAGTGACCTTGACGCGAGCGGAAGTGGAGGTGGCAGTGGCAGTGGCAGCGGTGCTTCTGGCGAGAGCAGGGCCGACAGCCGAGCCAACAAGCAGCAGCACCACCATAACGACCACGACGAGGACGGCAACGGAGCCGCGTCGGCAACCAGCCGGATACAGAAGCTGGTGGCCCGCGCCAACTTGACTCGAGATCAGGGCACGTCCAACCCGCGGCATCTGGGCGCGGCGACGGGTGTGTCCTTTGCGCGCGTCGTCTTTGCTGCTGTCCAATCGTCTGTCTCCGACCACAAATCGATTTCTGACAAGGGTAATGTCCGTCCCTACAAGCCCATTGCGGGCAACGGCTCCGTCGGTACCGGCACATCGATGCGCGACTCCTTTTTCGGCCTCCACACGAAACCGACTATCCACCCAGCCGTCTTCCCGGATCGTGAACTCGGACAGAAGCTCGTCGGCCTATACTTTGAGCACGCCAACCCCCAGATACCCGTTCTCCACCGCGAGGACTTTATGCAAATGTTTGAGAGGGCCTATGCGAAAGAAGGCCGTGTGCGTGGACCAAAGGAGCTGTACATGCTCAACATGGTGTTTGCCATTGGCGGTGGCATCATCGTCGGCGACCACGGCAAGAACGAGGACGGTGATGGCGACGGCGACGAGAAGGACGGCGAGAGCGGAGAGCACAGCCGGGGCGGCCATCGGAACCGTTCGAAGCAGTGCCAGCCAGAAGAGTACCATGCCAGTGCCATTGTGCACCTCGAGGCTTGCTTGAGCAACAGTGGAGGTGGCCTGGAAGAGCTGCAGGCGGTCTTGCTGTTGGCCAACTTCGCCCTGCTGCGTCCCGTTCCTCCAGGTCTTTGGTATATCACTGGTGTTGCCGTGCGCCTTGCTGTCGACCTGGGACTTTATTATGAAGAGGGCAAGGATGTGGAGTCCGGGTTGAGCTCGAACGCTGCGGCAAACGAGGCTTTGATGCGCGAGCGTGGCCGTCGTGAATACGTGCGCGATCTCCGGCGGCGACTATGGTGGTGCACCTACTCCTTCGACCGACTTGTCAGCGTATGTGTCGGCCGGCCGCCCGGCGTGTCTGATCTTGTCATGACGACCGAATATCCTTCACTGCTCGACGACCGCTATATCACACCCAACGGCTTCCTCCGAAAAGAGCACGACCCTTCAGAGCCGACCTACAAGCGTGTGGCCTACCACTACTTCCACCTACGTGTGCTGCAGTCGGAGATTATCCAGGTGCTCCAGTACCAGCAAGCACAGGTTGCCTTGGTCGCGTCGACGGAAAAGAACCACCCACTCATGTCTGCCGGCCTGCCTTCACCTTTCCTCGCCAAGTTTGAGTCGTTCCGGACGTGGCGCATCGATATCGACCGCCGGCTGTATAAGTGGAAGACAAAAATGCCGCCAAAGCCCGACAATGGCGTCGCCTTTTCCACCGAGTTCCTGGAGCTCAACTACTGGCAGTGCATTATCATGCTGTACCGCCAGAGCCTGAGTGTGCCGCCCATGTTTGAGGGCGAATACCACACGTCCAAGGAGGTCAACAATCCGACACCCTACCAATCCGAGCTGCGCGAAGACGAAGACCGCGTTTACCTCAAGGTCGCCGAGGCTGGTCAGAGAATCCTGCGGCTGTACCGCCAGCTGCACCTGATTGGTCTGGTCAATTACACTTACTTGGCGACACATCACCTCTTTATGGCGGGTATTTCGTATCTCTACGCCATCTGGCACTCGCCCATTGTGCGCAGTCGACTGGTAAGTCTCCCCACAGCGATGGGAAAAGTATAAACTAGAGTAAGCAACTAATCATTTCTAGAGCATGGATGAGGTCGACTTCACGATCCTGGCGGCCACTTCGGTCTTCTCTGACTTGATCGACAAGTGCCCTCCCGCCGAGGCTTGCCGCGATGCTTTTGACCGCACAGCAAAGGCGACCATCAAAATGGCCAACTCGACCGGTGGCTTTGGACAGACGGCGTCCTTCCACTCGTACCAGTCCCGCCGGCAGTCCAGAGGAGCAGCCGACGGCCAGCGTCTGGACTGGGGCTTCTCGCCAAGCGACGTCTCACCAGTCATGTCAACAACGTCTGCCGCACCTGGAGGACAAAGCACTGCTCCGCCCAGCAACCACCGCCAGCACCAGTCGCACCAGTCGCACCAGCCCGGCACCGACCCGTCTCGCCAGCGGCAGTTCCAGCAGCAGCAACAGCAGCAGCGCTACGACCAAGCAACCAACGACGGTTACGCATCGACACAAATGCACCCACAGCAATATCGCGGCCCGGTCAAGACGGAGACGGACGTCCTCCCCATGATGCAGTCTGCATCCAACGTGCCGCGAAGCAATGCCAGCTCTTACGAGATGATTAGTACGCCCGACGGCTCGGCTGTCGACCCGTCGTCCATTCTGGCATCGCCAACTGTCCAGCAACGGCAGCAGCAGCAGCAGCAGCAAGGCATGTCGCCCATGGCTACTAGCTCGATGCAGGGCACGCCAACTCCGACGGCACCGACTGCTCCGGCCTATCTCAACCAGATGCAGCAGCAGCAACAGAGACAACAAGTCCAGCATCAGCAGCAGCAAGGCGGTGCCGTGTACACACCAAACAGCCAGACCTTTGCCGACCTGCAGGGCATGGAGTTCCTCCAGGAGCTGAATGCCAACAACGGCGACGGTGCCGGGCCCATGGTCGGTGGCGTCGGTGGCATGATGGGCGATCAGCAGATGGACTTTGGCCTCAACTTTGGCTGGGAGGGAATGCACCACGATTTTAACGATGGCCAGCAGCTGGACTTGTTTGATGGGTTCTTCTTTGGCGGCCAGCAAGGCGGTAACGTGGGAGGTGCAGGCGGCAATCCAGGCGGAATGTGAAGAGAGAGGTAGAGATGAAAAGAAGATGAGGTGTTCTGTAAGAAAGATTGGTCTATCGACGTATATTTGGTAGATACCCCCATACTCGCTTTTTTTTTAACTTCTTTTGGTATATTATTTTTATTTGGATACTATGGGCATATTTGGTAATAGTCTTGGCGGCGGCATCTTAAGCTTAAAAGAATATAGGAGATGCACGCATTTGTTTACATTGAATCAACGAAACATACCTCCGTGTACGACGTATATTTGACTAGATATGGCAGAAAGCTGGCAGAGATAGAGGAAGAAACGCAGAGCAACAAGCAGAAAGGACAGACCCCAGTAAAAACAAATCGCTCGCTAAACCCGTTTATGAAATGCAAAATAAAGAAACACCCGACTATCCAATACAAACTCCAAATCAACAGATTTCTCGAACTTCTGCACCTATCTTCTACCTCCGCGCACCCCTCCGGGTGCTTCCGTTCCGCCTTGACCGCCGGCCCGGGCCTGACGAATTCTCCTCGATTACCACAACCTCGTCATCGCTTTCGTCACTCTCCTCTACCCGTGACCGTCTCCGCCGGCGATCGTGGTCTGACTCTTCCTCCTCGACAACAATCTCGTCGTCCTCGCTGTCGACTGTCTCAACAACTGACGGGCCGGGCCGCCGCCCTGCGCCGCCGCCACTGGCCCGCCGTATCCGCTCCTCCTCCACAACAATGCGCTGCACACGCTCAGGTGGGTCCACAATCACGGGCCGTACCCGGCTGCCGCGGATCTCCACCGTCTCCCGTCCACTCCGTCGGCGACGGCTGCTGCTGCCGTTGTGGTGGCGATGGCGCCGCGCACGGCGCTCGTCACGCCGTGAGACAAAACTGGACGCGCCGCCAAAACTGGAGGCATCGACCTCGACGACACTGCCGCCGCCACTTAAAAAGCCGCGGCCAGGGCTGTCGTTGCCAAAGTTGACGAGGCTGTAGAGGAGGAACATGATCAACAGAAAGCCACCGACGGCACCCAGAGTGATGCCGACGACAGTACCCGCGCTGGGACCGGACGTATTGGCGCCGTAGATGGCAGGAATCAAACTGGTATGCGCGGCGTCTCTTGCGGCGAGGACGGCATCGGCAGGGGCATCGAGTGTCGAGGAGGGTGGTGTTGTTCGGGCGTCGAGACGTTGTGGAGGCGCATCTCTTGGGAGGTTCTGGGCAAAGTCGGGCGGTGGGGAGGCTCGTCTGTTTTCGAGAGACGCGAGCTGCGCCGCGCGCAATCTCGGGGCCATATCGTCTTGTCGTCGATGGATATTGGTAGTTTTCAGCGATATTTCTTGGCAGTAGATGTTGGTGATGCCCAACGAGAGAGAATTTGCGCAATGCACACTGCTAGAGGAAAGGTGGCCGAGAAGTATCGCAAGGCAGGCTAGGCAGGATGTAGGACGAGGTCGTCGGGCGTGTAACGCAGGGTGACGATGCGCCGTTCGGGTGGGACGTCAAATGTTGTCCTGTTATGTTTATTTCATAAAGAGGGGCAGATCGAGCAAGGATGATGTCGAGATCAAGAGGAGATGCTGTGAGAGCAAAAGTAAAAGGAAAAGTGAGGCTCGGGCTTGTCCCCCACGATCGACAGGAACGTCACTGCGCAAAGGAATGCGGGCTGGTGTCTCGGGCACGACCGCTGGGATTTCGAGCGCTTCGAACGAGGCGAAATCTGCAGACGAACACCGAAGAGCAGAAAAGAAAGGTGTGCAGTGGAACGTGATCCAGACAAAAGGACATAAAGATAGAAAAGCTCAAAACGCAAGAACGTGTGGATGGTTTGTGTTGACAAGGGTAAGTTTTATCGGGTTGACTGGCTACGACAAGACACTGATTTGAAATAAGATAAAAAGAACGGGAAAAGGACCTGCCCATCCAAATGAGCCTCACTCACAGTTCACACTCTGAGACCCAACTCTGCGCTCTGGCTGCAGGATGACGGCGGGCGCATCTCTTTGGTAAAAGAGCGATTGCGTACGTCGTACTCCGTACTGTTTGGGCAAGGGTGGGTTGTTTTGCGCGTGGCTGCAGCAACCAGCTACAGGTTGCGGGATGAGTGGAGATCTGATTGGGTGAGGGGCGCTTTGGGGTGAATTGTGCGCAGCCATGATCCCTGTCGATGTTGTGTAAATAGACGGAAGTCATAGAAAAGGGAACACAAAAACACTGAAGAGACGAAACAATTGAAAGAAGAAACAAAAGAAACAGAAAACCAAAAAGATCAAAAGAAAAAAGGAAGCACATGGGAATCGAGTCTGAAAGAATCTGAAAGAAAATATGGGTATCGTTGCGTCATGCGGATTGTGAGGTTAGAAGACGTTCTGTAGTGCCGTCTCGTCCAAAAGTACGTCGTACTGTGTAAACAAAACAAAAAACCAAAAAGGGTCCAACTATCTTCCATCGCCGCCAGTATTTTTAGTCGCATTTTATTCCGTGATTTAGTGCTCCGGCCCAACGCTGTATTCAAAAAGGCCGGCATAAAATCCTCTCGTCCCATCATTACACAAATCCACGGATGCCGCGGATTCCTGATCCCGTCGGCTTCTTGTCTCTCTTGTCACCGGGATCTTCGCTCTTTTTGCTGTCCTTGCGCTCTTTGCGCAAGGAGTTTTGTACGCCGCCTAGAACTAAGCGTTAGTACAAGTTATCACGGAGACACAAATTAGTTTGAACAAGGGTGAAGGTGAAATGAGACATACCCCTCCCGTAATATCTCTCGGCTTGCGGGCTTTTGCTGCCCGGTGCTTCTCCAGTAGGAGCAGGCCCCGATGGCGTCGACGGCCGCCGGACGACCGTGCTGGGCGACGACACGGCCGATCCAATGCTGGTCGACATCTGCGCTGCCCAGGCACCTGGCGATGCGGCATCAAACGAGCCTGCGTCGGACGCCACACGCTGTCTGTGCCGGTTTGTACCACTGCCGGCACTGCTGACGCTGCCGCGCATAGCAATCGGCTGCGACCGACGTGCGCCAGAGTTGTTGTTATCCATCTCCGGGTCCGACAGTGCGGCGGCAGCGGCCATCTGTGCATCACCGCCACTGCGGGGGGAGACGTAGTTGGGTTCGTCGTATGGCGGGCTCGTGCTGAACTCGAGTCTCTTGGACTCGAGGAGTGTATACCGGCGCATCAGCCGGGCGTGCTTCTTTTGCAGCTCGAGATACTTGGCGCGGCTGGCGGCCAGTGCGCTGTCGACCTGCGAGCGCGTCTCCGAGAGGTTGACGCCGTTTCCCGGGGTGGCCTCACCGAGAGTCTCGTTGAGCCTGGCGTTCAGGGCGACTACCTGGTGCTGGTAGTAGGTTCGTGTCCGGGCTAGGTCGGCCTCCCGCGCTTCGAGCTTCATCTGCAGAAGCTCCAGCGTACCCTCCAGCCTGGACACTTCTTCTTGTGTCTGCTCGAGCTGCATCTCTAGCTTTTGGCTCTCGCGCTTAGCCGCCTCCAGCGTCTTGACTTCTTCTTTGAGCTTGTCCAGCTCGGCCGCAGCGCTTTCGAGCATCTGCATGTCCTGTTTCGCCTTGAGCTCACGGACTTCGGCCGAGCACACGAGCGCAAGCAGCCGTGCGCCCTCCTCTTGCGACACTTTCAGGTCGCGCCGCAGAGCCTCCTCGTCGGCCGTCCACGTCTTGTGCTCTTCGCGCAGCTTCTTGAGTTTGTTGGTGAGCGAGTCGCCCCAGTTGCGCGACATGTTGCGGCTCATTTCGGCCTCCTTCTTGACCTGGGCCTCGGCCTTCTTGGCCTCTTCCAGCCGCTGCTTTAGTGTGCGGTTGGCCAAGATGAGACGCTGTGTCTCGGCTTCAGTGACGGCCTGACGGACGTTGCTGCGGCGTAGGGCACCAATGTGTGCCAAGTGCTGCTGGACCATGTAGCGCTCAAAGGTAAGGTCGTTCTTGAGGAGCAGATTCTGCCGACGCATGTCGGTCAATTTGTCCTCGCTGGGCTCGGCGTCCTTAGCAACATCAACATTGTCGATATTATCGAGATGGTGGAGCGGTGAGGGTGCGCTCAATGAAGGCTGGCGTAGAGACACCTTGGACGGTGATGTCAGCCGTTCGGGTATCGACTCCTGGTGGCTCAGTGATAGAGATTGTACGCTGTCGTTGGCCTGGCTCTGGTATATGCTCGACTTGGCGGCTCTTGAGGAGTCGCCATCCTGCACGTCGGTCCGCGAAGTCGTCTGGGAGAGCAGTGGGCCGAGCGTCGGACTATCCGTAGTGCTATCACGCCGCAAAATATCCGATGGCTGGCTCGACTGCGATGTCCTCCGCATAATGGCCGCTGGGTCTCGGCTGCTTGCCGACAGAGAGATGCCGGTCGACGCCGAAAGCCGAGCGCTGTTGGGCACCTGATCCGGCGCTGTCTCCTCCTCGACGCTGCCACTGGCAGTAGGCAAGGCTGAGCTTCTGTTTGAGAGCGAGGGGAACTGGTCCCGCAGCAGGTTACGCTGCATGATGCTGTCATTGCGGAGCGCATGTCTTTCATCCACCGAGATGTGTAGAGAGACACATTCAGCCACAACGTCGGCAGTCGCACTCTTCATCCACCGTCCAAAATCCGTCTTTTCCGACTCAATTGTCAGGCTGTAGAAGTTGGGGTGCAGCATGTGGCTCTGGCGGTACTTTTCGGAGCGGTCGCGAATCTCCGACGGCTGCACCTCCATGTCGTCCGTGTTCTTAGCATTGGCGTGGCGGAGGTAGCGTTGCGGCTTGCGGATGTAGTCCATAAAGTTGAGCGGGTACAGTCCATACAAGATATTAAAGTATCCCAGGAGGTGCGGGATGGCGATGCCGTCGATATTGGGAGAGAATGTGCACTTCTCCCAGACCTGGAAGGATGAGTTCTGTTCTGACGGACTGGCCATAGCAGCTCCGAGATCGTCCGTGATGGGCTGTTCGCGGTCCCAAAAGAGGATGCGTGCGTAGATGTTGAAGAGGGTAGGCAGGTAGGGAACAATAGAGCCCGGCATGTTCGGCAGCAGCATCGTAAGGCATGTGAGAGCCAAGGACACCACCGTTGTCGAAGTATCCATCTGGAGGCATCGCAAAAGGCTTTCGAACAGCGGCGACTTGACGATGAGGTAGAGGTGTGGCGGCT
This sequence comes from Sporothrix euskadiensis, assembly GCA_019925375.1. NCBI lineage: Eukaryota > Fungi > Ascomycota > Sordariomycetes > Ophiostomatales > Ophiostomataceae > Sporothrix > Sporothrix euskadiensis. Next base: position 87,874 of record JADHKQ010000022.1, on the reverse strand, counting down.
GGCTGTGGATGAATTCGGAGAGGAGGCTTATTGAGCGGGTGCGGTAGAACTTTTGCACAAAGAAGTCGTTGAGGGTATGGAAGAATTCCTGTGTACTTGTTAGCAATAGTCTGTGTTCTGCGTACCGATACTGCTAAGTATCACAGAAGACAACTTACCTTGGGCTTTCTCTTGCCAAAGAGAACGAGGACCTCCCGGATAGGCCGCTCTTTGGTCCAGCTCGAGCTGTAATTCCCAGTCAAGACGACGTGGTACACATCCATCCACTTCTGCAGTAGCCGCAGTCCCAGAGCATACGGTGCAGACTCCTTGCTCGTATCCTGGGCACCACTTCCTCCTCCACCATTACCCTCGTCATTGTCGTCGTCCTCGTCATCTGGGACGAGAAACTCCCCGATGTCGGACAGAACCTCGCCAGAAGGGCCCCGCTCGTCGCCCAGGTGGTCAAACACAGGCTCGATCAGCTTCTCCCACCACTGCAGTAGATGGGCCGTCGACCGGATGGCTGGCCGCAGCTGCCGCAAGATGGCGAGGAAGACTGCATAGTGGATGGGCTGTTTGTTGTGTACTGACTGCGTGAAGGTTGCGAGAAGCTCTTCCTGCAGACGGTCAGACGTGGCCTGGTCGTGTTCAGTGTGCTTGTCGAGGTATGCGTCGAGGATGCGAATGAGGTCGCCGGAAAGTGGCAGCTTGGGCGAGGCCAGGGATGCCTGAATGGCCTTGTGCAGGTCCCGTGTTGAGCTGTAAAAGGCAAAGCAGAAAAGACCTCGGTTAGCTGCTGCCAAAGGCCTCCTTTTTGCTCCTAGAGAAGGACTTGAAGGACTTACCCAGAAGACGCCATGGTTACGGCTCGAAGTCACCAATTGTATGGCTGGTAGCTGTGTTGTGTAGTGTTGGTTCGTAGCGAAAGTTCGTGATGCTATCGTGAAGTTCAGAAGAGTCTTTAACAGGCAGCTCAAGAGGCCCCCAAAAGCTGACGTAAGTTGAGCACCTTATGGCAGGTCGTTTGGAGTCCACCGTTGCCGGTCGAAGTCCTATGCTCGCATTGCCAGAGGAGATGTCGGGCGGGTGCAAGGAGAGCCTCGTCGACGAGAAACTCGTCGTAAAAAGGTCAAAATCAGAAATGAGGGGTGGAAGCGTCGGAAGGTGGGCTGGAGACATGCAGATTACGGTCAACCGTTTGATGTTCGTTGGCCCGTCCGAGAGTGAATGCTGCGAGTTGGAGTCCGGGTCCGGGTCGGGGTCTGTCGCAGAACGGACAAGAAAGGGTCTCAGTCTCGCGTGAATACGTCGCAGAATCGCTCGGAGTAGTGTGATAGCGATATCGTCGAGCTGACTGGACTGAAGAAATTTGGGCGGACTCTCCTTGGTAATTTCGGATTTATTTTGCAATTAATTTTAATTCAAGGTCGCTCCTGCCCATTGATCGGAGGTGCAGGTGACCGCAGCTCTACCCCGCACGACTGCGCTGTGGGTCGTGCCTGCCGTCTTTGATGCGCATATTACTCTTAGTCCTTGGCTCCTGTACTATTTACTCCGTAGTTTGCCTTGTTAGTGGCGGCAGCAGGCCCAGGACCGACCATGCCGTCAGTGTGAGCCCACTTAGTGGACTGGGAGTGGACTTGGGGAAAGGGCGACCCGTCGAAGCTCCTGTCTCTCTTTCAGTCTTTCAGTCGAGTCGGTCTTTCTCTCTTTGCGACGACGTAATGCCGCAGGACTTGCATGGCATGGCATTCTTTGCTTCCTGGCGTGCTTGCCTCTGTCAGACGGTCTCTCTGCCCGGTCCGATGAGCAAGTGCGCAAGAGCAGGAATGAGCGACAGAGAACTTTCCTTAGAAGTAGCAAAATGGCCTCACGTGGTGCTCTTACGACACATCTAGTGCCTCTGATGATGCCCCTTTCTGCATGTCCCTTACGCAACGGACGGACCTTAGCAACTTAGTTGTTCCTCTCTTGCCTTTCCTGTCATTCGTGCCATCCATGCTTTGTAGTTGCTTGTAGGCGCTCGTAGCTGCCCGCTTCGCCCGCAATTGTGCTGTGCAACCCATGAAGCTGTGTTCCCTTTTCGGGAAGTGAGCGTGTTGTTCCTGCCTTCCTTGTTCTTTGTTTGCCCGCGTGCCCCTTCCCAGTCCCAGTCCCCTTCTCCTCTTTCTGGCTGAGCTCCTTCTCCTCAACGACTCACCAACACCTTCCCCATTTGCCAATTGTGCTTTGTTCCTTACCCCCTCTCCTGCCCCCTCTCCTGACCACCATCCGTCTGTTGCAGCTTCCCTCCTTTGCTCTTTCCCTTTAAATACGAACCCCGCCTGCCCAGCTGACTCGATTGGAATTCCTCTATTCCTCTTCTCTTCATCTTCTTTTCTTCCAAACTCTTCTTCACATATCTTCTTTTCCCCCCACACAACACACACAAATCATTCAAGATGGCTGCGAAGACCTCTGCAGTGGATGATGGAGAGCCTCTCTCGGTTCTCTTCGCCCTGCAGAACAAGTTTGATCTTTTGGACTTTGCTGGTCCGTTCGAGGCCTTCCAATGGGCGCAGCACGATGCCAAGGACCCTGGTAAGTGATGGTGATGCCAACAGGAGAGACATATTTGATGCCATTGATGGCTTTGGTGCCATTGCTTGGTATTGGCAGCGTGGCCTTGAGCTAACGCGCCTTCTCTCTTAGAAACCAAGGCTTTTGATATCACTGTCGCCGGCGCCGAGCCCAGAGTCATCTCCGGCCAGACCGCTGTTATTGGCTCGCAAATTTCCTTCAAGGAGGCACACGAGCAGCTCGAGGACTTTGACATCCTCGTGATTGTGGGTGGAAACTCACAGGAGATTATCAAGAACAAGCTCGAGCCCTACAGCCTCATTGAGGCGTTCTCTGAGCTGCAAAAGAAGAACCCCATCCGGGAGCGCACGCTGCTGTCCATCTGCACCGGCTCCCTCTTCCTGGCCGACCTGGGCATCCTCGCCGGTCTCTCTGCCACCACACACCCCGACTTCTTCACTACCTTTGAGAACCTGTGCAGCCAGGCTGCCATTCGCAACTTGGACGAGCGCACCGACGTCATTGAGGACGCGCGCTACGTCGTGAACAACCTCCGCTTCGACCTCGGCGACGAGGACGACAACCCATACATCCGCCGCAAGTCGGACGCCCGTCGTCCCTCTAACGCAAGGTAAGCACCTACCACACTGACCACAGCTTACGCATGTGCATCTGTATCTGCATGTGCATGTGCATGTGCACGCGCGAGTGACTCACACTAACACGCTTCCTCTCACAGAAAGGGCAGTATCTCCCTCAAGGGCTCGGGTCGCCGCGAATCCATTGCCCGCCGGGCTGCCATGCGTCTTGGCGGCCTTCGCGTCATTACTGCTGGTGGTATCACCTCTGGCATTGACGCTACGCTCTACACGATCAGCGCTCTTGTGTCCGAAGAATCGGCCAACGAGGTCGCCAGAGTCCTTCAGTGGACTTGGACCAAGGGCGTTGTTGTGGATGGCCTGGATGTGTGAGCGGTCTGCCGGTGAGCGCCGTTTTGTGCATCGACAGTTACACAAACGGCCAAGAACCGAACGCTGGTTTCTTGGACTCGAAGGCCGCCGCACTCCAGGCAAAAACAAAGAACAAAAAAGAACAAAAAGTCGACAAAAAATGTTAAAATATGAAATTGTATATCAGGAGTCATCTGCGGCTAGCTTTACGAGATTTTGTATGATTGAACCCATTTTACTATCATGAACTGAACCTACTGTTCCCAAAACTACTCGTAGCCACTTGTGGTCAGAATGCTCGCAATAATTCGTGAATCGCGTGAGTAATACGGCGGAATATCGCGTTATGCGTCTTATGTCGTGAGGTTGAAAGTCGTGAGATGAAATGCTCCGAGGCCGTGTTAGGTGCATTTTATGGGCCCTGTGGAGACTAAACCTGAGCATTTTAGCGGGTCTGCTGGCACATCATTATCGCTATCTCAGCCCCTGGACTCCTGGACTTGACAGCAGACTGACAGTGTGGCTGATGACTCAGCAGACCCGCCGTAATAGTGCTCGCTCCTGCCAGCCAATGGCACGTCCGCTTCCCAGGCACCTATCTATTCCCAACTGGAGCTTGCACCTTTGGAACTGCTACAGTCTGAAAGCAGCAAATACCTCCTCCGGCCATCGACGACATCGCGCATCCCGAACCCCACGACGCAGCCCTGAGGAATCCGATTGACGTGCGCACGCATCCTACATTCGACGCTCTTTTCTACAATCCATCTCGACACGCTATTTTAATCCCTCCACTCCCTGACACGCAAGCGACCTTCCGGAAAAAGGCCGCACGAAAGCGAACGACCGAGAACTGATCAGAGGCGCGCGCAGCAGCAGCAGCAACAGACACAATGGCGAACGGGTTGGTCTTTCCCCAACTACACGGTGGAAGATGATGGAAATGTGGTGATGGGAGGGCGGCCGCGACGTAACACGGAGGCCATCCTGTGGCTATGCCACCCCGATCGGCAGGATAAACGACGGAGACGACGAGAAAGAAACATCGAAAGCTAACATTTAGGGAACCTTTGTTCTCCCCTCTCTCTTTATCTAGTTGGAGCATCTTTATCGGCCTATTTATCGTGGTGGCCATGAGCGTCGGCGTGTGGTTCCTGTCGCCCAAGGGCGAGAACCAAGTGTAGGTCCTCCAAGTTAAGTTCCCGGCGGCTTGCTTTTCGAACACCCGCTAACCCTCACAGCCTCTGGCGCTCGTCGCTGATCCTGGCCTTTTCGTGCTGCTACCTCATGTGGGCGATTACTTTCCTGGCACAGCTTCACCCGCTGATCGAGCCGCGGCGGTCCGACCTGCGGGCGGCCTTCATACACGAATAGACGATCGGTGCGAAGGGGAGAGAACGGACGAGAGACGCGGTTTTCCAGGAGAAGGTGACGGCAGCTACGCCACACAAACACGCACAACACATCATTATCACATCTTTGTTTTCATAACTGGCGTTAATCTTTGATTTCGGAACGAACTGCATCGCACGGTATTACCGGCGACGGCGACGTACATCTACTAGGGAGGAGGGTCAAGAGGAGGGATCGATTGACGGAGGAGGTCTGCTGGCCTGTCTCCCTATTGTGTAATTAATTGTATTTGGCGGGACTTGGTTCCATTTTCTTGCTGCTTTTTGCATATAATAGACAAACAGACGCCATGTCGTTTCATCAGCTTAAGACAGGCACCAAACTGGGAAGGGAGAAACATGAGTGAATATTCGGCGTGGCAACTATGTTTTTGCTCTGTTATCATTATTCATTTTCGTTTTCAAATCTATGTGCCACGAGTGTCTATCATATGCAATGCTCCCCCGCCAGCTCAACCAGCCATCTATACCTTACTTAACCGACCGCCAGTCTGCCCGCCCAGTCACGGACCATGAGGACAACGGCCCACAACGCACGTCCGTCATCAGCGACACTGCTTTCGCCGGCACCATCTACATCGCCGAGCCCGACTACCCACAAAACAAGTCGTCCGATAGCCCATCGACTCAGCGCACCGGCCATGGCCAAGAACGCAGCTGCCCCATATCCGCAGTCGAGCAAGATTTTGAGAGCCTCAATGTTGTTGACGACCACGGCCCAGCCGAGCGATCGTGCTGCCGCCGGCACGTCATAGTCCCAGATTACCATTAAAATGGGAAACAGTTTTGTAGACGAGCTGACGAGCAGGGCTGTTGATACCGAGTTGGGGCGGTGGAAGGTCGGCAGGATGCCCAGTCGGCCTAATGGAGACAGCGGCGAAGACGCCAGGAAGCGAATAGAAAAGTGGAAGGCAAGGGTCGAAAGCGCGCAGAGGACGAGGAAGAAGAGGTACTGAAAGACAATGGGCTGCTGCGCGAGACGACCAATATCGGCAGCAGAGGCGGCGATATCGGCCGGGTTCTGGAGGAAAGAAGACGCCGCCGATGAGGAGGACGACAGCGAAGAGGGTGCTAAAGCCAAAGCTAGAGACGATGCCGAGGCCAGCGACGAGGCAAAGCCACCACCGCCAGGTGGTTCGAGGAGGGCTGGTGCGGCTGCTATTGGTGCCGGCGGTGCAGCAATGGACGACAAGACACTGGAGGCACCGCTGCCGGGTTTCGCAGAGCCAAACAAGCCGATGGCATCTTCGGGGTTGGACTGGCGTTCGATACGTGCCCAGGTCAGGTAGACGTCGAAAAGAAGCAGGAGGACGCCGAGGCGGACAATAGAGGGCTGCACTGTTAGTAATGAGGCAGGTGGACAATGCAAAAAGGAGCGAACCTACATCAAACTGGTCGCCTTCGCGCATCAGGGAGTTGTGCAGCAGGTGGCGGTAGACCTGTGGCTTGATGAGGACGAGGTCGATAAAGATGACGACAAAATCGTGCTCGACATACTTGTCGCAGAACTGGCCGCAGTTGCGGCAGACAGTCAGCCGGATGTTGTGTCCGCTGGACTTGTCGCCGGTGCCCGAGTACTCCGTCCAGAGCGTCTGGACGGGATACTGGCATTCGATGCAGATGGGCATCGCGGCGGCGAGGTCGATGAGAACTGGTGGATCAATGGGAGAAAAGGAGAGAAAAGCTCAGGGTAGAAGGCCCGTGAGAAGTCGAAAAGCCGATCAAAGGCCCATATCCTGTATGGCTACCGTTTGTCGTCTCGGTCGGTGGCAGTTTGTCGTCAACCTGACCGTTTGAACCGTTGGCGTTAAACCCGTTGTCGCAAATTGTCTTGAGAGGTGTCGTTAGGGGCGTCTGTTGTTGCGTCCACGGCGGCGTCGATCGCGGCCCCACGTCATATTAATTTGGCCCCGTGTATTATGTAATCACATGGCTTCCATGCAGCAGCTCTCAACAACAGATTAAAACAACTACACTACGTCGTACACAATGCACAATGCACATTACGCACGACGCCCTTGTTCCTTTTCTTTTTTATGAGTTTATTCCGTTAAAAATATACAGCCGCAAGCCATATACAGGTGATGGTTCTCTTTTGGTTGTAAATGGGGGGGGTATTAAATAAAGTGCCGTCTATGCCAGAATGAGAGGTACAGAAAAGATTGACTAAAAACAACAAAACGTGTAGCCAAAATCAAATGAAAACGCAAGAGAAAGAGAAACGCAAAAAAGAAAGAAAGACATAGGAAAGAATATAAATCGTAGGCACAGGGCTGCTCTAATCGTCCTTCTTGCCTTTAGCACGCCCGGCTGCAGCGACCGTGCTTCGGCCACGAAGAGAACCCTCACTGTCGGCACGCCAGCCTGTCGAAGCGTTTTGCCGTGATGCCTGGCTTGAGCTGCCTGCCCCTCCTCCTCCTCCTCCTCCTCCTGTGCCACCATCCTCCCGTGGCCCGTCCTCTAGCTCAATCAGGTCACCTAGCGTCTCCTCCAGCTGGCGTCCGATACGACCAGCAAAGGATGTCGAGGGCGTGCCAGCAGCCGAGCCAGGCGTTCCGGGATGCTTGGCAAAAGCACCACGGAGCCACGTCTCGATAGATGCGGCCGCCTTGTCGAGGCCATTGTCCTTTTGCGTGGCCGTGGACGCATCGCGGCCGTCTTCAAATGAGCTCTCAACAATGCCAGGCCGCTGCTGTTCGTCCCCAAAGCCAAAGTGCGCCGTCTCGGAACCCATGACAGACATGGACGGCAGCGTCTCGATGTTGAGACCCGGCAAGTGCTTCGTGGTCCACTTGTTGAGCGAGTCGCGGGCAGGACCAGGAGCGCGCACGCTCTTGCTCATGGAACCGACACCTCCCGGTCGGCGCATCCATTCTGGACGCGAATCGGCGACTGGCGGCGTCATGGTCCCCGTGCGGCCCAGCCGCGAGGGCGACGACGACATGGGAGATGTGCCCAGAGCGACACGGTTGCCGAGCAAGCTAGGCCGGCGCGAGCTGCGGCTGGGGCTGTCGGCAATGGGCCGATCTGGCAGAGAAGCGTTGCTGAGAGAGATATCGAGCGAGGCACGGGGCGTGGAGACGGACGATACAGAGCCGCGGATGCTCTTCTTCCGCCGCGGCGGGAAGTAGCCAAACGTCGTTCTTGACATGCGGACAATCTCGACGGGGTTGGGGCTGGAGTCCAGGCGCACCCACCGAACATGCGTCCATGGCGGCTCAGAGACGGCGGCGGTATCGTCCAACGCCGATGATGATTTGTTGTTCAAGGATGCCTTGCTGGACCCGGCCGCAGGCGAGCCAAAGTAGTCGCCGTTACTGACTCCATTAGTGGTCTGGGATAGCGGCGGCAGACCTCCGCGAGGCGTGGGTGTGGACGCCATCAGGTCTACACCCTGTGGAAAGAGAGACGGGTCGTCGCATGGCCTGCCCTTGATCTCGCAGGCATCGACGGGCAGAGCAACCCATTTGCGGATCTGGATATTGTCCCGCGACCAGAGTCCGTTGGCTTTCCGAAAAGCGTCCTCGTTGCACCTGTACTTGAGGACGATGCCAAAGTAGGTATCGGTGGCTTGTACGCGGTGGATATAGGCTAGGCAATCCTCCACCTCTTGTGCTGCTGCTGCTTCGGTAGCCGAGCTGCGCAGGTCCTCATCCGAGTTGCGCTTCTTGTATTTGCCGCGCACATCGAGGCCGCCATTAACGCCTGGGTGACTTTCGAGAACGCTGGCTGTCCTTCGTGCTTTCAATTCGGCCTCGCGCGCCGCCACCTGGCCGGCCGCGACATCTTCTATGCGGGGCCGCGAGGTGGACGAGGACGTGGACGTCTTATCATCTGGTGGCGCAGGGCCCCACGCTGCGGGCAGTTTCCGGGAGCTGTTGCCGCCACCGCGCCGTTCTGTTGGGCGAGCGCCGGCGCTCCGACTACGCGATATGCTGCCGCTTCCGCCGGGTGTGCTCGTGCTGCCGGCCAGTAATGTCGAGGCAAACTCCTGGATCGATGACCAGTTGGGAACCCATGAGGAGGCTGAGGATGACGATGCAATCCCGTATCCGCTCCCACTTCCATTCCGAGCGTCAGTGAGATTCGAAAATGAACGGTTAGCAGATGTGGGACTCAAGAGCCCACCACCGCCGGCCGACAAAGATGCGGACGATGATGAGGTTGACGCGCCATTCCCTGTTGTGCCAGAAGCGTTTGGCCGTCGATTACGGGGACGCGCGGCCGCAGCCTCGCCGTCGGGAGGGTTGGCGCCCGAGGACGAGAACATTGGCGAAGAAAAGGAGAGACGCGGCAAAACTTCGTCAATCGAGTAAAGCTTCGCCGGTTATCTCAGGTTAGGCACAGCGCGAACAGCGGACCCGTCATCTGGAATTGATTGTGACCGGCTATCGGGGTTATCGGGTTGGTGGTTTGAGGGGGGTTCGTGATGGGAGATAGGAGATGCGAGAAGAAGGAAGCGGACGCAAAAGAGCGATGTCGTAATCGGGCAAGGGAGAGACCGATCCAGCCGAGTCGAGGGGCTGTGGTTCGCTGCCAGTGCAATGGCCTGTGACCGGACGAAATGGAGTGTCTCGGCGGGCGATGCGTCGGTAGGATCAATGAGGTTTGGCTGTCGGGGGCAGTTGGCTGCAGCAATGTGTGGCCTTGCCGAGAGTCGAGATCGGCTGCCACAGAAGGTTGGAAGTAAGAAGGGACACGATGGCAGAAGCGCGCGCAGCTAAGGGAGGCTTGTACGACAAGCTAGGCGGGCGCGGTCGGCGTGCCGCGGGTCGACACACTCGTGTCTTTTGTCGGAAGAAATTTGTGTCAATAATGGGCCAGGCGTTGACAGATGGCGTTGAGAAAGTCGAGGTGGGCGAAAAGGGGGATGTGAGAAGGAAAGGTCGATGGAAAGCTGGTGATAGCCAAAACGGGCTGACAGACAGCCACAATTCTCGAAAGGGGAGCTGCGGAGTTTGAAGGAAAGAGCGACCTGCAACAGTATTACTCAATACTACAGCGCTAGCATTATTGGTGCTGGCTGTCGGTAGCAGCACTGGCCAGTGCGAGAAACGTGTCAGTTGGGACTGGCCCTGGGCGCCCTGAGCGCCCTGAGCGCCCTGAGCAACGGCATTGCGGCAGCGCATGTGTCGCTAACTCAAGGTGGCGCTTCCTCCTGAGACAGTGCCGCATAGGGGTTGTGGAGAGGGCAGCTCCTTCCGCCTGAGAAGTAATACAGCGCTACGGTACCTGCCATCAACCGTTGCAAATACGAGCTTATACTTCCAATAGTGGAAGGAGATATCCGTGGAAGGAACAACCAAGCTGTTATCAGCGTCGACTGTCAACGGTCACGTTGCTGATCATTGACCGTTTATCAACGGCTTTTACAACGAATCATCTTACAATGTCTCTTATGACAATCAAACTCCAATGGCATCTCTCACAACCTGTCTCAATCACGGTTACACACATTCGCTTCGTCTGGCTTGGTCGCATTACCGTGTCTATTCTGAACGTTATATATGTGCTGTAATCTTGTCGTGTCTTATCTATCGTCTATGCCGAAATTGTATGTCCAAAAAAAAAATGTAAGAAAAACGAAGATGAAAACAAATATGTGGGAATTTCCAAAAGACACGCTGTCGTTCGTTATCCCATACACCCAAATTGCGCCAGGTAAAATATGTCCTGGGCATGGTCTGGCCAAGAAGCCAGCCGCAGGAAATCCAGAATACATGTGTCAAACAAACTCCTCCCTAGGGCCGAGTCAGATCCCGACTCTCCACATTGAATTTTCGTCGTCGTTGTTGTCGTTGTCTTCGAATCACCTCTGCCCGCGCGCAACGTCAAACACGGCTTCACGGAACCCTGCCACAACGCCGTTGGCCAGGTACACGGTGCCGTCATCAAGCGCCCGTCCTACGCTGCCGTCGCCCATGCTGCACACGGTGACATATAGTTCGACCGAGTTGCGGTACAGCGTCAGAAACAAAGCCGTCGCGCAACTCAGCACGGCTTCCGGAATGTGGTACTTGCGCTCCATCTCCATGGCCCAACGCCCGAAGTTCACGGCAATGGGAATCAGCAGCAGTATGAGGGCGTATATCTTGGTGACGAGCCAATGTGTGGCAATGTGCGGCATTGAGCGCTTCTTGAAATACACTTTGTGTGGCATGCCGCCCGGTGAAGTCGCACCGGGTGGAAACGCGGAGCCGTACATGCCGAGGTTGTACTGTTGCTGCAGTTGCTCTAGTTGTTCGGCTGACAGAGAGGAGGCAGAGAACGGAAACTCGGGCGTGCCGATTAGGCCTTCGGGCGCCGCACTGCGCAGCTGGCTGAGCTCGGCTTCATGGAGGTCGCTAGGAAGGCCGCGCAGCAGATATGCGATGCTTTCAACGTAGATCTGGCGTTCGAGTTCGGGAAGACGGTCGGGATCGCCTGCTTCACGCAGGGCGTTTTGTAAATTCCGGAAGCCTGATACAGTTAGATAACGAACACGCTTAAAACAGAAATACCATCTTGCTCACCATTCTGTGCATATTTCCAGTTGACATCGGACGCGGGCGGCTCGACAATTGCCTGGCGCGACTTTGATGCCAGCACAAGGCCCATATCGCTCGCGTCTTTGGCGCTACCCCGTCGACTGCTCGGTCCTGCCGATGTGGATGGCCGGGACGGCGGCGGTGAAGACGCGGCTGACGAGGCCGCTGACAGGTCGGGAGAAGATAATGGGATGTCGGAGTTCAGTGTCGACATCGACTCGGAGCGGAAAAACATGCCCTGCATGCTGACAGTCCGCCGTAGCGACGGGATCTTGGGAATGCGCGACTGGATCGACGCGGGCAGCGCCGCAATCAGAAGAGACGACATGTCGTCTGTTGGCTGGTTGGGCGGTGGAGGAGATGGAGGAGAAGACACGCCAGGTGACGGAACCATATCGTTGATAGGCGAACAAGATGGAAGGCGATAAGGTAAAAGAGATAAAACGGTTCGAAGTGGTGATGCGAGATGGCATAAGATGGAATGAGGAAAGATGCGATAAGAATAATAAAATTGAATTGCCGAGTCGGGTCGAGATAGAAACAGAGAAAGAAGAGTAAATTGCGTGTCCTGGGCCAATGGGATAAAAAGAACCGCGAAAAGTACTGTACTCGGGCTCGCCACAAAACGTACAAAAACCGAGATGCGATGCGTGGCGGCACAAACGGCTCTCGCTCAGCGTCCAGCCAACCGGTGCCGAAAAAGAAAAAGAACAAAAACGGCAAAACGAGAAAACGAGAAAAGAACTGTGAGTGGCTCAAAGTAGTGAAACAAAACAAAGCGGCCGTTCGAAATGTTCGAAATGACCTACTGGGCTGCCAATGAGGCCGTGGCGGAGTCTGAATTCCATCGACATCAACAGAGGGAAAGAAAGGGAGGGCACGAGAGAAGGCGAGACAGAAATGTTATCTTTTGCGTTTTGGTCTCGTTCCGATAAACTTTCTTCAGTAGTATGGTCGCTCCTGCCATACAAATGATAATACAGGAGGGGCGCAGGGCCAGGCGAGCATGTGAAAATGGAGTGGGGCGGCGGCCATTGACGGGCTATTGGCGGGTACGCGCCGATTAGTCAGGATGCACAACACATGGCACGTGCTGGATCCGGGCACGACAGCAAGACACGAGGCACAGCGGGATGAAACGAGTGGTGGCCGGGTTGAGAAGATAAGCAAATATGCTTGAGACTCCAGGGAGATAAGTTATACTGACATCGTGAGGGGGGAAACTACCCTAATCGTACCATAATCGAAGGAAGACAGAAAGGGGGGGGGAGAAAAGAAAAGACAAAGATGGAGATTAAAAAGAATCAAAATGAAAATTTTACGTGAAAAAGAAACAAAAAACCAAAGATCGAAGAGAAGGCGAGGAGAAATTTGGAGTTAACATTATATAAAAGTAAAGAGGCCGGGAAATTTAGAAAAGTCGAGATGGTTCGTCCTGTCCCCAGAGTCATAAGTAAAGGGACAGGCATATATAACAAATAGAGAAGAGCGTAATTGCAAACAAAGCCAAACGTTAGCCCAAACAAGATCAAAACCAACGCAAAAACCCCAAGACGCTGCTGAAGTCTCTTGCCCTTCCAACTTTTGAAATCCACCCAGCCCAAATTGCATGCATGCAGTCTATATGTACAGAAATAAAGAGGTATCACTTGGCCCCCCGCCAACTTCCCCGTCTTCCCACCGCCTCTCTTGTTGGGATATCGTCGGAAAATAGTAGAAACGGCAAAGAGCTAAGTAGCCCAGCAGCCAAGTAGCCAAACGGCAAAATAGTCGTACATGGGTTCGCCTTCCAGACCAGGCCCGTCATCAAGTCATTACATGCCCAATGTAGGGGTGGCTGGTGATGGCGTCCGTCAAATGTCGTCATCAAACACGACCCCCTCGCATCGGCATTCGTACTCCCTGTCCCACCGCCGCTCCGTGTCTAGATCGAAAAAAGTCCGGTTCGAGATCGCTTTAGCCCCAGTTGTTGTGAGCCTTTCTCGAGCCACGCATGTTGCTGTGGTAGCTATCACGATTGGTGCGACCGCGCGAGCCACCACCCGAATAACCTCCACCCGAATAACCTCCACCGGAGCCACCGCGCGAGTAGCCACCCGAACGTCCACCGGAGCCACCATAGTTGCCGCCCCGGCGTCTGTCAGAGCTGCCGCTGAAGTTCGACGAGAACTGCCGCTCAAACTCGTCTCCGTCCTCCTGGCGGTCTCTGGAGTCTCTCTTGTGAAGCTGCAGCAGATTGTCGCTGATGTTCATGCCTTGAATCCTCATCAGACCCCGCTTCATCGCTGTGGATCTGCTAATGGGAGGCGGCTGATCCCAGCCCCAGCCCGTCACTGCCCACTGGTTGACGTTGTCGCACGTAACCTGCATATTCCGTCCCGCTGCGGAGCCGCCGAGGAAGGAAATGTAGGCGTCCGTAAGATACTCGCGGGGGATCTGCTGCATCACGCCAAAGACCTGCGAGATGAGCGGGTGCCCCTCAGGGCCCTGCTTTTTCATATCGTAGTCGGCACAAGCAAAGCCGTCCACGTTCGTAATGGGCAGATCCGTCAGCATGTTGCCGGCGAACCGCATCTCGTTCTTGGCGACAATCAGCCAGCCCTGGCCGTTCTTGCCGGCACGGCCTGTACGGCCGAGACGGTGAATGTACTGCTCCCGATCGGGAGGCACACCAATTTGGATCACGTGGGTGACGTTGGGGAAGTCCATGCCACGCGCCGTCACATCTGACGAGAAGAGGATACCGGTACGTGCACTGCGGAAATAATCAGCGGCACGTGTCCGTTGGCCCTGGGTCAGCTTGGAGTGGATGTGGAACATCGGCGGCACGTTGGCGGCATCGCGCATTTTCCAAAACGCCTTTTGTGTGAGCTCGACCATGTTCGTTGTCGGCAGGAAGACAATAGCCTTGAACGGCAGCTGCTCGTTGCTGGGGTCCTGAGCGGCCTTGATCTCGCGGTCAAACAGCTCGAGCATCGTCGGGTAGATGTTCTCGTAGCCGTGGACGCCGATGACGTGCTGGGGCACCTTCTCGTGCGTCAGCACATCCTCGACGCTGATCGTCTGCACAAACTGGAAGTTCTTGGCGTCAACATAGGTACGCGCCAGCGACACCACGTTCTTGGGGACAGTGGCCGAGAACAGCAGCGTCTGGCGGGGCACCTTGCTGCGGTCCGGCAGGTACCGGAGAATCTCTTGCAGCTCGCGGTCAAAGCCCACGTCGAGCATGCGGTCGGCCTCGTCCAGCACGAGCGCCTCCAGCCGCGGCGCGGCAATGCCGCTGTCGGGCGAGGAGATGATGTCGTTCAGACGGCCCGGCGTCGCCACAAGCAGGTGGCAGCCCTCTCTCCGGGTCCGCTGCAGCATCGAGTTTCTCTGTGTACCGCCGACAGCAGTCTGCACCACGATGCCCGTGCCCTTGACGAGCTTGCGGGCCTCCTCGCCAATCTGCTCAGCCAGCTCGCGTGTCGGCGACATGATAATGGCGCGGATGTCGTCGGAGGAAGGGCGGTAACGGCCATAGGATGCGAGTTCGGGCTGGGCGTTGATGATGCGCTGGATAACGGGGATCAGGAAAGCAAGCGTCTTGCCGGTACCGGTCTTGGCCTGGGCGACACTGTCCACAATTGTTAGAAAAGGGGGACGAACAAGAAGCGACAAGAAGCGACAAGAAGCGACAAGAAGCGACAGGAAGCGACAAGAAGCGACAGGAAGCGACAAGAAGCGGAGGAGGGAGGAGAAGGCAGCGGCCCTGCTCAAAGCTCAAAACTTACATATCCTTTCCAGCAAGAGCAGGCGATATCGTCATCGACTGCACCTTGGTCATGTTCTCGTATTTAAGATTCTGGGTCAGCGAGCGGATCAGGTTGTCGTGGACACCGACACGGCCCAGATCAGCAAATCTGGTGATCAGGCCGTCCTGGCCCTCACCCTCCGAAGCCTGTTGGCTCTCGGCGGTGGCAGTCTGTGTTGAGTAGCTACGGCCGAAGCGGGCCACATTGGACAGCGCCGGCACAACACGGCTCTGGAGAGCCGCCGTCTGGGCCAGGCCCGCAGTCCGGGTCGTCGTCAGGCGGAGGCTGGCAACAACGGAGGCACTGGAGGCAGCGCTGGCCGCACGAGGCAGCCGGGCTGCGCGCAGAAGCGAAGTCCGGAACATGGTGTCGAATTGGTCGACGTAAACACGGGTAGGAGATTGAAAGCAGACGAGATTGGCGTGTCTGATGCAAATGCTGATAAAAACCGGTCTAGAAAAGTCGCGGAAGGGGTTGCTTCAATTCGAAGAATGAAGTTGAAGATGGAGTGCTGGAAGCTTTTTTGGCTGAAAAAAATGTTTGGGAGAAAATTAGTATGGGACGATGCCAGTAGCGACCCTTTGCACCTTCCTGCCACTGGCTGCTGCCAATCTAGCTAGGCCAGTCGCAGAAAATTTTCGGGCGGCAATCTGTCTTATCGATAAGAGCGGCCCCGTTCGGGAGGACGAGTGCACGCGAGCGCTAGAACGCGCTAGGCGAAGGAGTCACGTGAAAATGGCACTGCGTCTTATGTAATCTTTATTTTGGTGCTGGTTCGCAGTTGCCCGAGCTACTATTCGCGTGTTTACAAACACGCGTTCCCCGCGCCTGCCAATTGCGAGCCTTGTTTACTTGGCCGCAAAATTGAAAATCGGCGCCGGCTTTGACCCGCCCCTTTTGAATTTCCCCTCTCTTCAGCGCGGACGCCGACGACAACGACACATTACGACAGACCTCACCGGCGACACGCACGCTGAGATCGCATTCGACACAATCCGCAACCATGAGAGTAACAGAAGTCATTATCGACGTGAGTGCACCCATTGCTTTTTGACAACAGGGAAGCAAAACCGAGGTTTCTGAACAATTGCTAATACATTCGCGTCGCAAACAGGGCTTCAAGTCGTATGCCGTCCGAACAGTGATCTCAGGATGGTAAGTTGATTTTGCGTGCTTGAAGATATTTATTTCAATATCGTATGCTGACTTTGCGCCTTTTGCGACAGGGACGAGAGCTTCAACTCGATCACAGGCCTGAACGGCAGTGGCAAGTCCAATATTCTGGATGCCATTTGCTTTGTTTTGGGCATCACCAACATGTCTACAGTTCGCGCGCAGAACTTGCAAGTACGTGACAGGGCTAGAAATACATGCCACTTTGTGTGCTGTGGCAGCAATCTGACAATCGCCTCTGCAGGATCTTATCTACAAGCGCGGCCAGGCAGGCGTCACAAAGGCCAGCGTCACCATCGTCTTCGACAACCGCGACAAGAAGAAGTCGCCCATCGGCTTCGAGGAGTATGCCACCATCAGCGTCACGCGCCAGATCGTCCTGGGCGGCACATCCAAGTACCTTATCAACGGCCACCGCGCGCAGCAGCAGACAGTCCAGAACCTCTTCCAGTCCGTCCAGCTCAACATCAACAACCCCAACTTCCTCATTATGCAGGGCCGTATCACCAAGGTCCTGAACATGAAGGCCGTCGAGATCCTGGCCATGATCGAAGAGGCCGCCGGCACACGCATGTTCGAAGACCGGAGAGACAAGGCGATCAAGACGATGGCGAAGAAGGAGATGAAGCTACAGGAGATCACAGAGCTGCTGCGCGATGAGATCGAGCCAAAACTCGAAAAGCTGCGCATGGAAAAGCGCGCCTTCCTTGACTTCCAACAAACACAGAACGATCTCGAGCGCCTGACACGGCTTGTTGTCGCACACGACTACGTCCGCTGCCAAGAGAAGCTCCACCAGTCCGCCTCTGACCTGGAGGCCAAGAAGCAGCGCCAAAGCGACCTCGAAGACTCCGCCGTCCGCCTCAAGAGCGAGATCTCCCACTTGGAGGAAGACGCCAACCGCATCCGGTCACAGCGCGAGAAGGAGATGAAAAAGGGCGCCAAGGCACAGGCGCTGGAGGAGTCCGTCAAGAAGCAGTCGAACGAGCTCGTACGCCTCGCCACCGTCATGGACCTAAAGCAGTCAAGTATGGCCGAGGAGCAAGACCGGCGCAAGGCTGGCGAGAAGAGCGTCACTGAGCTCGAGGCTGCGCTCAAAGACAAGACAAAAGCGCTCGAGAAAATTCGCACAAAATTCGACGCTGCGAAAGACGATCTTGAGAAGCAGAGCCAGGAGGCCGAGACGAAAGAGGAGCTGCTTCAGACACTGCAGACCGGTGTGGCCTCCAAAGATGGCCAAGAGAACGGCTACCAGGGCCAGCTCCAGGACGCAAGAAGCCGCGTTACGGCGGCTGTCACCGCGCAGGAACAGGCCAAAATCAAGGTCGCCCATCTCGAGAAGCGCATCAAGGAGGAGGAGCCGCGGGCAAAGAAGGCCAAGGAGCAGAACGCAGGTCTCCTCAAGGACATTGAGGGCCTCAAGGCGCAGTCACAGAAGCTCGAGAAGGAGCTTGGCAAGCTCGGCTTCAGCCCCGGTGCCGAGGAGGAGATGTACAAGGAGGAGTCCACCCTTCAGCAGACAATCCGTGGTCTGCGGCAGCAATCTGACACCCTCAAGCGCAAGGTCGCAAACATCGATTTCAACTACTCGGACCCTGTTCCCAAGTTCGACCGGTCCAAGGTCAAGGGTCTTGTCGCCCAGCTGTTCACCCTGGACGAAAAGCACACCAATGCCGGCACTGCCCTGGAAATCTGCGCTGGTGGCCGTCTCTACAACGTTGTTGTGGACACCGAGGTCACGGGTACCCAGCTTCTCCAGGGTGGCAAGCTCCGTAAGAGAGTCACGATCATTCCCCTTAACAAAATCTCTGCCTTCCGGGCCCAGGCTGAGACCGTCGCCACGGCCCAGAAGATTGCCCCCGGCAAGGTGAACCTGGCGCTCTCGCTTGTTGGCTACGACAACGAGGTCTCTGCTGCCATGGAGTACGTATTCGGCAACACGCTGGTGTGCGCCGACGCGGAAACCGCCAAGAAGGTGACCTTCGACCCCAACGTCCGCATGCGCAGCATCACGCTGGAGGGCGATGCTTACGATCCCTCGGGTACACTCTCTGGTGGCAGTGCGCCCACCTCGAGCGGTGTGCTGGTGACGCTTCAGAAGCTGAACGAGATCAACCGCAAGCTGCAAGAAGCTGAGTCTACTCTGGCTGATCTGCAGGCTACAATTGCCCGCGAGAAGACAAAGCTTGACCAGGCACGCCACATCAAGCGCGACTTGGACCTCAAGACCCACGAGATCAAGCTGGCGGAGGAGCAGATCAGCGGCAACTCGTCGTCGTCGATTATCCAGGAGGTTGAGAACATGAAGGAGCAAATCGCACAGCTCAAGACAGACTCTGTCGAAGCCAAGAAGCGGCAGGCCGATGCCAGCGCCGACGTCAAGCGCATTGAGAAGGACATGAAGGACTTCGACAACAACAAGGACGGCAAGCTTGTTGAGCTGCAGGCGGCTCTGGACAAGCTCCGAGCCCAGCTCACAAAGAACACAGCCGCTGTGAAGACCCTGCAAAAGGAGCTTCAAGGCGCGCAGCTGGACTCGGAGCAGGTCTCGGGCGACCTCGCCGCCGCTCGCGAGCAGCTTCAGGAGATTGACCTCGCCATGAAGGCCCAACAGGAGGAGCTTAGCGACCTGGAGAAACAGCAGGCATCCGCCAAGGACCTGCACGACGTTGCCCAGGCACAGCTCGAGGACGAGCGGGCTAAGCTCAGCATCTACGACGACGAGCTGCGCGCACTCGACCAGGCGACGCGGAGCAAGAACGCCCGCATTGCCGAGGAGGGCCTCGAACTGCAGAAGCTAGGCCACACCATCGAGCGCTTCCACAAGGACAAGCAGAGCGCCACCAAGCATGCGGAGGATATGGAGGCCGACCACGAGTGGATTGCCGACGAGAAGGACAAGTTTGGCCGGCCAGGCACACCGTACGACTTCCACCGCCAGAACATTGGCGAGAGCAAGGCGACGCTGCGCAACCTGACGGAGCGCTTCCAGGGCATGAAGAAGAAGATCAACCCCAAGGTCATGAACATGATTGACAGCGTTGAGAAGAAGGAGGTGGGGCTTAAGCACATGATGAAGACGGTCATCCGCGACAAGCGCAAGATCGAGGAGACCATCATCAGCCTCGACGACTACAAGAAGAAGGCGCTGCACAAGACCTGGACCAAGGTCAACGCCGACTTTGGCCAGATCTTCTCCGAGCTGCTGCCCGGCGGCAGTTTCGCTAAGCTGGACCCGCCCGAGGGCAAGACGATCAGCGATGGTCTCGAGGTCAAGGTGTGCCTGGGCAAGGTGTGGAAGCAGAGCTTGACGGAGCTGAGTGGTGGTCAACGATCGCTGATTGCCCTGTCTCTGATCATGGCCCTGCTGCAGTTCAAGCCGGCGCCGATGTACATTCTCGATGAGGTGGACGCCGCTCTGGATCTGTCCCACACGCAAAACATTGGCCGCTTGATCAAGACACGCTTCAAGGGCTCACAGTTCATTGTTGTCAGTCTCAAGGACGGCATGTTCCAGAACGCAAACCGCATCTTCCGAACACGGTTCAGCGAGGGCACCAGTATGGTGCAGGCCCTGACACCTGCCGATCTGCGATAGTCAGCTTTAGCTTTCTTGGCTTTTGGCTTTTCAAACGTGTCTGCTGTGGCAGCGATTAATGTGTATAAAGGGCGTTTGCTTTCTCTCTTGTCTTTTTGATTGCATACCGGTGATTCAGGGCGGACATTTGGATACAGGCTGGATTGGTGTTTTTCATACTGTGCCTTTTTTTCTTCTTCTTTCTTTCTGTTTATTATGCTTTTATTTCTGTTGATGAAAATCCATTATGCATTTTCTTTTCCTGAACCCCACGATAACGATTATTAACGCCTGCCAAAGAACCAATCTGCTCGTATCTCCGCTGGTTATTTTACATGCACTTTTGCCAATACCGTCGCATCTATTACGCTTGTGGTGAAATATCGCCATCTATACCAAAGTTGTACGTGCCGAGCTTGGCATTATTGGAGGACCTGGACAGACATGTTTGCCTCCAGCGTCAGCTCCATCAGCTCTGGCTTGTCTGAATGTTCGAACATGGGCACCAGATATATTGTGGGTGTGTTGTTGCTAGACACGCCCTTGACGCTGATGTCGAATACAGCCTCGTCCAGTGGAGAATCTGAGCTAGGCGAAGGTTTGAACGAAATACGCTTCCAACTAAAAGGTAAACATACGTTAGACATCTGAGGCAAAATAATTTTGCTGTGTCATGGATGTGACATTACCTTTGCTCGTCTTGAGCATCGATACCACCAACAATAATGTTTGCCCGTGGTAGACTTGACCGTGGGAGTTCATTGTCGTTCTCGACAGGGGCCTTCGCGGGCGGTATGCTACTTCGGTTGACAAGACGGACATCGCGGCCGGCCGCCTCGTAGCGGAACAAGCCCAACTTGTTGCTGACGCCAAGGTACAGCTGCAGCGAGCGTGGCAGCTCAGCCGACAAGTCCAGCGCACGAATTCTGGCGTCCTCGATCCTCACGTGGCCGTACTTTCCTGTTCCAGTTATCGCCTTCTTCTTGCCTACTGCTTCAGCAGGCAAAGACAATGGCAGCACGACTTCCACCTCTGGCACAGCGCGCCAGCCACGAGCCAGCTTTGCCGCAAACCAGTCCCAGCGGCCGGCCCAGCCGAGAGCCTGCCACGGGTAGCGAACAACCACGTACAGTTCACTCATTGAGGTAGTGCGCGCAGCCCGGTCATCGACACGCATGCCGGCCTGGGCACGGCGCACTTTGGCAAGGTCTGGCCGCCACAGCTCGACCTGTAATGCAGAGAGCATGGGGAACTGTCGCCGATTGATGGCATCCCATGTGTAGTCGTCCTCGTCCTCGTCCTCGTCCTCGTCCTCGTCCTCGCCGTTCTTTTGCTTGCCCGCTCTCCTCACAAGCTCTGTCCCAGCACGCGCCGGGAACGGCGACGATAGCTGAGCAAACGTAAACAACCGGTCAAATTCCACGCCCGTTGGCAGCACCCGGCTGCGCGACACCTGGATGCCCGGGCACGACTTGACGGGGTAGACCCACAGGCTGTCGATACGCGGCGCCACGCCGTCTTTCTTTGGTGCCGTCTGACCGCCCGTCTTGGCATCTTCAGCGCTCAACTTGGAGTGCGTTTCGTTCAGAAAGTCGCTTGGTCGTGGTGCCACTGGTGGATAAACCCACAGCATGGGCAGCACGAAACCAAAGAGCGTGACCAACAGCACGATCAACGAGCTTGGGTCGGCGAGTGCTTGAAAGGCAGAAATTAACACCGATGCCTCAGGCTCCATCAAGAGGCGGCTGTCTTCTGCGTCCATTGTTCTTGTTGTGGTGTGTGTATGCGATGTTGCTGGGCGGTCGGCGAATTGAACTTCCCAAATGAACTTTCTCTTGGCCCCTTATATTCGGCGGTTGTTTATGTTGTTGACACTAGGGTAATGTGTATGAAGCGTAGACTAATTTGCCTGTCGTTGAAATAGAGTCGCACTTTGCTGGTCGCTCTTGCCTCTTGAACAACCTGGAGAACTAAGGAGAGAACGCAAAGTGAGGCGGCTCGTAACGGCTGCTGGGTCGGCGCGGTTTGAATTGTTGAGAAAGGAAGGAGCGATGAGAAGTCAAAACTGACATTCACGATAAAAATGCTACGCGACAGATGTATCTCGAACTGGACCATTAGTTTCCAGAAATCGATGAGATGGCCCAATTGCGAAGCTCCATCGGGCTCTTGAAACACTGTTTCCACACTCTGTCTCCTGAAATGGGTTGATGTATGAAACGTTCAGGAGTACGGAGACGACGCACGTCCAAAATACGTGTGACGATGTCACGTGACGTGATATCTACGTCGTACCGTGTAGCTTTTGCCTATTGTTCAATCAAATTGAGAAGAAAACATCGGACGAAACATCTGAAATAGAAGTAAGAAAATTACCGGTTTGAAATACGACCTTCAATCAGTAATGGCCCAGGGTAATATTGTGCGTGACAAGATGCACGAATATCAATCAGGAGGCAAAAACATGGGTATAATGATAAAAAATGACATATTCTTCGTTGCTCTGAATTTTCCCACTTCCACCTGCCCTCAATACTTAAGAAATCTTTTTCAGTACAGATTTTGAGTATTGCCGGGTGATGAAGTCCTAAAATAGCATTTTGTGCGTGTTGACTTCTGGTTTTAAGGCGGCATGGATAGGCTCTTTTATCATGCATTGTATGCCCGCCCGTTGACCAATACTATTAAATACCCAGCCAACTTCATATGAATGACCCAAATAAACAAGCATGCAAAAGCAGGCCCGTGTTTTTTATTCAAAAAAGACATTACTGATGAACTGTGATAGACAAATTATAAGTTGAAAAGTAATCCAAACAAAAAATGTTCACTTTTCGCCAACAATGACGAGAATAACACTATAAAGTCAAAATGCGATTTCTGCATAGACTTATGGATCTAGGACAACGATGGCCATACATATGAAAGAAAGACGTTGAGTACTTACATAGTATCAACCTATTGCATTCTTTTTTTAGATCACGGTTTGAATAGTGCTGTGTACGTCATTCGACTATGCAAATATCGTGGCCTGCCGCGTTCTTCTCACTCCAATTTCTGCCGGTAATTGTGTTGTCGAGAACGGTGGCCAGGTTCGCGGGAAAAGTTATCGCCTTCTGTCAGGGGACTACCCCGACCTACGGCCAATAGCAAAGAGGCCTCCTGTCGTGGTGTATGCATATTCAGCATGTTGTGTATTATCTCATTCCGTCTCTTACAACCCTTCTCTCCCGCCCGGACTCTAGAGTTGCATAATTTGACGGCGTGTGATTGTATCGGACATGATATGAAAAGAGCAACATACGTTTCTGTAGAAACAGGAAATGTCGACAGCGTACAGGGAAGTTCTATGGGGTAAAGCTTCTCCGTCGAGGCGTGTATTTTACCCACAAAACACACCATATTGTGCCCAGTACTCCGGACTCATCCCAACAGACACGTGAAAGGAAGTGACGGCGAAAAGCAATGCTGATGTCTCCGTATGTATTTCCATGTCGGCTTTCATGATGTGGCGTCGAACTTCCGCGCATCGTAATAACACGTATGCTTGCTTTGTGGAGGCGTCTTAGAAAGATTGCGCTGGGCATCTGGAGCTGCACTTGGGACTGAACAGACGCATGTGCCCGTTCCATGGTTCGCCAGACTATGGTTCTTTTGAGGTTGCAGGCTCTTGGGATCTGGCAACGGCGCCGGGAGGCGCCCGCCTTCCGCATTGCCACTCGAGCCGCTGTTATTTCGTGAGGGAACATCGGTCCTTTGTCCTCGAATGGTCACATTCAAAATCTTCTTTTACTTCTTCTGCTTTCTACCCCTCTTCCACTCTACTATGTGACGCTGCTATGCACCTAGAGTGTCTCCTGGAGTGCTGGCATATCACCGTGAATGGAGCTCGACGTAATTGCAGCGTCGCTGAATCGCAGGTAAATCTTGTTCTGCAACCACTTCGCCCACTTCAGCCACTGCCACACCCACTGCTGCACCCACTGTATGCCAGTCCGCCAGTCGATCATTGCAATGGCTTTTTTTTTGTTGGGGCCAGCTGGGGCTTGGATCTCACCTTGAATGAACCGCTGTCATGCCAGCGGACGTTTGCTGTTTTGGGCGCGGTGCACGCCGGTCCCCATATCCAAAGAAACACAAGGGCTGCTAGCGTTGCAGTGGGATAAACCTGTTGGCAATTCCCAACACTCCCCCCAGGACCGAACGGAGGAGTCGTAACGGCGAGGAGAGAGGAACGGGCCCTGCCTGTCCTGTCTTCTTGCCTGCCTGCCCTCCTTTGTGTTTTTTAAGATCCTGTGCTATTGCCTTTCCCCTCTTCGGATGCTATCGGCTGGTGGTGATCATATTGTGCAACATGATTCGCAGGGAGCCCGTAGCATGAAGCAGAGCTGCATGATAGCCCCGGAATTATTAAGAGCTTCGTTTTCCGTTTTCAGAGCACAACATTCCCCTTTGGGTGTTGTGTAAGACGGCGACTGTTTGATTTCTTGGTACGGTCAGTATCAGCGTCGTGTTTCCCAGCTCACAGCCTTATGGAGTATTAGCACTTGGAAGCTTTTTACTTTTGGATTTTCCTGGGCAGAGAGATCACCCGGCATATGAGGCGTATTCGTATTCCTTTCAACTCTTCATTCTTTCCTTTATTCTTTTGTCAGACACAGAGTCCAGCTCCAGTTGCTGCTCACCGAGGAACCTTGCAGCGCATCCTGGTCGTACTTTTCAGTGACATCCGTACGGAAGATGGGAGAGTGGAAGATGGAAAAGCGTGTGGCAGTGGCATGGGGAAAACGAAAAAAAAAAACGAAAAAAAAGAAGAGAACTGCGAGCTTTCTTCCAGGGCCAGAGTCACATCGTAGATTCTGTGAGCTTAACTGCCTTGTTATGGGAAGTGGAAGAGCAAAAAGGAGAAACGCGGAATAGGTGATAAGTGACGGCCTTACTCTTTTCCTGGAACTCAGATATTCTCAGGAATTTTTTTTTTTTTTTTTTTTTTTTGGCTGACCGACCCTCGCACGTTTTCGGATTTCGTGATGGCAGCCAAAGCACGATGTAAATACACCTATGAGAAGGAACGCGATGCCTGCATGCCGTCAAGGAAAAGCCCATCCAAATATGCGTCGTATGTACCCTGCTGGGCCTCGTTGTTTTTCTGCTGTTCTGTCTTTTATTCATCCTATCGTACAGTCTGTCACGTTTCCCACTTATCTGTCCTTTTTTCTTCTTTTTTTTTCTTTGGCAGAAACGGCATCTGCTTCTGGCTCCGCCATCGTGCAAGTATGTGTAGATATGTGTATGTGTACGAAGTGAAGTAGTCTGGCAACGGCTCGAGCCGTCACGGGAATATTGACAAAATCACACGCCCAGTGGCCCGCAGGCGTGCTCTGTCATTGCAGTACGTTTTTGCCTACCCCATGCCTGCTTTTTCTACTCTTACTTCCCCATCTTTTTCTTTTTACTATTCTTGCCTTTCTTTGCTCGATGATGCACTATTTTACTGTGTACTATGTACACGGCAATGCCCCCGAGGAGAAGCGTGCTTAGGCACATGCATGCGCGTATTCTGGCGAGTAATATCCGATAGCGGGAGTGAAAGTACGTTCTTGGCACGTCAAGCACGTCAAAGCCGGCCCGGCCATTCGTTCGACTGCCGGCCGGCAGTCTGCAAGCCTCTGTCGTTGGCCATTTGTACTAGCCATAGATTTGCTGCAGGCTAACAAGGGCTACTCCGCACGATGCCATGCTAAGCATGCTCGACGTATGTAGCCCCTTTGCCTGCGATATTTCATTTCTTCTTTCCTTCTCCTGGGATTTTGGACCCTTGTATTCCCTTGTAACTCGGTGCTGGCTTTTTATGGACCTTTCGGTGAAGGGAACTGCACGATAGGGAAAGCAGCTGGATAAAATGCAAGAGACATTGAAATGCCTCGGCGAGTTTTCGTTGTATTTGGTACAAGAGAATGGAGTGCAGGGTTGACACTTTGGGCAACTACTGTGTATGGAGTATTACTACAAATAGTAAATAGCGGCAAATGAGATGGACATCGATTTTACTTTCTCTACTTTGTCCCAAGTTGAAGGATTTTGCCGCAGAAAAGAACAGTTTCACCAACAGTACGACGTTGACTACTGCATGCTGCACGCAAATCCCCCTAGCGTATGCCACGTGAAATGGGAAATGGGATAGTACACAGGCCCTACACAGGCAAATACAGAGAGGTCACAGACCTTTTCAAGACCTCAAACACGAACAGGACTGACAAAACTGTCTTCGTGCATGTTAATTGGTAGCAGCACTACTGCTGCACGTCGTATGCATCTCGAAGATCATTTGCAAGGGCATGGTGGGTGAGTAGGAGAGAGCTAGCACGGTTTCGAGGTAGCTGCAGAGGGAATGGAAAAGACGAGAAAAACCAGAAAGACGAGAAAATGAGAGGACGAAGTACTCCGTAGACGAGCAGCAAAGAACGAGTACGGAGTACTACAGAGTAACTACAGCCTGTGGGCATCAGGAAGAGATGTGGAGAACCAGCACACCACACTCTGGGTCCCCATACGCTAGATCGGGTGCCTTTCCCGTGGGAAGAGAAAAGGGTCAATAACAAAAGAGGAGGTGTGGAAACGTTTTTGGTGGGAAGCGGTATATTTGTGGAGCAGAGAAAAAGAAGAAGAAAATAACAGAGGACTAACAATCTGACAGGGCCAGCCCGAGGACCATTGAGTTCAGCTAAAAGACAAGGCTTGCTCTCGCTCTTTCCGTAACACATGCAGAGAATGTCATTGAGAAAGAAAGAAAAAAGAAAGAAAAAGAAAAAGAAAAAGAAAAAAAAGGTGGTCAAAAGCAAGGGACTGACATGGACAGGGAAGTTGACTCGCCGAGGGATCAACAGATTGACCTGGCTTTGGACGAAAACGGGCCAAGAGTCCCTTGTCCTGACGAACCTGTCCCCGCCCTCTCCCCTCTCAGACATGCCAGCATGCAGGGCTAGCGCCAGACAAAGCATGGTGCAGCGTACGAGGTAAAGGCCCAGAATTATTGGAAACAGTCTGACTGACGCGAAGAGGAGATGAACTAGAGATACGATGCAGAACTAGAGGAACGACGGCGGCAGCGGGCGGGGGGCCCGCGCGACATTAAGATAGCGAAGAAGAAAAGAAAAAGAAAGAGGAGAAAGCAGCGCAGCTGAAGAATATGTGTACATAGAAAAGAAAGAAAAAAAGAAACAAGCAGATCCCCGGTAGAGGATCCAAACGACGAACCTAAGGCGCGCGGGCAAGCCAGCCCGCCGCCAACCGGCAGAGGCAGATGGCGTGCGAATATCGAGATAGACTCCTATGGCAACTACAAGGCCCCGCCAAAAAGGAGATTCATGAGAGATGAGAAAAGAAGATCGAAAAAGAAAGATAAAGATAAACAAAAAGAAGACCAAAAAGAGCAATAGCAAGGTTTTCCCCTCACCATTGCGGTTGAGCTAGGACCAGGCCATCATCTCCTTCTCATACCAATACCCAACGTCGCAATGTGTGCCCATTGGTGCTGTTTGGTGCCATTGCGGCTGCCATTTGGCTCGAGCTACTGAAGAGCTTGGGGACGCAGAAGCTCGGGCAAGGAAGCTCGGGCTATGCAAGGAGGCAGCAGTGCCTGGAAGGAGCGGATTCCATGGGAGGGTGGGCGCGGAAGACGAGATGAAAAACGAAAAGACGAGACGAAAAAGAAAAGGCATCTTGCCGCTCAGGGGTGCATGGACCAGGCCGGTTATCATCTTCATTTTCTCAGAGTATGTCTCTCTCTCCCCATCTTGGGCCATTCGAGGCCTTTTTTTTCCCTCCTGTCATGTTTCTTCCCATTCTGTTATCAATCCGTTCGAAGCTTTGCCGGCGATCCGCAAAAGTCCTGTTTAATTTTACATTGCTTTTGGATCTTGTCACCGTGAGGGGGGAAGTGACATAATGGAGAGGGGGCCCAGGGGGGGTGCACAAGAAGAAAAAAGATGGGCCCGCTCCTCCGGACCACCCCGGTGAAACACATGGCTTAAAGTTCGGAGTGCAAAAAGGGGACTCTTTAGGCGGCAATTACTCCATGCTTTCCGTCGACAAGTCCACAAAGTCCACCGTTCTGAGTATGAAGTCCACATCGGATTAAAACGCCGACCTCTTTTTTCCATCGAATAAACCGCGACGAGGTCAAGACACAAGGACGGAGTCAAGAGTGCAGAGCATATTATTTGCTCAAATACGGAGTATGAGGCATTCCGCCCCGCACCCTTGTTTTTATCCTTGTTGCTCTGTCGTCCTTTCACGGTTGCACGGTGAGTGATTCCCGTCCAATGTCCCTTTTAGTCTTATATGTCTCGCCATGTCTCTCTTCTTTGCCTTTTTGGGCAGTTAGTGTGTCCTGGAATCTTCCGTTGAATAAATAATGGTAAGCTGAGAGACAAGGTCCAGTTTTTATTTGTTCTCTGGACGTTTTTTGCCTCATAATGTTCATATCCGTCCTCTTGTTAATCAGATTGGCGATATACCTTCGCGCTTCGAACTGGAAAGAATCACGTAGTATTACATTCTATGGGTCCAAATACGCAAAAGGCAAAGCAACTTGCAAGGATATTTATCTGGTCCGCAACGGCCAGGCCCACGATGCCATCCTGCCAATGCAAGGCCACATTGGATGAGACGTGAGATATACGGTGTATATGAGCACAGGCACATGCAGAAGCATCTGTAATGAACAAAGGGACAAAGGGCTGCGGCAGCCGCAGTCACATCACCGCAAACAAGGATACAATTGCATATTCGTGTGTGTGCTATTCTATGTTCCACAAGTAAGATACTGAGCTGCATGAGATACCTGGCAGATACGACGTACCTCGAATAACCTTGAATGTCTCCTTGGATTACCTTGCACCTTGCACACCTTGGGCCGCGATTAAATACATAGTAAAAGATTTGTTCGGTGTGCACTGGCGCCAGCCGAAGCCACCGAATCCAGGCTCGTGGGGAGCTACGCATGGACAGGGGTGGCAAAACTCAAGGGCAAAGTACCGAGTTACCTTTCTTCGCTTTTCAGCCAGTCAAAAAGGAGAGTTTGTCCAAAAGTTAAATGCCGGGGTGGATGCATTCTTTTTCAATGACAAGCGCTTGTACGAGTAAATAGTACGGGAAACTCTTTACTAAGAAGAAACT
Source organism: Sporothrix euskadiensis (assembly GCA_019925375.1). Taxonomy (NCBI): domain Eukaryota; kingdom Fungi; phylum Ascomycota; class Sordariomycetes; order Ophiostomatales; family Ophiostomataceae; genus Sporothrix; species Sporothrix euskadiensis. The sequence continues at coordinate 58,720 of JADHKQ010000022.1, read as the reverse complement.
CGTGAATCAACGGCTCAATATCCATGCTACACCCCTGAGCTTGACTCGGTGCCTCGAGATAAAGTCCATGCACTGTGTACGACATCCTATTCAAAGACGAGGACATGTGCCTGCAAATGCTTGGCATGCACGATACAGGACTGAGGGGGATGAAGTTACAGTCGTGCAGCCAGATTGAGGGATTCTGTCTGCGTCATCTGTCCGAGGCATGTTGTGTTACAAAAAGCCGTTTGCATGTCGCACCCGCTCTCTCTTGAAGAGCAAAAACAGTTTTGTAAACTACTACGGTCGTGTCACCTGTGCGAGCCAACTCCAACGAGGTCACATGCCACAAGCTCTTGCTCAAAAAAGAAAAGGGGGAAAAAAGAGGGGCATCGGGGGACGATGCCTGGGTTTGATGTTCCCCTCGGTCACTAGCGGCGAAGCACTGTTGATCCTTGCCTTGCTGCTGGGGCCCATCCCTCCCATCCTACTGGGATCGCGAGGCCGGGCCTCTCTCGGCGGGACGGGGGAAGTAAGAGTGGGAGGTGGGAGGTGGGAGATGGGAGGTGGGCAGACAAAAGGCAAGTCTCGTATCTCGAATGGGGTGCAGACGAGGCAGAGTACGGGTTAAGAAGGACGGTATTCGAATTCGGAATCCAATGAGGAGCTTGGCAAGGAACTGCAAAAATATGAAAATACACAGTATGAAAATATGGAAATATGAAGAGTGAAAGAAAGACAAGAAGAACTACCGATCAAATTCAAAAGAAGAGTCCACAAGTTGGCCACCGGCCGGCTGTCCGCGAGGTTTACGAACGTCCCTTCTTGTCCTAGTCTTGAGGGCCCCGAAAATGCTACGGAGTAGACCTTTCAAGAATTCCCAAGAGGACGGTTGTGACGAAGTGACGACCAGCCCAAAATATGACGAACGAATCATGTTTCTCGGGAAAGGACAAAAGAAATTAGACGGAAAACTGGAAAGAGACAGGCCCTGGCGACCAACGAGTACGGAGTCTGGAGAGTGGAGATGGAGCACGGAGCACGGAGCACGACACGCTCGCTCGCTCGTTCGACGGGGCCTATCATTGTTATTCCTCAATACGCATAGAGTTTGGGTCCAGCTGCTCATTGTCGCCCGATGCGGTCTAGAGGCAATGTTGTGTGCAGAGCTGGGGGCACACGGTGGGGGCAGAAGACGACAAAAGAGGAGGCTGGGAGAGATTGAGAGAAACAGAGGGGCCCAAACAGAGAGAGAGAGCGCCAAAACGGGGGCACCGGGATGTGGTGCGGCGGACTTTTCTATTCTTCCCTCTCTTTTGATTTTCCTTTTGTCATTCCCGCCGATCTTGTACATTCAAGGCAGGACACCATGATTTATCTGTGGGATTTGATTTTGTAAAGTGGTTGGGAAAGAGAGGCGAGAGATGACCGAGAGAGAGAATACTGCGTAGAAAAGCAAGCCAAAAGATCAGTAGGGAGTACAAGGCTCAAGTACAGAGTACAAAGTTACAAAGTTCAGATGATAAAAAAGAGGAGGCAATGGGATTTGGCCGCAAAGATGGAAAAGCGCGAAAGGCGTTCTAGAAGGGGCCAGCAAAGGCCCCAGTAGGCCCCAAGCAGCCCAGCAAGACCAGACCAGCGGCCGCAGACAGCGAGCCAGAAGACAGTGATGCAATCGGTGCGTAAGACGGGAGCTTTGCGCGCGAGCGGGTGCAATAGCTGACCCAAGCACGCTACTTAAAGGGGAGCTCGGGATCAAGGTGGAGCTCTCGGGTTCCGACTCTCGGAAAGAAAGAGGAAGTAGATATATATTTATGCAGAGTCTGTCTCACAGGCCATGTATCTTACAAGTCTATGGGCAAAAATGGTTGAGAAGACCCGGTTCTGGAATGTCGAGGGTGCAAAAAGAAAAGAAATGAAATGAAAAGAAAAAAAAATGAAAGAAAAAAAAATGAACAAAAAAAAAAAAAAAAAAAAGACAGACAGGGTCATATCTCAGGGGTGGCCAAATTCTTACCGCATACACAGTACGACGTACGAATCCAGGCAATCCATCCCCATGTCGTCTGTGCGTTTTCGATACTGGGGCCACTCACATCGTACGCCGAAAGACGGCTAAAAGCAAAGAGCAGTATGCGCCCAGGGCGTCGCCAGAACATGGGACGAGTCTGTGGCTTGACCCTGTGCAGTAGAGAAAGGGGGTTCTCAGGGATAGCCTCAATTGGCGAATGGGAAAAAGGACGTGCGAGGATCGCTCGCGTTGTCTGCCCCATGTGTTCAAAAGTGCTACGTCGTACCTCAAGAGGCACCTGACTATGGTAGGACTGCAGGGCGGGAGAGACCAGAGGCGGGCGAACCAGACGGCTGTGAAGGCCAGGGGTGCTGTGGAGGGGAAGCTGTCTGAGAAAGATCATGATGGTGGGGATGTGTTGCATTTATCTTGCAGGTACGGAGTAATACTCCGTAAGGCATATGTGTGTTTTCACAAAATATGTGGACGGGTGGACTACTGAGTATGTGCTTCTTTTGATTTTCTGCTCATTTTTTTTTTGAATGATTTAGATCGGTGTTGATTCTACAGAGCCATGTGCACTCTTGTTTCTCCTTCAAAGACGACCGGGTTCCTCCTCTGAGCTCTTCAACCCAGGAAACAGCTGCAGAGTGCGGAAGGAAGAGAGGCCAGCGAGAGAAATAAAGAAGAAAAAGAAGAAAAGAAAGAAGAAAAAAGGTGCAAGTGGGATATTGGAGCAGTTCCGTCTTGTCCGCGGACGTTGAACAACAAGAGAACCAGAAAATGAGTACAAGAAGAGCGGAGCATTACTGAAGAAAAAACAAAGAAGATGCAGGCAAACGAGACATGCCTGACATGAGAAAAGAAAAGGGCGCAGGCCGCTGAAAACTGCAAACTGCTGCAAACTACCGCAAACAGGTGGCTCAAGCGCAAGGAGCATGCCGCTCGGGACACAGGCTGCAAAAAAAAAAAAAAAAAAAAAAAAAGGTAAAATGGGGAGCAGATTGGCAGAGCACGACGTCAACACCTCAAACGTCAATAAAGACTAAAACGGCAAATCAAGCCTACGAAACCGCTACGACCTACTTTTTTCGCCAACGGAGATGCGTAAAATGGCAACAGAGGGGTGGAATATATGTAAGTACCTCCTGACAAGGTGACAGATTACCTGACAGGCCCGCCAGACTACGACTTAGGCTAATTAAGGAGTACTTATTTTGTGCAGCACATCGGCGAGCTGAAGACGGAAGGTTCCGTGGCAGGAGACAAATGACGGTGAATCAGAGACAAGTAGCATGCATGCAGGCGCAGCCGCAGCTGCAGATACACAATAATGTGCACAGTCTTTTTTTCTCTTTGTGTCTTTTAGTACCCCTCCAACCCTCCAGCGCTCCATCAAGGCAAGACAAAATAAGCCACTTAGGGCGAACATTTGGTGTGACGATCTGCGTTTGCGTATCAGGGCAAATGCCACGGCAATGCATCATGCGACAGGCAAACAGACAATTGGGGAGGGCAAGAAGAGGCTATTCTTGGATTCCCCCAGATGCTACTGGACGTGCCTAGATGTCCCTGGATATTCTTGGGTATTCTTCGATACTCTTAGATCTATACGGAGCTGAACCTGTCTGATACAAAAGCAGTCAGAGAAGGCGATAAATCCTGGTTGGTGAGGCAAGAGAAAATACTCGCATGTTGATTTGGTATGCAGAGAGCGTCCGTATATGTACACCGGGATACACATACTTGCGGCGAATGATAAATGAATAGGGAAAAAAATGGATAAAGTAGCACAGAGTGCCCCATGAAGCAAAACAACACCAAACTAAAGAATCATAAAGTCGAGATCACGCCCACAATCAGAGGCAAAAGAGATCGGAGGCCATGCAGGTGCAGATGGGTGACACCCTTCCCCTGTCCCTTCCGACCCGCAGCACGCCGTCGTCGGACCAGTGTATCCGGAATAGATGTATGTGCAGGGAAGGCGTAGTGAAACCCGGACCAATGTCCGGGCATCTGGGTTGGATAAGACGATGCCGACAAGGCTCTCGAAAAGGCGAAAAGGAGAGAAATGGGACGAAGGAATGTCGGAAAAGGAGGGGACAGGATTTGGAGTAATGCACAGTACGTCGTAGCAGGCTTTGTTGCTATTTCCTAGAAAAAGGAACAGTGAAAAAAACTCGAAAACCCCCCATAAAATCACAAAGGACGAAAGATGCCTCCTTTTCTGCATTGATTTACACGCAAACTCAACCCCATCCTTCTAACCAAATAGAGCCCGCTGTCCTCTTTCTTTTCAATCAAAATGGGCAGATCGTCTGAGCTATGGCCGAAACAGGAGACAGCCAGCTGGAGCTGTTGCGAGTCTGTGCGGTTTAACTGCACGTTGGCGTTTTGTTCTCGCTTCTGGGCATTGTCTCTTCCTTCTTACCTACACAGTACGTCGTGTAAGGAGTATTTTGAGTGTACTACACTTGGGACATCTTGTTCCAAAGCTTGCGCTAGGTGACCGGCTTGGCAAAGCCAAAAGGAGTGACGCGAGCGAGGCAAGGAAGATAAAAGGGAGGGAAAAAAGAAGGAAAGGGCCTTTACCCGCACCACAAAAGCTAGCCTCGAACAAGGGGCGTGGACTGAATGGTGGCTGTTCGTCAACTTGTCTCTAAGTTTACATCCGCATCAGCATCGTTTTCCATTGTTCTCCTTTCTCCTTTCTCCTTTCTCTTGTCCCATTGTTCTCTTGATATTTGAGGATGAGGCTGGCCCGCGGTGGGTATGGGGGTCCTGAGTATGTCGGTGGATTGGTTTGGTGCTGGCTGCGTCTCTGATCCAGTCTGTCCTCCGTAATTTTGTTCCAAACATTGTTGTTATCCTCCTTTTTCCCGGGCCACAAGGTAGGGTGATAGAGGAAGCAACTTTGCGAGCAACAGCTCACCTTGAAATCGCCAAGCACAGCAGAGCACCCTGGTAAGGCACCAGCAGTCTGCGCCGCGTCACGGTGTCTCAAAGAAGCGTGGGATGGTACACAGCAGATGGGGCACGGAACATCGAGTGGGTGTCATGTCATATGTATGTGCAAGGCCAAAATATGAAAAGAGACAGGAGGAGATCCGTGCACCGAAATTGTTAACCTGTCAAGGATAAGCCTTTTCTCGGCAGGTGCCACCACGCACACCTTCCTCACAAGCTCACTACGGAGTACGGAGTAATACTACATGTACTTTGTACTTCGCACCTTCTCGTGCGGAATTCTCCCTACCCCTAGGCTTGGGACACATCTACGCCCTTTCCATGTCGGGCAAGTACGACGCGGCGCAAGACCGTTGGTGTTTCCACGGGGCCTCGTGCTTGTAACTGCCATGCCCCCTTCTTTTTTTTGGTCCCTTGTCTCGTCTGCGTCACTGCAAGATGGAAGCCGAGAAGCTCGAGTAGCTCCTTCCTTCCTGGCTGCAAGCTTTTGCTGCAAGCGTTGTTTTCTTATTTTATTTTAGTTTATTCAAAGCTGGCAGGTGCGACCGGCAGTAATAGTTAAAACTTCACCTTCGTTCCTTCCCTCTGCCCCCTCGTCACCACTCGCTCCTTCCTTGGATCTAACGGCTGCTGCTCTAAGACTCCATTTTGTGGTTCGTGCCTGCCTTCCTCGATAACCTTGACAACTGCCTCCTTGAACTCCCTCTGCGTCCCCTTTCTTTGTTCTCGCAGCTCGATTTTGGTCCGCTCCCTCTCCTTCTTTTTACTTCTTTACCCTTTCCCACTTCACACTACAAATAAGCCACGCACCTACACGACAACACGCCCACACACCCTTTCATGTCTCGACTTGCATCATGCATCTGAATACCAACATCATGGCAGTCAACCTGGCGGCCTGATCCCGACCCGCTTTTACCAGTTGTAGATTTGGTCTTGACAAAGTATTTTGCTCTATTTTGATCTCTTCATTTCTTTTATTTTCCTGCCTTCTCCTCTCTCTTGGTGATTCTTCCTCTTCTCCATTCTTCTCCGAGACGACCAGTCTCCTCTACGCCGTTCTCGATCTATCGACTTTGGCCGTTCCCATACTGCAACGTCACGGTCTGATCCAGCGTCGATCTCGCCAGCTCCCGCAAAACGACGGCAAGCCTTCATCACCTTTCTCCAGTCTTCTTTTCCCTTCGGCCAACGGGAGGCAAGCTCCCTTCGTCTGGTATTGTGATACGCTTTGGCTAGACTGCTCCGGTCGATAAAAGAGCGCCGAAAAGCACTGAGGTGCCATTCAAGCCTCGCACAAGTGCTCCCCTGCTCCATTCCTGCTCCATTCAGATACGACAGCGCCTTTTGGAAATACTACCCAACCTCAACACTAGGCCGGGATAGCTACCAAGGTGTCCGTCCAGCACACACAATCCCAGAAAGTCATCCTGTCCCCGTTTGTTGGATTGGCCGGGACACGAGCCAGACCTTCTGTTCATTCTTTGGTCTCCCTTCGTCGTGGGCGCCGTTTTTAAGCTTCTGGTGGAGGTCCAACTGGCAAACGCTACTAGCGGCACGCCTTTTATTTTCTTATTACCTGCTTTATTGCTTCCAGCTTGACTTGGGCTCGACCTGGCCTTGTCTGTTTCCATCTTTTTGTCATCAATCTTGCACTTTGCTCGACTGATTTGTTTCTTTGAACTCAGAATCCCGAGCCCGGCCTTGAACCTGGTCTGGCTTCTGGAGCCTGTCTCACTGCCTTTCCTCTTCTGGCCCGCCAGTTCGACTCCAAGCAAATACCCTTCGACCTCCGACGTCCAGTCTCCACCCAGAAGATTTAACCTTTCTTCCTCTTCTCTTTTTGTCCCCCTTTGCACCCCCCTCACTGAATTCCAGAGACGTCGCACTCCGAACGGAGCACAACCATCTGCCAAGAACACAGAGGCAAACACAAGAACCAAAAAAAAAAAAAAAAAAAGGAGTAACACTCATATTCGACAATCATACAAAGTACTCCAACATCCTGGCCTTTGATCGTCCTGGCGCTTGTATTCTTCCTCGCCCCGTCCCGTACGACGCAACGACCTGCCTGCAACAACTGCCTCGAGCAAATCAGGGGAATACTCGTGGACTCCTTGTCCCCCCTGGAATCTTTGATCCTTCTGACTTCTTCTTTCCTGGGTATTATTACCACTCCCGGCTCGTCCGTCTGAGATTCTATCTTGGTTTTGCCATCCGCAACGGCCTCGACTTCAACCGTTTTGGCCGCGCACTCCCGCTATCAGACCCTACCTCTCTCCACTTACCTCTCCTCTGATCGCCGAGACCCCCCCCCCAGACACCCTTCGCCAGCTACTGTCCCAAAAGGTCGGCCTTGGCCTCCTGCAGCAACTGTTTCGTCTCATCATTCTTTATTTATTTTTACCAGTAACAACACCACGTCGCAGTACTTCTACGACATACGACGTATTACGACGTAGCGCCCGATCGATAGCTCTGTTAGTAACTGGTAAGCCGCCCGTCTCCCTCATCCCATTCGCTGTTTTGTTGTTTGTCGTCCATTCCCCAACCCCCCTCCTTCTTCGTCGGCCGCTTTCCTATTGCAACACCTGCATATGTTGAAGACGTCTTCTGAAGACTGGTCACTGGGACGGGTGTGCCTCGCAGACGCAGTTCTGGACACCTTCAGACTATCCCAATACCTCAAGTGGTCCTCCTTGCATCATGTCCAACCAGCTGCTCTATGGAGCACCTACCCTGTTCCCGCACTTCCACAACTCACTCGTTCTCGCGCACTATTGTGTGCTCTTAATATTCTGTACCATATGTGTGCGAGTGTATGCAAAAGTGCAACATGGCTATTCCAGACGCCCCTTTTGAAGTGCAAAGACGCTGTCCTCTTGCACACCTCACACCTCTCCCAACACATCCAAGCCCCTCCCCACCTCTGCCTCTCCCACCCGTCCTCTACCCACACCTTTTTTTTTTATCGTTGTTATTTTACCTCTCTCCACTTCTTAACCTTGGGCCCCTTAACCTTTGCCAGCGGGCAGATCTACCCCCCTTGGAGACGGAACTCGGCCGCAAAAGAGGAAAGGCCTTGGGATAGGGCTCTGGCAAATGGAAAATTGGCGGCGCGTAAATACCTTTAAGCAACCGCCATTGGCTTCTAACTCGTTCTGTTCTTTTCCTTACCTCGATATTTGTCCCTGCTTCCTGGCATGCTCACGGGACGGCCACATCTCACCTGCCTCACCAGCGCACCGCCGCCCTCTCCAACCCCCTTTCTCACTCTCATCCTGCCGTTCCTTTTTCTCCTACCTTTCTTGCAACGCATACTATGAGGCCTCTCCAGTTAGCTGTGCTCAGGAAATGTGCTAACGCAGGACAGCAACAGAACAGAGGAGCGTCTCTAGCACTGCCTCGACAAAGTTAGCTTAATTTGTGAATGCACATATCGACGACGACGACGACAACGACTCGTTGTCTTTACTTTTCTCTTTAGTGAGGGTACCTTTACTCTTACTTCAATTCTGCCATCTCTCGGCCAGTCATCGTCCTCGGTCCTCCGCCACCGAGATCGTTGGCTAGATACAGCAAATCCGGAAGCCCTCCGAACACCCCGCTTGCACCGGATTTCCCACCAATTTCTTCCCTGGGTTTCTTTCTCTTCCATTTTCCCTGGACAGCGTCTACGACCAACGGTAACAACTACGATTGACAATTGCCTCTCACCAATTCTCGCGGGACTGGCTTGTCCATCGCATCACTGTCTTTATCGGTTTTCTTTCCTTCTTTCTGCTGCTGTTTTGTCCTGGTGTATCGGTACCGCCGGCAGCTTTATCACACCATCCTTCTCCAACACGACAATCACAACAGGAGCATGCTACCGAGGACGGAGCAGCTATTTCCTTCTGTCACTCGTCCTGCCGCCCCCGGCGCCGTTTATACCGGCAGTCGGCTCTCTTGTCCCTATAGCAAGACCATTGGCTACGGCAGCCTCGTGTATCGCATTGTTCGCCCACCATGAGTGACTACTATCACCAATTCCTGGCCTCGATGTCAGGAGTTGCACAAAATCCGCATCATATGCAGCAACAACAGCAACATCCACAGCAGCAGCATATGCAGCATCCTCACCAGCCAATACCAATTCATCAGCCGCATCACCTTCCTCCGCAACACCAGCACCCACCACCCCAGCACCTTCACGAAATGATGCCTATGCCGCTGCCCCTCCCGCCGCATCTTCATCAGCAGCCAGCCATGTCTATGAATATGGGTATGGGTCCAGGACAGGAACCGAATCAGTACCAGAGCCTAGGCTTCTACACTGGCTTTCCGGAGCCGGTAATGTTCAACGCGCAGAAGTCGCAGCGCAACCGCCGAAAGTCTACCCCTGGATCAGAGCACGTTAAGCATCGGCGAACCCGATCGGGCTGCTACACATGTCGCAGCAGACGCATCAAGTGCGATGAGAAGCGGCCCATTTGCGAGCGTAAGTTGAAGATAAATTCTTTGTGTGCTTTCTTTCTAACTATCTATTTCAGTTTGTCCTGAGCGTGTGTGGTGTGCTAACCGAAACCTATGCTGCGGTCTCCGCTATTTCGTTGTTTTGATTGAACAGGTTGCAAAAAGGGAAAACGAGACTGCTCTTATCCTGATCCCAAGTCCTCAAAAAAGTCGGCTGCTGCTGCCGGACAGTCATCGCAAGACGCATCAACTACAAGCCAGCAAGCGAGTCCGGAGTCCTCCAACGAGGACGACGAAGAAGATGCGGAACAAGACAACAAGCTTGATACAATCTTGGACAACGATGAGGCCGAAGAGTTGGCTAGTGGAACAGCAGATGCATCAACGCCCCAGCAATTTACAGTTACTTTTAACGACAAGGTTCGGCCACCGTTGCGGCAATCGAGTTCTACTTCAATTTTGAATTTGAAGCGGGTGGCCTCTACGGGGGGTGCGGTCCAAGCATCGTCAGCTGGAAGACGGACACGACAAAACTCAGAGACGCCATCGATCGAAGCAAAAAGCACATCGCCAGCCACATCGACAGGTACTGCTGGCAGTTTTCCACAGACAGTGCACTCTGTGGGGCCATCCGAACAGTACTATTCTTCGGCATCAAACATGCCGACGATCTCGGCTGCCGACTGGAGTCATTTGCCACAGGACATTCGCTTCTTCTTGGGATACTTTATGGACAACATTACGCACCTCCACTACTGTTTGCCCGGCGACTCGGACAATTTCATTCGTGGTGCCCTGCCCGCCTTGGCTATCCGTAACGAACCTCTGCTCTATGCTCTTGTCGCTTTTTCGGCCTACCACTATATTCTGCGTGACCCAGGAGCCAAGCTACAGCAGTTTCTACAGTACTACGACCAGAGCGTGAAGCTGCTTCTCGGAATCCTGAAGCGAAAGGAGAAGCACAGCCTCGGAACTCTCCTGACGGTTCTTCAACTTGCTACCATTGAGGAGTATCTGGGAGACTGGGTCAATCTGATGGGTCACCAAAAGGCCGCTCTGGAGATGCTGACGGATATGTATACCCCTGAGACCGCCGCCCAAACACCCACCAGCCGGATGGTTCTGCACTGGTATAGCCGCTTTGACGTTTTCGTGGGCATCATGGGAGGATTTGAGACGGCCCTTTCACGCGATTGGTTTACTAGCATCGTCGAGCACTACGAAGAGCGTATGGCTAGTGACCCCACAAACCTGGTCTGTAAGGTGGAAGATTGCTCCGCGCGGCTCCGGCTCATTTCATTCGACATGTCTTTGCTCTTCGCACGAGCCAAAGAAGACGACAGCGGCGGAGACTCGGCAACAAGTGCTGGCGGCGGTGGTCTGGCAGCTTTCCCATCTTTTGCACCCAACGAAACTTTCATGCGTGAGCATGCACGCATTCTTGAAGCGTTGAATGGTTGGAAAGCTAGTCTTGATGCTATCGTGCAGCCCGACGACGACAACACGGACGAAATGAACGACGGCGGCCCTGAAGAACACAAACACCACCCTCTCCTCGTCACTGATTTCAGCCACGCGGTCCCGCTTAGAGAAGACGATATTGTCGACCCGTACCAACCTGGCATCCTCTATCACGGACCGCTTTTTGGATACACAATCTTGTCTTGCGAGTGGCAGTCGATTATAGTCATGCACGAGCTGCAGGCTGCACAACTTGCCATGGCCGCTATGACAGCCACACCACAGCCCGCAGCGGGTCCGTCGCCTCTTCCCCAGGGAATGACTTCACCAGAGGGCATGTCCCTGCCGGCCGGCGTGAAGTTGCCTGAAGGTCTGAAGTTGCCCGAAGGCCTGAAACTTCCAGAAGGCATGGCCCTACCCGAGGGTATGTCTCATAAGGAGGGCCTGGCGGCGTTTGCTGCCATGGCTGGTGCCGGGGATGCAAACTCTGGCGATATGGCTGCTATGGCCGCCACCATGTCTCCTACCGCTCCAGGCGGCCCTGCTGGCACATCTGTTAGGGATGGCCAGACGGGCGCAGCCCAGATGTCGGCTCAGATGTCGGCTCAGATGTCGGCTGGAATGGCCGGATTCACCAAGCGCGCATATACCATTTGCCAGATTTTCGAGACGCTTGAGATGTGGCCGGCCAGCCCTCCGGGCTGCTTGATTATATCGCAGGCCATGATCGCTATTGCAGCGCTTTTCCTCCCACGCGACAGTCGCCATCACATGTGGATTCGACGCAAGTTTGCGTTGATTGAAACTATGGGGTAAGTTTGACGAATTCCTTTTCGCGGTGTTATCAGGCTTCAGTCCCATATTTTGCCCTTTTCTTGCCATCATACGGAGTACTCTGCAGTTGAGCTGCATTGGCCTAGGCGGTCGACACGGCTTGTCTGCAGATGTGCACATCCCCGCGGCTACCTACACGCAGATCATTCACACACAGACACCCCCTAGCCAACCGCGCCCTCCTTTGGTGTTCCTTCTCATATTGGTATGCATGGTTCAAACTATGCATATCTCTTCCCGCTCCTGAGATGTCAGATCGTCCTCCGCCGCCTTTGCATATCCCCAAATCCTTGAAACGCTATTTTCAACGACAGGGGCTATTCGATCCCGCCCCCATAATATGTCATCGCCTTGTATTATTATGATTTGTGTCTGCTCAAAGGCTAACAATTGTGCCACAGATATATCTTTCCGCTTACTATGCGTACGCGGATGTCCGAGCTATTCAACGACCCGTCCTGTGTTCAGTGGTGGCTGCCCAACAACGAGGGCTTCAGTCCGATTCTGCAAAGCGTGCGTGCCTTTGCCGACGAGCGCAATGTAACGGCCGTCTCGGCACAGACCGAGAACCTTCGCGAGATTCGGCATATTTTTGCCAAGCTCCAGATCGGAGAGGGCGTTGGCGGTGGAAGCAGTGGTGGTAGTGTTGGCGGCGGCGGGGCTGTTGATGATTCTGATGCCAGCAATCGGGCTGGCAGCAGCAGCACAGCCAAGCCGACAAAGGGTGCGAAAGGTGGTGCATCGGCAAAGGGTAAGAAAAAAGGCGTTTGAACGATGGCTTTTTCTCTCTTCTTTTCTTTGGGCGGTGATTCGGCCTTTTGGGTGGCCCACCTACTTTGCATTTCATTGTCTTCTATATCATCTTGTTTTGCCTTTTTTTCTCTCTTCTTCCGTCCCTTTACTTCTCTTCTTACTTTTTTTTTGCTGCACATTCTCTCTTCGCCATCTTTCACCATCCTTTTCAACACTCTGAAGCGCATTTAACGGCCTTGTACATATATGTAACCTTTGATGATACTTATTCAATACCAAAATAGACTACAATCCCTTTTTACACTTGTTTATCTAAACTATATACGATGTAGTTGGCCCAGTGGACTATATCTTTTAAAGTCATATGAGACCCAAGAGTGACACACAGAAAACAGAACAAATTGATTACATGTCTGGTTACTAGGAAATAGTTAATAGATGGGATATTTATTTCTGTATCATACAAGCATATTGTCGCTCAACTGCCTTCTCTCTACACTATATGTCCTATCACACACAGTACAAATAACACACGATGGAAAGAAGGGAAAGAAAAGGGGAAATGACAGAAGAAAAGAATCGACCAAAAAAGGTAAGCCGCCAAGCAGAACGAAGAATATGAGGACCAAATTAAAAACTGAGAAAAATAGAAAGAAACACACTCTACTCCTCCTCCATGCCCGTCATTATTAAACCACTTTTTGTATGTTTGATGTCCGACACCCGGTAGACCACTCATTCGCCTCACGGCAATTATTCTTCTGCCTCTGGTGCTGACTCGGTAGCAGACTCGGCCTCGGCTTCAGGCTTGGCCTCTTCCGTTTCGGTCTTGGATGCGGCTGTCTCCTCCTTCTCGGCCTCTTCGGTGGTATCCTTGTCATCGGTAGTCGAGGCCTCCGGTGCTTCTTCAGTTATCTTGGGGGCCTCTTCCTCAGCAACAGGCCCAGTCTCTGTTGACGCCTCTTCGGTGGCAGCAGGGGCAGTGCTCTCGGTCGGCTCCTCGTCCTCGGCGCTCTCCTCCTCTTTAGCGGGCGCAGCCTCCTCGGTTGTTGACTCTTCAGTAGCAGGAGTTTCGGCAGACTCTTTCTTGGGGGCCTCTTCCTTCGTATCTGCGGCAGGTGCCTTTGTTGCAATTCCTGTCGCTTCTGCCAGCTCGCCGGCCACAATGATCGTGACTGGCTCGGCAGGCTCTTCCGCCTCCACCTCCACCTCCGTCGGCTTAGCATCTGCTACATCAGCAGAGGCCTCTGTAGCGGGCTCTGGCTCGACTTCGCTTATCTCGGTCCCGGTCGTCTCAGTTGGTGTCGCGGCGGAAGAGGCAAAGTCGTGCTGATCGTGCTCCACAATGATCGGCACCGAAGCGGTCGAGGTCTCTGCGCCGGAGTCGAGGTCCCTAGCATCCATCTCCTCTGCAGTAAGCTCGTATTCGGTGACCTGTGGTGGCAGGTCGGTGTGTGATGTCGAACGCGGCAATGGCGGGGCGACCGCGGCCAAGTGGTTATTCTGGAGGATGGAGATGGGCCGGCCACCCAGGTCAGTTGCGCCGCCGCCGTTGTGCGCGGCGTCCTCGTCTTGCTCAAGCACAGTCGTCACAGCACTGCCAGTGGACGGGCTGCTGCGAATGTGTCTCCGGGTATTGGTGCGACCAATGGAGTGGAGGTGTTCGCTGTCACCACCAAGAAGGTCCGCAGCAAGTCCCGTGCCAGTGCTACCAGTGGCGGTGCCCGTCAGTCCAGACCCTGAACGGTGCGCCGACCGGTCGCCAGTGGCGCCAGCTCCAGATGTTGGGTTGAAGGCAAACCCCTTTTTGTCCGCAATAGAAGACATGGAAATAAGGCCCGGTGCTGAGCTGTCGGTGGACGGCGCAGTAGCACCAGCAGTAGACGCAGAGTCGGGAGCGGACGCAATGGTGACGCCCGACGACGCCACGGACGGGGTGGTATCCAGACCCTCGGCCTCGGGCGGCAGCTTGTAGTTTTCTGCCGGGAGCAGGTCGTACATATCGCACACAGTCTTGAAGAAAACGTAGAGCCCCGTCTGGGCCTCGACGGACCAGAAGACGCCGCGGTGCTGGAACCAGGCGTGGGCAAAGATGCGGTGGAGACGGCGGAACACGTTGATGAGGTTCTTAACGGCGGCGTTCTTGTCGTGGGGGTCGGCGAAGACGAAGCGGCTGGGGAAGATCTTGGGGTTTGTGACGACGTTGGCGGCCCAGTCGAGGGTGTGGCAGCAGTAGTCGATGGCGCAGCAGGAGCGCGGCTGCTCGTGGACAGCGCACAAGAACTGCCACTCGGAGGCGCGCATCTCGGGACAGGTAGAGGCGCTGCACGGCGGCGTGTCAAAGAGGAAGCCGACGATCAAGCTGTTGCACTGGGCGATAAGAAAACGGCAGAGCTCGTAGAGCCAGAGGGTGCGGTCGGTGCCGGGCGGGGCCTGGGCGAGGATGTGGGCGGTCTCGCGGGAGATGGCGATGGTGTTGTTTGCGGTGTGGTGGTAGTGGAGGGCGGCGAGGTGTTCCTGCAGCTGGAAAGCCGAGTCCAGCTGTGTGAAAAGTTAGCAAACTGTCACGAGAACATGGGGCACATGTTGTGCTCACCTCGTTAAGCGGGACAAGCGGCGGTCCAACGGCAAAGTCGGCAGCCCGCGTGCCTGGGTGGATGCGGCGCTTGGAGTTGGCATCGATAATTGTCTGCTCCATCTGCTGCTCGATCTGCTGCTGAGCCAGAGAGGCGCCCGAAGCGGCTGGCGATTTGGGCCCGATCTGGATCTCGGCGGCCGGCGGCGGGCTGGGCAGCCGGGGCGAGCTCGGCGGGAGCGCCATGGTAGGCAGCGTGCGTGCGTAAAATGGGCTGTGTATTCAGAGGCTACAAGGTGCTTCAGTATGCAGCCTCCCTCTTTGGTTCAGGAGTATTGTCGCCTCAGACGTTTTCGGTCGTCGCTTTTTTCCCTCTTTTAGTTTCCCTCCCCTTTCGAGATGGCTGTGAATTTCTCACGAAGCAAAAAAAAGCTTCGCTGGGTCGGGTAAATATGCTGGTATGCACGAGTGGGGGTCGTGGTTCATATGCGAAGTCGTGTGCGTGGCGGTGAGTGGTCGTGTGTTGTTGTGTAATGTGTAGAAGCACTTCTTTTTGAAGCTTTATTTGCAAGCGCTGGCGATGTTTTTCTGCCTTCTCATTTCTGTTCTTGTTTCTCCTCCTGTCGCTCCGTCGCTCCTTCCCCTTCCCGCCTTGCCAGTTGTCCAGGGGCTGGTTGGGGCAGTTTGTGGTTGGTAGGGAAGGTACCACCCGGCGCTGTTGCCTCTGATTGGCCCATGCTTGATAGTTGCTTGCGAGTTGCTCGGGGAGCTCTTATTTGCCGCTATGACCAATCAGGTAAGCGTCTGGAGCGCCGAGCCTACCCGCACGAGTGCTGTACGGAGTACTCCGTACGTCGGTCGTACTTGCGTGGGCTGGCGGAGGGCGCTAAAGCGACCTTCACTAACTGCTGCGAAACGATGTCATTGCGGCGACAAAGGGCGTAGCTCGTCTAAATTCATATTTTTTGAGAATTCGAGATTCTCTCAAAACAGCTGCAGATAGCTTCTACACACTCAACACAGTTTCGTTTGATCTCATTGCGCTTCTCAGAGACTCGCACACAGCCACGGCCACATTAAATGGCAGCCACCATGGACTCCGACGACGATATGCCGCCTGTCCTCGTCGACACGGCGGTTGAAGACGACAAGAATGAAACAGACAACGAAGCAGAGAACGGTCCCAAAGTACCGTTGACGATTGTGACGGGTGAGCGGGAGGTGGAGGAGACAGTTGCTCTGTCTCTTGGTGTGGTTTTATGACATTGAGCTGACTCTTCTCTTACTTCAGGATATCTCGGTGCTGGCAAGACGACGCTTTTGAACTACATCCTGACGGCAGAGCACGGCAAGAAAATTGCTGTGATTATGAACGGTACGTCTGAGTCATCTCTTATTTTAGTCATCTTTAGATTAGTGTATATTATGTGTATTTGATACAAATACTAACTGCTGTGTTACGCAGAATTTGGTGACTGTAAGTCTAGGCGCTCGCTTTGAATTCTGACCTGGCAATACTATCACTCCTGCTTCAAGAAGACCAGATCAAAGAAAAACCAAAGCAACTAACACCAACAGCCCTCGACATTGAAAAGTCCTTGACAATAAACAGAAACGGTGAATCTGTTGAGGAGTGGCTGGACGTCGGCAATGGCTGTATCTGCTGCTCGGTCAAGTGAGTGCCTCCAGTCTTCCCATCATTATCACTCGCTCTTGATATTTTCTAACACATTCGCAGAGACACTGGCGTCAACGCCATTGAGTCGTTGATGGCCAAGAGGGGCAAGTTCGACTATATTCTACTCGAGACAACAGGCCTCGCCGACCCTGGCAACCTGGCGCCGCTCTTCTGGATGGACGATGGTCTCGGCAGTTCGCTGTTCCTGGACGGCATCGTCACGCTGGTAGACGCCAAGAACATTCTGCGCAACCTCGACGAGCCCGAGGGCACCGACCAGACTGAGCAGCACAACCACGCGGATGAGCACGGCCCGCTGATGACGACGGCACACGTTCAGATCTCGCATGCCGACGTCATTGTCATCAACAAGTCGGATCTGGTCAATGCCGAAGAGCTCGAGCGTGTCAAGGCCCGCATCCAGTCGATCAACGGCCTGGCACGCATTCATGTGACATCACAAAGTGCTGTGCCGCAGCTCGAGGGTGTCCTGCTCGATCTGCACGCCTACGAGACAGCCGAGGCGGTCGAGCGTGCCGTCCACCAAACCTACCACAGTCATTTGGATTCTGTGAGTCTTCCTGCTGTTGCTGTCCTAATTATGTGCACCAGCTAACCAGGCAGTCCATATCAACACAAGCAATCGACCTCGGCGTGCTCGACGCAGCCCAAGTCACCAAGCTCGACGAGTGGCTGCGGTCTGTGCTGTGGGAAAGCCAACTGCCGGACCCGGCCGGCGGCCCCAAGCTTGGAGGGAGAAACGACCCCAACGGTTTCGAGATCCACCGCACAAAGGGTCGCCTCGTGCTCAAAGATGGCTCTGTCAAGGTCCTGCAGGGTGTGCGGGAGCTGTTTGAAATCTTTGAGGCACCAGAGTCGTCGCCAGCCGAAGAGGCAGCAGGCCAGCCAAAAACAGCGCCCGCGTCCAGCAAGCTGATTTTGATTGGGCGGAGGCTCGGCCAATTTGGTTTTGAGAAGAGTGTATTGAGCGCCTTGGAAACGTAGAAAAGACTGGAAAAGCGTGCGTTTTGTCGTTGATTTGATAGATATCAAATGAAACCCGTTAAA
Organism: Sporothrix euskadiensis; assembly: GCA_019925375.1. NCBI lineage: Eukaryota > Fungi > Ascomycota > Sordariomycetes > Ophiostomatales > Ophiostomataceae > Sporothrix > Sporothrix euskadiensis. The sequence continues at coordinate 40,936 of JADHKQ010000022.1, read as the reverse complement.
TGCATATCTCGAGATGAGGCCGTCGTCAAGACGATGAATTGTCGTGATAGTTTGTAGACATTTTTTCGGGCTTTGGGATGAGATCCGTATTCGAAGCAGTATAATCAGAACATACGAACGTGCTTTCGGCTTTATTTCCTTGCTTGATGAAAAAAAGAAACACATCCACGACACCAAAAGTGTCACTTGTCGTCTGACACTGCAGCTGTGAGGCTGAGATGCAGGGGGGGAAATAGGCTTTCGGCGTTTTTTGTATTAAAACGAGTCACCAAATTAAATACGAAAATGCAACAAGCATGGCGGAGGAGACAATGCACAGGCCAGTTTGGGGTACTTTGCGTAGCTTGTCTCTTTGTGTACGTCGTAGTTTGCGTAGTTTGGGCTATCGTGGTTGTCAGCTGCTTACTACAATATGCATTTATCAAGAATAGTCGTGCGTCTGCGCTAGTCTTATAGACAGTACACTTCTGTGGGGTTCTGACCATGATTGGCCTTTGCTGGCCTGGTTGGTTTCTGCTTTGCGAACCTTCTTTCGTCGCTTCTTTTCCAGAGAGAGAGGACAGTCCCACGACAGCACAACTACACACGACCACTCGAGCTTCCATCTGTACACCACATATTATCTCCACCAACGCATCATTTGCGCTCCTACCTCCCACGCGCGTCGTCGTGCACTGCGCTCTCGAATCGGCGACTGCAAAGTCTAACAATATCTCAGCAAGAGACAGGTTCTCCTTGCTCCCTTGCATCGCGAGCTTCGCCTTGTCGACATCACACCATCAGCACAGCTCTCGAGCTTGCCCGATTGCATCGGCGAACGCAACGACAACTTGCCAATCTACCACTCTTCTCCGACGACTGCTGCCCAGCATGAATCGACCAGGTACGAAAAGCAACGTTTGCATCGCGAACACGATAAACGACCAGAGAAGGAGAGGGGGCGAGGCTGGCAGAGCACGGCTGCGATGAAGAGACATGGAGTGTGGGCGAAACAGAAATCATGGGGGCTTCATTCAGATGGGATGACCGTTGGGCACGCGGCTGCCCTACTTGGATGCGCGCATGTCGTCACGAAAGCTGTCATCACGCTTAAAACCATTGGGAAGATTGGACAGATTGGACGGATTGGGGGACAGGGGACGCATCGACATGGCTGGGCAGGTCAAACCGCTCGCCGTGCTGTCTCTGCGTCTGCTGCTCCTTTGATTTGCGCGTCGGATCTCTCTGTGCTGTGTCTCTTTGTCAAGATGTGCCTTTGTCATAGCTTTGCCCTCAAGTCTTCTTCGCTGCCAGCTCTCTCTTCCACATCATTTTTACTAACAACTTCTCCCAGGGGGCGTTCCTCACTCACTCCGGGGTCTACCTAACGGCTTCAACTCCCAACAGCAGCAGCCGCCACAGCAGGCACGCTCCGTATCCAGTCGACTGCCCAACGGCAAGATGGGTGGTGCCAACAACAACAGCGCAGCTTCGGGCTGGGCTTTCGGCTCGGGCGTACCACTCGGCGGTGGTGCAGGCGGCGCCGGCGGCAACGGTCTGCAGCAGGGTCAGGGTCAGGGCCAGGCCCGGCCGCAGCAGCAGATGGGCGGCAACATCAGCTTTGCCCAGAGTTTGGGCGGCTCACAACCGGCCACGCCTCTGGATCTATCGTACGTATTAGTTGTGGTTGTGGACGTTTCGTTCTTGTTCTTGTTTTTGTCTTTGCGTTGCTTTAAATAAGCGTTGCTGCGTTGCTGCGTTACTGTGTTGCCCTTAGTCTGCTGTTCACGCTGTGTTCACTTCCCTCTCACTTTCTCCCGTTCCGCCGCCACCACTCCACTTCATTCACTACTTCCCATCCAGTCTCGCCACTTCACTACACTCGTCACTCTCTTTTCTCTGCTTGAGCTTCACTGTCCTTTGCTGTTATTTTCTCCTTTCTCTTCTTCTCTTCTTCTCTTCTTTTGTTCTTTTGTTCTTTTCTTCTTCACATATATGCGAGGCCTTTTTGCTCTCTTCCCCCCACCCTCTTCTCCAATGCCTCATTTCATTTCGCCCCCGGCCTTGAAAATGCACATCCTCGACCCAGAGACCTTTTCTGGGCCGGTTCGATTGCAAAGACCCTGCAGATCGCCTGCACGACGAGTCGCAAGTTCGTCTACATTGAAGAGCATGGCCTATGCCGCTGCTCTCAAAGGGTACACTTTTCCTAACCAGTGGTCCTGCCATTGCAAGAAAGTTTACTCACTTCACTCGATGTGTTCCTTGCTATTTGATTTAATGCTGCTTTTCTTCTTTCTTTTTTTCCCCATATATGGCACGTCCCACTAACACACTTACAGAGAGTTCCCATCCCTATCCAGCGGCTCGCAACTAGCAAACGCCGGCCAGGCTTCGTTATGGTCTACCGCCGGTTCAAGAAACATCGGCGGCGGCCCGGCGATACAACGCGGCGCCAGCACACCGCTGTCGTCGCAGCAGCAGCAGCAGGGCGGCCAGCAGGAGGACATGTTTGGCGCCTCGGCTGCACGACTGCAACAGCAGCAGCAGCAACAGCAGCAGCAGTCTAATCAGGGCTCTTTCCGCTTCGGCAGCCAAACCGCCAACATTGGCCAGGCAAACATCGGCCAGCAGTCCAGCATCGGTCAACTGCAGCAGCAACCCGCTCAATCATCACAGCCGGGCTCCATCGACGACTTCCCTCCACTGAACCGGTCCGCCAACGCAGGCGAGATCGGCCAGGACCGTACGGCTAGCCTCATGTCCAGCCTTGGCTACGGCTCACAGGCATCTGGAACACCACCCGCCCCCCCACCAGGAGTCGGTTTTGGTGCAGCTGTCGGTGCTGTCGGTGCTGTCGGTACTGTCGGTGCCGGCGGTGGTGCGCGCAGCATGGGCAACGGTCTTCTCAACGCTCTGTCGGCAAACTCCGGGTCGCGGGTCGCTAGCGGCGGCAGTGTCGGTGCGCCCGGTGGTGAGGTGCGGTCACCCGTCGGTACACGGCCACAGGAAACAAGAAGCCTGGCAGCGGAGGAGGAACAGGCTGTTGCTGCTGCTGCTGCACGGCAAAAGCAGGAGAGCGATGCTGCTGCATCTGCCTCGGCGGCGGCAGCAGCGGCAGCAGCGGCAGCAGCGGCAAGTGCGACACAGTCGCCAATAGGAGACGCCGGCGGTCCGCCACGCGGCTCGCTAGGCTCGATTGGTGGTGACGGCGCACCCTCTCGCAGCAAGCAGCGGGAAGAGAGTGAAGCCGCTGCCAATGCTGGTGGCCAGGATCCCCTGGCCGGCACGGCACCAATTGACCGGTGGGGCATGAAGGGCCTGCGGACATTGCTCAACAACCCGGACTATAGTGCCATGATCTCGGGCTGGGGACTGGACCTCAACACCCTCGGCGTCGAGCTCAACACCAACGAGCTTCTGTCAACACAAACATACAGCCTGTTTGACGGGGCCGCGCCGCGGCCGGCCGTGCCCAAGTTCCGCCTGCCCGAGTGCTACAAGGTGTCCAACGTGGGCCCCATTGAGAGCAAGATCTCGAGCTTCAACGAGGAGACTCTGATGTGGATCTTTTACTCTTGCCCAAACGACATCAAACAGCAACTGGCTGCTAATGAACTGTAAGTTATTCTGCGGGCGACACAAACACAAAGGATTAAAAGGCTTACTGCGAGGAACATCTACTAACGCGCATATAGGAACAACCGCAACTGGCGTTGGCACAAGCGTCAGCAGGTTTGGCTCACTAAGGACGACCTCATGATGCCGCAGGTCCTCAGCATGAACCACGAGCGCGGCTTCTATATTGTTTGGGATACATCCACCTGGCGCAAGGAGCGTACTACTAGGGAAATTACGCTCAACTATGGTGATCTCGACAACTCGCCAGCAACCGCAGGAGGCGCCGTCTAAGATACCCGTAAGGTTAACACGGGACACTCCCATTTGCTGTTCATTTTCGCAAATAGGTGGAGAAATGGACTTTTTAGGGGCGACGGGTCTGGTCTACTTTTTGGGTCCGGTGGTTTTTGTATTATTGGGAAACGAGGAGGAGCCGCTCTTCTCCTTTGGTGCCGTTTATCTTTTATTTGCTGCGCGTGCTCTCTCTATCTTATTTCCATCTCGTTCCTTCTTCTTGCAACGTTCGTGTATAAATACGGGTTGGACTTGGGGTCTGTGCTCTTCCAGACTCCTTCCATAATTTCTGTACTGAACATGGATTCTCTCTCTTGAGACGTACATGGGTTTACTTGGCATTTTGCCCCCGTGATCTTCACGTGTGGGAAAGATGGCAGAGTGCACATGGTGGCCACACTTTTACTTGGGTGCACTGGTTATGGTATCTTCTTTTACTTAGTATGTCTTGAACGAGAACTCAGGTCCTCTGATAAACAATTTTACCAACACAAATGTCTTCAGTAGCGACAGTGATAAAATTCAAAAGTGAACACGAATTAACACGAGTGGTATGAAAGTAGTTGATTTTTACTTTTGTGATTTATGACGGTCTGGGGCTGTCAATAGAATCTTTAATAAAAACAACAGGATAGAAAGTAAATAACGTACTAAGAGAGACGGGGAAGGGGGCCAGGGTAATCAAGGGAATCGGGAACCGCATCATCAAAAGGAAAGCAGCTTTAAAGCATTGTTGGCATTGAGGGGGCAAGGAGGGTGTGCGTATGGGAGACACTGTGGCATAATGGTGATGATGTGATTGTTGAAGAGAGATGAAAAGCAATGCGAAACCAGTAGAGAGAAAAATGAAGTGATCTGAGACAAGACAAAGAAAAGGGACCAAAGACAAGTCACAATGTGTGGCCTCTCCTCTTTCCGCCTCGCAAACAAAACAATGAAGAGAAAGGAGAAAAACAAAATCCAAAAAATCCACACGGTTTCTTTTGAGCCCTCCCATAAGCCCCCCTTTCCCTTGTCCTTTACAAAATGCCTTCCCGTCGTCCTGTGAACCCCTCCCCTCATCCAAACAGTACCCCGTCTTCTTTTTCTCCTTTAAACGGTGTGTGAGGGCGGTGATGATAGGCATACCCTTCGGCTTAATGCCAGGCGCCGTTGCCGCCCATGAACCCTTCCTCTAGCGTCCGCTCCTCCAGGTTGCGGATGAAGTCGCGGTTGCTGCCGCCACGGCCAGAGTTGCCGCCCGCGTTCATGCCCTGGCCGCCGGCCATACCGCTGACTCCCATACCACCGCCAGCGCTCATGCCACTGGGACCGGGGCCCATCTGAGTGGCACGGCTTCCGCGGCGGGCGGGTCTACCGGATGCGTCTAGGCCCATGCCATCGGATGGTGGCGGGTAGTACGCCGGGCTGGGCTGCAGACGAATGGGTTGCGTAGGATCGAGGTGGCTGGCGACTCGCTGGATCGCAGCCGGAATACCGCTCATCTGCTGCTCCATTGTCGACGCCCGCTGCCTAGTGCGTGCGCTCGCGGCAGAGCCCGGCTGCTGCTGCTGCTGTGGGTGTTGCTGCTGGTACAGGTTCTGCGAAGCGCTCATAGTCGAGCCATAGCCGCCGGCCGAGGCCATCTGGGATAGACCCTGCTGTTGCGGCATACCCATGTTGCCGTACGGGTTCTGAGGCTGGCCGCCGTATGGTGGTGGTTGCGGCTGCGCTTGAACGTGGCTGTTGCTGGGCGCGTACATGTTGCCGGTGTTGTAAAGAGGGAGACCGGGTTGGCCGTGCTGGGGCTGTTGCGGTGGTGGTTGCTGCTGCTGCTGCTGCTGGTACGGGTTGGCGTTCATGGCGTAGGCGTTCTGTGCGGCGGTGTTAGCCTGCGCCTGCGCAGCCTGTGCCCGCTGCTTGCTGATGGCCTCTGCTTGTTGCTGCTGCTGTGTGCCGGGTGCGGGTGACCGGTTGAGGGAGCTCGACTTGAGGTTCATGGGCGGGACGAAGGGGCCGGTGAACTTCTGCTGTGTGATAAATGGGTGCAGTTTCGCCTGCTGTGGGGACCATCTTTCCAGAGGGTTAGTCGTGAGAAGACCCCGAACGAAGTCGATAAACGCAATGCGGTTGTTCATTTCTAGTCAAAGTTAGCATGGTGCAACTCTGTGTTGGATGAATAGTGCGATGGAATGGACTCACCCCTGTCAATCTCGCTCTGCTTCATGTTCTTCCGTGGCATGGGGTAAGTCTTGATGATCTCCGGTAGTGTTGTCGCCTGGAAGTAGCGCTTGCTAGGCTGCTCCTTGGTGCCGTGCTCGCGCGAGTATTGCTCCATCGACTTGAGCTGATAGGTGCGACGGCCAAACTCGTCTGCGCGGCGCTCGTAGAACTCGCCGGCCTGCTTGCCCATCTCGATCATCCAGTTTGGCGGGTTGCCGAGCATTTCGTTGATGCGCATGACCTGGTTGTACTCGGACGAGCCAGGGAAGAGCGGCAGGCCCAGGAACAGCTCAACGACGATACAGCCGAGCGACCACATGTCAATAGCTGAAGAGTATGGTAGGCCCAGGAGGACCTCGGGTGACCGATAGAAACGGGACTGGATGTAGGTGTAGACGGTCTGGCGCTCGTCGCAGGCGGAGCCGAAATCGATAATCTTGATAATGGGGCTCTCGAGGTTCTTGAGCAGGATGTTTTCGGGCTTCAAGTCGCAGTGGATAAGGCGAGCCTTGTTGAGCAGTGCGAGACCGTTAAGGAGCTGCTGCGCAAAGACGCGAACCAAAGTCGTACTGAGACCGCGGAACTGGTTCTGCTTGATGAGCTCGTACAAGTTGACGCTCAGCAGTTCGAAAACAAGACACAGATGCTGGCGGTGGATGAATGTGTCCTTCAGACGCAGGAGATGGTGGTCGTCGTTCTTGTCGAGCTTTGTGTTGAGCTAGAAGGGAGCGTTAGAGGGATGTCGGTGTAACAATAAGAGGAAGAACTGGGCCAACATACCAGATCGAGGACGGACACCTCCATCATACTCTGGTTGAAATAGGCCGTCTTGTTTTTGATGACCTTGACAGCCACAACTTCTTGTGTTTTGAGATTCTGGCACTTGACGACCTGTCCAAAGGTTCCCTGGCCAAGGACATCAAGAATGAGATAACGGTTTCTAAAAGGAGACAAGAAACGTTAGTAGATTGGTTCGAGAAAGAATTGGTCCACATATATGTATTGTGAAGGGCCATCGTACTTATGCCCTGCTTCTTCAGAACCGAGAATGTCGTTGACATAGAGAATGTAGTCGCTGTCTTCGTTGTCGAAGCCGTCATTCTTGAGGCCCTTGCTGGGCTTCGTGAGCACTCTCCGTGGGTTGCGCGATGACTCGTATTTGAAGTGAGGGTTGCAGATGCGGTAGGTCGCAGGTAGGTGGACTGTGAGAGCTTGCAGGGGCTAAAAGAGATGCGATGTTTGTGAGCAAACGGAAAGCAAAGGAAAGCAAAGGAAAGCAAAGGTGCAAAAGTCAGGTACAGAACTGCACTTACGCTGATGAAACCGCCCTCGGGGTTTGCTCGCCGGAATGGCGGCTGGGAGTTGACAATGGGCTGCAGCTCATTGACGCCCCGGAGCTTCTTGAACTCGGGAACGGGGCCGGGCGCAGGCTTGCCGCCAGAGTTGCTGCTGCCACCGCTGTTGTTGTTCAGTGTCATAGCGGGCAGCTGTGGCCGCCGGGGTGATTTGTGATCACCGTACGTGCTGTCCATGGGTGAAAGCGCGCTGCTGGCGGGTGAGTAGAGGTCGCTGCCAGCTGGCATAAGGTTGAGCAATGGTGGCGGCTGCTGCTGCTGCTGTGGGGGCCCCTGGGGTGGCTGGCGAGAGCTGCCACCGTAGTACGGGCTCTGAGGGTGGTACGGGCTGCTCTGGGGTGCGTAGCCGTCCTGCGGCCGAGCGGGCGACTGGCGCTGCGTCTGTTGCTGGACGGCTGGGGTGTATTGGGCAACGGAGGACGAGTTCGGGCCGGACTTTGGGGCGTAGGGAGTGTACGGAGACGTAGGTGACAAGGCTTCCATGGGCGAGTAGCGCTGAGCAGCTTGAGACGGCTCATGCGGCGAGTGCAGGCCTGACGAGCGGCTGCCGCCCAAATTGCCGCTGCTGGACAAGCTGTGTTGATGATGGGGGCGGATGGGGTATTTAACGCCAGCATACGGGTCGTGATGGCCGCCAGCGGCGGCGGCCGCGGCTGCAGCTGCGTCGTGCATTGGGATGTCGCCATTGTTATCGCGAATGGAGGGCGCGCTGGTGACCATGGGCGAGCCGGGCAGGTTTTGGCTGTTCAAGCCGGCACCGCCGCCTCCCGAGTATTGCTGCGATGATGGCGGTGCCCGCTGTTGCTGCTGCTGCTGCTGCTGTTGCTGGCCGCCGCCATTGTATTCGCGCCCAACATGGCTGCTGCCGCCGTTATACTGCTGTCGTGAGCCGCCGCCGGGCGACTCGGAGTACGCGGGCCATTGATCCATCGTGGCGGATGTCGGAAGGTGTCGGAGAGCTCGCGGCGAAGCTGATGGGAATGTAGACGAAGAAAGAAGACGGCGACGAGGACGTGGAGGGCGAAGAGCCCAGGCGCGTCGGGGTCTGGGTGGGAGCCGGATTCAATGGTCAGGTCTGGGCCAGTTTTCAACAATGTCGGTTCGTGTCAGCTTCTTCCCAGAAAAGGCGTCGATGGCTTTGTTGCTTTGTCGCGTCTCGCCGAAGGCGTCAAGGCGCCAGATGGAGAAAAGAACAACGTCGTCGAATCGGTCGTTGTCGTCGGTATGTTTGGGCGGCCGAAAGGAGAGAGGTGCGCAGCTAAGAAGCTGAAACCCGCAAGCTTGCTAGTGATGCAAAAAATAAAAAAGGGGATTTGAGAGGGACCAACAAGTAATGAAAGAGAGAGGGGAGAGGGGGGGGACTGCCGCCGCCTGTTGCTGGAAGCGCGGGCGCTGAATACACAGTCACAGTGGGAAAGCGAAAGCCCGCAGAAGATGGGCCAAAAGGGGGCTTTCGTGTGCCGCGAGCGCCGCTGGGGAAGATGGGCAGAGGTTGATGGTGGAGGAAGGAAAAAAGCGGCGATGTTTTTTTCGTCTCGGCTTTTTTGCTCTTTAGCCCCTGTCTCGTTCTTGGAGAAGGGACCTCGAAAGGATTTCCTCGAAAGAATTTGGGTCGTTCTTTCCTCACACTCTTACGGAGATGTTTTTGCTTGGGTGTTTTGGGCGCGCCCTTTGTAATTTGCTACATTTTACGCCGCCGTTCTACCTTACTTGGGCTAGTGAAGCAGGTAGCAAAGCAGGCTTCGAGGGAAGGAGGGGAGGGTGGGAAGGTGGAAGGAGCAAAGGAGGGGGCCCAGCAGAGCGGCTTTGGGGAAAACCCGCGAAAGCTGCAGGCGCCCAGCTCAGGCAAGAGCGACCTGTGTAAGCGCTACGAAAGGGAGTCTTGGGAGTTTTGGGCCGCTTCCTTTACTATCTGGCACCAATAATGATTGTGCTGGCTCAGTGGACTGTTGGGCACCCATTCCAGCTCCACTGCAAAAGGCGCACTACGCCAGTTCCGTCTTCAGGTTTTGAGTCAACTCCATCCCCTGGGGCAGACACTCGTCAGCCAACTGGAAGAATAAGGAATAAATTGGGTCCTGGCAGCCCAGCGACTCGGGACGTCCTAATGGCACTCGTTCAGCGCCAGAGTAGTTGTAGCAGCTGACTAAGACAGAAAATGGGCAGAAACTGAAAAACTGGAAGGAGAACGAAGTACGGAGTACGTCGAGCGAACACGAAAAAAGCAGGTGCCCGCCCAACTTTGAATGTCTCCAACAAGGAAAGAGCGAATGTGTGCTCCGTGCTCCGTAATATTGCGACAACAGACGCGGCTTGGACATGGCAGCATCAGACGTCATCCCATTTATCTTCAGGTGTTGCCCGGGTGCTTTTTTCTTCCTGGAGCCTGCAACCTGCAGCCTGTCTCGCGCACTGCAAACTACGATACCAAATACGAACGCGTGTCGGCGTGCATTGATTGCTGATTGTGCTTTTTTGTGCAATCGTTTCAGGCTGCGCGAAAAGACCAGAGATAATCTCGCGAGCGTCGCACATTCGCAGAGCCCGACTCTCTGTCTTTTTGTCTTTCTCCTCTGAAGTTCTCCTAAGAGTCCCAGCCTATTCAGATTCTTCCCAACCTCCCCTTCGCCCAGTCCTCTGTACGGAGTACTGCATTGTAATCTCGTTTTTCCATGGCTCCTGCATTTGCTGATCATGGTGCAAGGTCGCTCTTTCCTCTTTTGTTCGCGTTGCCGCCCGTCGCCCAAGGGTATTTATCAGCCAATCAGAAACCGCCGGAGCCACTGCAGCTGCGACAGCCACAGAAAGCAAGCCACAGAAAGCAAGCCACAACGGCCATTGTATGCGAAGTGTTCTCTTATGGTGCACAGACTTCCTCTCCCAAGGAGCCAAGGAGCCAAAGGGCCAAGTAGAAGCTGTCAGAATCAAAATCTCTCGCACGATAGGATGAGGGCCGACGCAGCTCCGGATGGCAGAATGTGCGTCCTGCTTTGTTCTTCGGCATACACAGTACGTGCCCCAGACCGGACCGAGCAGTGGTGGAATATCCCCGATTTTCACGACTTTACTCCGTACCTACTTTCTAAGGGCCATGCACAAGGTACATAAAGTGGGTCTTATCTGTCACTGTGTTTTTGCAACAGCTTACGAGATGGTGGTCAACGGTCAATCGGAAGCCGATAGAAGCAGTCGAGCTGGATGCCGTTAAATCGTCCAAAATTGTCAACTTGATTCGGGAATCGCATCTCCAAAAATGAGAGCGGTGAGGCACGTAATGAGGGGAAGCAGTTGTAGAGCACTGTTTGTACCTTGGATAATCCGCTAATTCTATTGGCTGGGCCGGCATCTCTGCTGCTAGACTGCCGCCGGCCCAGGTCCCTAGAGCGCCCAAATGACAGCTAAATCGCCCTATTCGTCCTATTCGCCCTACAAAAGTGCCCAAGTGCAGCTGTAGCTCCTGCCTCCTCACCATTCTCGCTCGAACGGACGTTCTTGATCCCAGCACCAACGAGCAAAAAGCGCCCCCCTCTCGGCATCCCCATACTTTCCTATACTTTCTTAGATTGGGAGGCGGACCCGCGATCCCCAGATTCCCCGGGAAATGGAGGCGGAACCGCTAGTTTTCGGTCTGGCTGGGGCAATCGTAGAATATAATAAAGACCATGGCCGGACCCCGATGTCCATGCTCGTCAGAGCACATGTTTGCTTCAGTTTACACCATTGATTCTGTTCGAGACGATCAACATCTTGAGGTTCGTGGCAGCTTGTGACGAACTCGAGCCAACACGACGGCATCATCGAGACGGAATCAGAACGGGCCGTGACGACCAAGACGGCAGATGTCACCATGGCATCTTAAAGAGCACTTGCATACGGCCGGCGAACACGTTCATTCTAGACTATTTGAGCATCTTAGGCACATGGTCAGTAATCAGGTAGACTGGGAGGTAGGCGAGTGAATGGGGGCATCGACACCAGGCTTCATATGGCCGAATGGCCGAGTTCGTGCATCAGGAGAACACTGAATCACGGCTGACCGCTGTCCGTCTCTTTGATTTTACAGGAAGGAGCACGACAAACTGTGCAGCGTCATTCACTTGAATCAACGACGGGTCCAAACAACGGACAAACGCCCTCGAGTCTCAAAGTTCGAAATAATAGAAAGACGGTGAAGAACCTAGAAAACAACAGAGGCGGATATACAAGAGGAAGAAGATATCTCGAGGGTGAAACTTCTAGCACAAACGAAATCCGAAGAGGGCTTATCACACGGCACGGCAAAAAGGAGGCCCGATGAGAGGACCGCTTCAAATCGCCGAGCCAGACCGTGCGGGTGTCGAACGGTCGCAGGCAGCAGCGGCAGCACGAGTGGCAGACAAGCACGTGGCTGAACGACGGGCATCGTGCTCTCAAATGTGGCCATCACCGACTTCATTGCCACAAACGGCCCCTGGTCCCGGGCAATCTTCACACCAACAACAAAATCAACCGCAGCCGCTGGCCACGTCGGTCCCTCTGCACGAGCCCAGCCACCACAGCAGTCTCAGCAGCAGCAGTCTGGGGAGCGGCAACGGCGCCGGTCTTTGGCAGTATCCTCGCCCGGCCGACGCAAACATGGAAACGAAGATTGCCGATCTGTGGCCACGGCGAGCGAGCGACACCATGCCTCCATCATCGTGGCTCGACGATCATTACAATTCAGCGGTGGCGGACTATGAGGGCCCCGAGGACGAGGAAGATGGCGTCTTCTTCCCTGGGCAGAAACATTATCGCCAGCAGCAGCATATTCACGCACAAAACAATTTTGTGCAGCAGCCACCGTGGCTACCAACGGTCCTCGACGATGCCGTTGATGTCTCCGTTCCACGGCCGATGGCGTCTCGCCAGTCCCGACCTTCCCACCCATCATCCTCGTTCCATTACCTGGCTGCTCAGCAAAAAGCAGCACAGATGATGCTCCAAAACGAAAGGCTGCTTCGGAGCAGAGCATATCCCGCAGAGCAGTTAGCCATGCACCAGTACCAGCAGCAATATCAGCTCCAGCAGCAGCACTTGCAGCAGCAGCAGTATCTGCAACAACCGCTGCAACAACCGCTGCAACAACAGCAGCAGCAACAACAGCAACAGCTCTGGCAACAATGTGCCAACTTCTCGTCTGGCATGATCCCAGAGCTGTACCCCAAGGGACATCAGCTGTCACTGCAAACCACCACCGCCATCTCTGGCCGTGAAGATTTTGGGCACTCAGCCACGTCTCCTTCTATAGTGGCCATGGAGGCGATGGCTGCCTTGAGTCTTGGTGACGCATCGTCTCTGTCTCGCCAGGCAGCACTTACTCCGAAAGGCGGCAACCTCTTCTCGTCCACATTCCAGTTCCAAGAACCATCTTCTTCTCTTCCATCCCATGACGGCCAACAGCAGTCACAGCAGCAGCAGTTAAGCCAACAACATGCTCAGCCATCCGCAGCACCACCCTCAGCTCCTGCTCCAGCACCCACGAAAACATTCAAGCCCATGCAGATGGTGTTTCGCGAAGGTCGCCGGGCCTCGGCTAGCAGCACTGGCACCAGCAATAGCAGCGGCACAGGGACTGGGACAGCCACCACAGGGACCACAGCTGCCACAACAGACACGGCATTCAGTAGCGATGCAATGCTGCACCAGCAGGTTCCTGCCACGGCGGCTGCTGCGGCTGCTCGTCGTGCTTCCTCGTCGTCAGCATCACAGTACCCCCAGTTCTGTGCTACACCCAAGTTCTCTTCGCCATCACCCACATCACTGGCGTCACTTGCGTCACTTGTGTCACTCGACGGGAGTGCTGCTGCCGCCGCCGCCACCGCAGCCTCTTCTCCTCTTCCAGTCGAAGAGCAAGTCTTCCGTCGCCAGCAAGGGATCAGCCTCAACTACCGCGGCGATATCCATAATCCCCACAACCGCGGCGACCACATTCCTGCGCACCTCAACACCTCTCTGTTCCTCATGGGCCTGCCACCCCAGGCCACAGTCGGCGATCTATTAAGGGCCGTCGCCGCCCTAGGCCCCACGGGGCGCGTCTTTGCTGCCTCTGTCAACCCACCCGACCCGGCCCGCCGCCTGCCGCTGGCTGCCGCCAAAATTTCCTTCTTCACGCGCCAGCAGGCCGAGCGGCTCAAAGCGCAGATTGACGCACAGCAGCTGATCATGTTTGACACAACTCAACCAGGTCTGACGGCCGGCAGACCACTGACACTTCGGTGTGCATGGAACCGCGACAAGAAGGCGCCGCGGCAGTGTGTGCAGGCGAGCGAATGCCGTGTCTTGCGGGTCCGGGGCCCGGCCGATGTGGTGAACTTTGAGGCGCTGACGGCGTACTTTGACGAGAAATTCCGGTACGAGCTGCAGGACGTACGTGTTGTGCCAGCACATGAAGTGGCGAGTGGGAATGGCAGCAATGGTGGAGGTGGAAGTAGAAGCTACAACGAGCAGACAATGGAGTGGCGGTTTGCTAGTTTCCAGAGTCAGGCGATTGCAGCCAAGATGGCGCTCAACCAGGAACGCAAGATGGTTCGCGTCGAGTACGGACGAGATCCGTGTGAATGGGGCGAGCGTTGAAGAGAGAGGCCGAAAAAAAAAGAAGGAAAAAAGAAAGAAATAAAAAAGAAAGAAATAAATATGAAACGATAAAGTTCAAGAGAATACGGAGGCTCAAAAAACGTGTTCAAAGTCACGGTTGACCAAGGGGGTCAGGGAGGATCAAAAGGGTTCAAATGGTAATAGCGGAAGGCCGGTAGATATTTGCGCGGGCAGCCGTACATTGTGTTATATCCAGCGTGATTCTATCGACATGAAAATAGTATTGAACACAAAAATGAGAACAATAATCGAGCTGCATCAATGGTGAAATGTTGTTTGGTCAGAAGTGGAAGGTCCAGCCGAGACAAAATGCAAGGAAGGAGCGACCGTGATTAGAAAAGCCGTCCGTCGTCTTGTAAGAGTATCATTTTTACTACAGGTGGTCGTCGTCGGAGTTTTAGCGGTCCGGGCCCTGTGAATGCCCACTACCAGTCACCACCAAAAACGTCACATCACAAAAACCACGTCCGCATCTCGGCTTTTCGCTATTTCTTTTTGAGCTCCCCATTCACATCAACACACAATCCCACAATGCCACGATCCGACGAGGCCCAGTCATTCTTCTTTGCGGCCTACAGCGCCATCCAAGAAGTGCCATACGGGATGGTCACCACCTATGGCCACATAGCAACTCTGATTGGGACGCGTAAGTTTGGCTTTCTGAGGCTTCAAAATTGATCAAATTGGTCTCAGATCTTGTGACACGTATTGACACCTTAAACAGCACAACGGCCTCGCCAGGTCGGCATCTGCTTGAGACACTTGCCCGAGGAAGGCAGCGTCCCCGAGGGCATGCTTTCACGCTTCCACACGGGCACGGTCCCCTGGCAGCGAGTCATCAGCGCCAAGGGAATCATTTCGCCGCGAGGATTGGCTGCTGGCGGAGCAAGCAGTCGGAACCGACAGGCGGCAGCATTGCAGGCCGAGGGCGTCATGGTGACTGCGGATGCAATGGGCGAGCTGTCGGTGGAACTGAAGCGGTACGGCTGGTTTCCACGGGAGCTGCCATCAGAAGCAGCAGAAGGAGAAAATGGTGACGAGAATGGCGATGCCGAAGTCAAGGAAGAAGACGTCGAAGTAAAACAAGAGGACAGTGATTGAGGGACTGGCGTGTTGCGCACGATTTCATGTACGTTGATAATGATTACGAATATCACGGATCAAAGAAAAAGAAAAAAAATTCAAGAAGAGGAAAAGGTATATTGTATGTATCATTACTATCATGGGCTTCATTACTCGTTATATGATTGGAATGGGAATCTGTTTCGACAGTTAGTCTTTGATACTCGAAAGGATCAGGCAAAGTAATGGATAGCAAAAGAAACAAAAGATTGCAAGCAAGACAACTGTCAGATAGCGGTTGGACTATTTATCCACATTAAATTCAGAACAGGTCTGTGAAAAGTGTTTTCTCATCATAGAAGTCTTGCTGCGTGGAGAGGCAAAGATGAAGGGATTTGAGCAGTGAAAGTGTGAGTGTCAACGTACCAATGAGATGGACGTGGGAGGCTGGCCGGATGGCCTCCTGAACCTCTCACGCATCGTCCCCTCGCTTCTGCCGTTTGGCAGAAGGACCAAAGAAGGCGTCCATCGTTTTCTGCTTCGGGTCAAACCGAGCACTGCCGATGCCGCCACGGGTCTTTTTCAGCCCGTCAAGATGCTCCATGCAGTTCACTTTCGCGACTAGCAGCTGGGTAGCACCGCCAACAAGCTTGTCGGCAACCCCAGTCTTGTCCTCTTTCCCCTCAGTCTTCTCCTTCCCCTTAACAGCTATGGCCAAGTAGCCCGTGTTGCTCCAAGGAACACGCAGCTCGGCACGTCTTCGCTGTACAGACTCACTGCCACCAGCAGCTACGGCCGGTGGTAGAAGCCTTGCAAGCTCAAGCGGTGCATAGCGTTGCAGCAACGACGACAGCAGCACATTGAGGATGAGACCGTGTGCCACAACAACAATGGCACGCGGGTCTTTGTCCTTGTTTGCACCATGCTTCACATCAGCCCCCTCCAGAAGAGGATGCAGATGTGCGTCGATAAACCGCTCAGCACGAACGCGCATCTCGTCTCGCGTCTCAGCGTCGGCGAAAGCATTTCGGCTTACGTCGACATCACCAGCGCCAGCACCACCAAAACCACCAAACCGGACGCCCTCACCCGAGCGAAAGTCTCGCTCGCGTAGGTCGACTGACTTGACAACTTCTGTTGCTGCTGCTGCTGCTGTCTCGTCTTGCTTCTCCTGCTGTGCGTCCAGAATGGCCGAAGCTGTCTTGAACGCTCGCTGAAGGTCCGACGAGAATATGTGCGTGATGACAGTTGCGTCTCCGTCGCTGACCAGATGGGCACCCAGTCGACGTGTTTGTAGCACGCCGTGAGCAGTCAGGGCTGAATCACGAGAACCAGCACTGTAGAAAGGGGAAAAGAAGAGAGAAGAAGAAAAGGAGAGAAGAGAAGACACGTGTGAGTTCATGAAAGAACAGAGCCATAAAACACGCACAGCAAACCAGAGAAGAGAAACCAAAAGGGGACGCAAGAAACAGAGTTCTGCAACTGACTAGAGACCGGCCACGTTGTCAACGGACTCGCCATGGCGGACAAGTATGAGACGCATTTCTGCAGTCGTCAATAAGTGTCAAAAAAGAGGACGTTCGTCGGTTTTGGTTCTCGGTTCCGAATCAATAGCAGAGAAGTTCCATTGCCAAACAGGCAATAGGTGCTCCCCTTTTTGGTAATCCTCTCGTAGTTTGTGGCCCTCAGTGATGCCGGGTGGCTTGGTTGGGATAAAAAAATGTCAGAATAATGAAGAGTGGATGGGAATGGGAATGGGAGGATGGAAGAAAGAAGAGAATTTGGAGGGAATGATTTTTTTAGCTGTTGAAATAGTAATGGGAAGGAGCAAAAAATAATGGCGGTGAGGGGCGGCGAAAAAAAGTATGCGCGAAAGTGAAATGAGACGGAAAGAATAGGTGGGGCAGCGCCGCCAATTTTAGTTTCACGCTCAGAAGTGCTTTAACTGGCAGTGTACTATGAGAGTGTGTCTTTTGACTACGAAAGGGGAAGCAACAATGTTCGATTGTTCGCCAGTATTCGGGCAATATTGTCTGCGTATCATCTGCGTATTAAGGTATATTAGTTATCCTATTAAGTTTAAATTTAAATTTACTCATTGATGTGGTTTATTTACAAAGATTATTTTGAAATTAAAAAAATTTTTCCTTCAAAAGAAAACAAATGTTGAATCGCCCCCCTTTTAAAAAAGAGAAAAAACAGCAGATAATCACAAGATGGTGTTTTCGCAGTACACGACCGAGGCCCATTTAAAGAGCACAATGTACGAGCATAATATGTTCATAGAACCAGGCAGATTCGTGGATATATTACATTATATTTGCCATGCTGATTTATATGACCAAGAGTCGAGGTGCATCCCAAGTCTCGTGTTCATCTGGTATGCTGAATGTGGGTATCATGTCGTCGTTAAAGCTTTTCTTTCCCTCTCCTTTGCGCATCCCCTTCTTGTATTGCTGCCCCTCACCGAACATGCTCCTTCTCCTGCTGTGGTTGGAGCTGCTTTCGTGGCCAGTCTGGGCAAATATCAATACGGTCCCGCGGCCACCAGAACTCGCAAAACAGGTATAGCAGGTAGTCAATCACCACACACAAACAGAACAGCTTGCCGGCCCAGATACCACAGCCGTAGTACCGCTTGAGACGGTCGATCAGTGCAAAGCTCTGCACACCCGACCGCCCGCGCGTTGCACTCGAGCCACCTGTGGCACCCACGCCCCCATTGCTCGTGGCCACATCGTAGCCGTAAAACTCGGCCTCGCTAATGGCGCCTGTGATGCCGTTGTAGACACGCTCGGTGCGGGCGGCCACATTGGTCCACGAGTACATGGCCTTGACCTGTTCGTGGAAGCGCTCGGTGCGCACTTTGTTGGCCCGCAAAGCGGCAATGGCGCGCCCTGTGGCAGCCACGAGATCGTCCTCTTCGGGCCGGGCAAAGACGGTCATGTGTGATGGCAGCACCTCGGGGATACCACCGACCTGCGTGCACACGACATACAAGCCGCAGCTGGCGGCTTCGACAATGACGGTGCCAAAGGCTTCCGTCAAACTGGGGTGCAGGTAGATGTGGCCACGCACCATGACATCACGCACGTCCTCGTGGCGCACAGGGCCTAGCATCTCAACGCGGTCCTGGAGCACGTTCTGCTCAATCATCTGCTTGAGGTCAATGGCCTTGGGGCCAGACCCAGCAATGATGAAGCGTGTGTTGGGGTGGTTCTCGAGAATGCGCGGGATGGCGGCGACGAGCAGGTCGGTGCCCTTGTTGTAGAAGAGACGGGAGATGACCACAATGGTAATAGGGTCGTGTGGGCTCAACAGGTGAGCAGGCGTGGGTGGTGATGCTGCTTGGCTGACAAACGAAGGCTTCGGCGGCGAAGTACCGTTTTGTGTGGACGAAGACGAGGATGGCCGGTGCAGTGTCGGGTGTTGTGACAGCGGGCCGCTTCCTGACATACCGCTGGACACGCCTCCCTGAGTCTGTGCGCCACCTCCTCCAATCGTTTTGTTGCCCTGGCTTGCTTGGCTGTCCTGGCTGGTGTGTCGTCGGTGATGGCGGTCCTGATATTGGCTCTGCAAGTGTTGCTGCTCCTCAGTCGACAGTGGCTTGAAGTTCTCGGCTACCACGGCATTTGGAATAACCGACACCAGTAGCGGATCCAAGGATGCTCGCAAGACTGTGTTTTCTTTGCAGGTGTGGCTGACGCAGATGACGTGGTCGACGTCGCTCAGACCAAACTTGAGCAGCTTGTTGGCGAGGATGCTCGTGGCGTCCGCAAAGCCGAATAGCGAATGGTCTGTATACACAGTGCGCAGGCCCATGGTGCGCGCATGCAGGATGGCCTCGTGGCAGAGACTGCTCAAGCTGGCGTGGCCGTGGACAATGTCGATTTGCTCGCGGATGACAATGTTGCGGAAGAGGGGGAAAAACGAGAAGACGGTCGGGAAGGTGGTCGAGCGGTAGATGACGAGGAAGGGCACATGGTACACCTTGATGCCGTTGGTCAGGTAGCGCACGCCCTTGCGGTCGCCGTACTCGTGCGTGATGATGACGACCTTGTGGCCGCGGTCAATCAGCTTCGACGCGACCTGGTAGATGTGACTTTCGACGCCGCCGGGCTGCGGGAAGAAAAAGTCGCTGACCATGGCGATGTTGTACGTGCGGCGCGTCATGGTGGGCAATATGTCGTTGGCCTGAGAAGGCCGCACAGGAGGGAGAAAGGGAGGATGGTTGTCAAGTCGGATGGTCGTGGTCCAAAAGGTCGGATGGAAGGCAGATTTAAGAGGTGACGTTGACAGTTTGAAGCTTAACGTGTCGTAGTGGACGCGATAGTGCACGGACCACGTGATGGTCAGGGGCAATTAGAGCAAAGAGTGGCAAAAATACAGGCAGGTGCGGGCGATTTAGCGCTGCCGTCGTTCGCTCTTGCCCTGTAACACGGCTTTAACGGCCAATATACAGCCATGGCAGGTGCGATGAGCATCAACATCAACACCTCAAAATCGACGAGGAAAGAGTGACTGATTTGGAAGGAGCACGCAGCAGAAAGGGGGGGATCTGGGCCCCCAAAATTTGTGCGAAATTGTGGGTTGGAAACATAAATATATGCTTTTCTATTTACAAGATTGCAAGAAAAAAATGACACAGAACGGCTATATACAAGGTTTGTCTCTTCATCCTCCTTTTCTCTAAATGTTCTCGGCCCCAATCTGGCGATCTGATGTGAGACTTGTTTGGCTGCTTGTCTGCCGCAACAAATAATTTGTTGCCCAATCGGTGGCACTTTTTACGACGATTGTTTTCCGGAAAGCAGGCAAACCTTGACGCTCCCATGCTTCCATAAACAGTGCACGATACGGTGCAAGGTTGAGCAGGGCTCCTGACATGATGAGCACATCGGAACTCGGCGTGCACAGGCGGGACTTGGCCAAGGGCTTGATGCGAGCGACAAGACTCGAGGCGGCGTCCTCAAGAATGGAACGTGCTTTGGCATCGGGAGTTTTGCCGCCAGCAGGAAACGCCAGCGCCGTAACGACACGCGAGGCCTCGGCGATCCGGTGCTTGGGCTCGCGGTCGGCGTCGTGCAAGATGCGTGGAAGAAGCTGCGCAGACTCGCTGGCCCCCAGAGCCGTGAGAACAGCCTTTTCGAGATCCGATGGCTCTTCTGAAGCTTGACTGGGATCATCCCCGAGAAGGGCAGCTTCATCAGCACGCAGCTCCATGTCCTCGAGCACCGCCTGCAGTGCCCGCCGGCCGATATCAAAAGCGCTGCCATGATCGCCAAGAAGATGGCCCCAGCCGCCGGCGCGTCTGACTGGCACAACAGAGCCATCGAGTGTTTTGCGCAGGGCGACAGCCACCGATCCTGTTCCGGCAATGACAGACAAGCCGCCTTGGACACTGTCGTCGACGCCGACACAGGCTCCTAGTAGCAAAGAATCGCTTGTTAGACGCAAACTGCCATCGCGAGTTGAGACGGATAGCAGTGCTTCAAGTCGATATGCCAGTGCGTCGGGGTTGTATGAGTAGTGGAGGCCAGCGATGCCAGCCCACACTTGAGAGAAGCGCGGGAAAGTGGTTTCGGGCACCAGACACTGTTGGCTGTCTCCGGACACAGTTCCTGCTCGCGCATTCCTCAAATTTGTGAGTGCACGCAAAGCGGCCGTGCGGATCTGTGCTACAAGCTCGTCGGGCGTCACGCAGTTGATGTTGCATGCGCCGGCCTCGCCATAGGCGATCTCGCCAGACCTGGAGGCCACGGCGACCTTGCAGTTTGTGCCACCGCCATCAATGGCAAGTACGAGCTCGTCATCTTGACCGGCGAGAAGAAAGGGAGATGGCTGTGACAAGGCCAGGAACTCATGGAAACGACCGTGAACGCGCTCAAGGCGTTCTTGGGCTGATGCCAGATTGAGGCCAGAGACGGCCACAGCGCAAGCCAGCTTGACGTTGGCATTGCAGATCTGGATGTGAGCATCAATGGCTGCATCTGCTCCGGGCGACGAGAGGTCTACCCGGTGTGGTAATTGGGATGATGTGGGAGATGTGGGAGATGTGGGGAATGCTGGTGTATGAGGGTGGGATAGAGGGATTGTACTTGTGCTGCTCGTTTCTGCCTTACCGAGAAGGTAGGCTGGGCCGGCACTGCAGACTTGGCGGAGGATCCGGCGTCCGCGTACTCGCAGTTTGTGGTTGCGCACGCGCACATCAAGCATCAACCCTCGGTATGTCTTGCCGAGGCGAACCATGGCAATGGTGCTGATCATGTTGAGGATCTGCTTGGCTGCCGTGCCGGCCTTGAGCCGTGTGCTTCCGGCGACAAACTCGGGACCCGTCAGAGCCATGATCAAGTACTGAACACCCAGACGACCAAAGCCCGAGGGCTGGCAGTTGGTGATGCCTGCCGTCAGGGCGCCAACATTGCGTGCAGCACGCAATGCTCCGAGCACAAAGGGTGTGCGGCCAGAGGCAGAGATGCCAATGACAGCGTCCAGTGTCGTCGGCTGCATGGCCTCGAGCGCGGCAGCACCGTTGGGCTCCGAGTCTTCTGCGTCTTCGCGAGCTTGGACGACAGCGTGGCTGCCACCAGCTACAAGGGCAATGAACAAGCCTGGATCGGCCGAAAAGGTTGGGCCCAGCTCTGAGCAGTCCATGTACGCCACACGACCACTGTTTCCGGCGCCGACATAAAAGACACGACCACCGGCTTGGATGCGCTTGACGAGAGCATCAACCAGAGCCGATATGACGGACAAGGTGGCCGCAATGGCTGGTAACACGCGGGCCTCGTGGTTGAGGAACTCAGCACACAAGTCGGACGTGCCGAGTGTGTCAATGCGGTCAGCCCATCCTGTGTCACAGCCTTCAGTCTGCAGCTGGTTGAGAAGCATAGTGTCGGCGGGCTCAGAGGTGATAATCTCAGGCTCCGAGCCTGTTGATACCGGAGGACTGGCCGGCTCTGCGTGACCGCTGTGGCCGCTGTGGCCGCTGTGGCCGTTCAGTCCATGCTGAAGGCTGTTCAGCATGCCGCCTTGAAGTCCGCTCTGCCTGTCCTGAAGGGTGAGGGGGAGGGTGTTTGGCTGGCTGATGTTGTTGGTGTTGTTGGTGTGCATGCCATCGTCTGGAAAAGTATCCAGCTCTCGAGAAAGCCCCATGGCCAGGAGGTGATCGGGGGTATCACGGGCGTGTCCGGTTGACCGAGAGCCACAGTCTGATAACGCAATCGTTGCCAACATGTTCTAGCGTGCAGTGGATGTCGTCGCAGCGGGTGCAGGCTTTGCGTGGAAAACGGGACTGGCTCCCGGTTTAATACGGCGTGCTTCGTTGGACATGCTCGTTGGAAATGGTATCATCTGAGCTAACATGATATAGGAAATTGGGAAGCGAGGATGGACGGATAGAAAGCGACGAGACGAGACGAGAAGCGACGAAAAGTGGAAGATTTCTCCTCGAGATGCGTCGATGCCACGGATGCCGGTCGTCGCACTGCGGGCTGCTGACCGTTGATTACTCTGTATTGATTGCCAGATTGATGTACGATTACGAAATGCGGAGCCAGCAAAAAGCCAACAGAAAACCAAGACGAACAATGATGGACGTCGAAAACCTGTCAAGATTTAGGAGGAAGATCAAAATCCACAGAGCCGTAGTGGCGGTACGACATCCGGTGTGTGGCCCGGATTTCGCACAAAGAACAAAGTTGGCGCCTGGGGCCGCCTTGGCTCAACTTGGCTGCAACTAGCACCGGATGTCGCTCGGCCGCGTTCCGCCAATCTCCTCCACCCCCCGATGATGTGATGGCGCCGTCTGGTTTCTTGGCTCCAATTTTTCTTTCACAACGGCTGCGAAAAGCTGCGAAACCCCCATCTGGCGGACCACGCGATAACGAACGTTCTCCTCATTTCTCGCGCGCTCAGTCGCTTTTGCACGATTGCACAATCTCACGTCTTTTTTTTTTTCTTTCTCTTTTTCTCTTTTTCTCTTTTTCTCTTTTTGTGCCTTTGCAGTGCTCGAGCCAACAGGAGCAAGAACGGGGACAAGATATATAACAATGCAGTGACGTCTCTGCATGGGCCAAAGAGAGGGCCTCACCAAGGAGCAAGTTGCGGCGTCTGTCTTGAGCGTTCTGTCGATCACATCACTCTGGTCAGCCTCGAGTTTGATATCTCTATTTCATCATTTTTCATCCTCTTCTATCGTCTTCTCCACTTGATATTCTTTCCTCTCATTCCCTCCCCACACGCAACATGTCCTCCAATACATCTCTGGAGGCGCCGCCCGCCGCAAAGCGTGGCTTCTTCTCCCGGCTGCAGCACGACCCGTGGTTCCAGATCGGCCTCATCTCCTTCATCTCGTTCTGCAACCCGGGCATGTACAATGCCTTGACGGGCATGGGCGGCTCTGGCCAGGTCAACAGCACCGTCGCAGCCAATTCCAATGTCGCCACGCACGCGGCGACAGCTGCGGCGGCTCTCGTCCTCGTTGGCGCTTTCTACAAGTACATGGGCCCGCGCCTGTCGCTGCTCATCGGCGGCTGGACGTACGCTCTGTACGCTGGCGCGCTGCTCAACTACAACCGCACGGGCAACGGCGCGTTTGTCATTGCTGCTGGTGCACTGCTTGGTCTCGGTGCTGCCTTTTTCTGGGTTGCGCAGGGCACCATGATGGTCACTTATACGGACGACCGTACTCGCGGCCGTGCCATTGGCTTGTTCTGGATTGTCTTTAACCTGGGCGGTGCCGTTGGCTCACTGGCCAGTTTCGGTCTCAACTTCCACTCGTCGTCAGGCACCGTCACCGACTCGACATACATTGCCTACACAGTCATTATGCTCTTTGGCTGGGCGCTGTCCGTGCTGGCCGTCCCTGCTGAGTCGCTGTCGGAGCGCTACAACGGTGCGCGCGTGGCCGAGGCGTCCAAGACGCTTACATGGTCGCACCTGCGCACGTCGTTTGTGCAGACACTTCGTATTGTCGTCGACTGGCGGGTCGCGTGCCTGTATCCCATGTTCTACAACGCCAACATCTTTTACTCATACCAGCAAAACGATGTCAACGGCCTCGTCTTCAACCTGCGGACGCGTGCTCTGAATGGCGCTCTCTACTGGATCGCCCAGATGTTTGGTGGCCTGTTTATGGGCTCTGTGCTGGATTGGACCCGTCTGGGCGGTCGTCCCACGCGTGCTCTTGTCGGCTGGGCCCTGCTCTTCACAACGGGTATGGCCGTCTGGGGCGCCGGCTACAAGTTCCAGAACTGGGCCGATGCTCGTTTGGCAAAGGGCTTGAAGAAGGATATCGACTACACGCAGTCCAGCACCGCCGCAGGCCCCATGATCCTCTACTTCTTCTACGGCGCCTACGATGCTCTGTACCAGGGCTTCTGTTACTGGATCATCGGTGCCCAGTCGCATAGTCCCACCGTCAATGCTGTCATTGTCGGCACCTACTCGGCCCTCAAGCCCGCCGGCGGTGCCATGGCCTGGCGCATCAACGCCGAGGGCATCAGCGCGCGCACGCAGTTCTACATGAACTGGGGCCTGACGATGGCGAGTCTGGTGGTGGCGGTGCCGAGTGTGCTGTCGGTGCGCAAGTCGATTGACGACCAGGAGCTGGCGGCCGTGGACAAGGCGAACGAGGTGGATGCGCATCACTCGACGGTGGCGACGACAAAGACTGTGGAGGCGGAGACAGAGGTGGAGGCTAAGGTGTAAGTGGGAGAGGTGTGTCCCAATATCTGTTTGATGCAATCTGTTGCTTAGTGTGGTGGTCTCTATCTTCTCCTGGTGTGTCTGTATCTCAAGTTGTTGTCTAGGCAGGATGTAGCTGCACTTGACAATTCTAGTTTATCATAACTCTATGAATACGTCGTACTTTAAACAAATTTATCATGTCTTCTCTTTAAGAGACGCTGGGGCCGCCGTGAGTTCATGGTGTTAGCCCCGCAGGATGCACCTTGTAACCCACCCGCGATAGAGTACTACCCTACCAGCCTACTTACACGGAAGCCGAGACCCAGTTACTCGGTGCTTGCTACAGTACCTACCATGCCTTCCATTTCTCTTTGGTTATTGTGACCATAGATGTGAAAATAGATGTTTCTTTTCATACTTTTAACTTTAGTCTTCTATCTGTCGTCTCCAGTATATTATCCTTTTTTCTCTCTCTCACCATATACAGTATTCAGTATGATTGGGCTTTTGTCTACAGTCCGGAAAAGACCTGGGCACCGGGTAGTGTCGCATTTCCATTGTACAGCCCGTACAGCGTCGACAGGAACGTGCGCGTGGCGTTCAACCACGGCTGCTGGCCAGCCGTCGCCTGGCAGGCATCGTTGCACACGGCGTGATTCTTGCCGCCCCAGATGATGAAGCCCGCCAACGAGGCACTCTGCGATGCCAGGTAGCTAAGCTCCTGCTGCCACAGGTCGACGGGGAAGAAGGAGTAGTTGCCGTGGTACTGCGGCCAGGTATAGGGTACAATAGGCACTGAGCTGTTGATGGCGTGGGCCGTACTCAGGACGGTTGTCAACGACGTCTTCCACGTCGAGAAGCTGTCCGTGAACGTGTAGGCCGAGGGAAAGAATGCCGTCGGCGTGTGGTTGGCAATCAGGGTGCGGTAGTGGTCATAAAGCGCCGTGTTGGTGTTGCCCACGAGGCCGTACCAGCCCACCACGGAATTGGCTGGCAGCACTTGGGCGGCCCACGTCTGCAGCGTGGAGAGCCACAGCAGGTTGGTGTCGGCCGTGGTCGCGTTTTTAAAGTAGAGCTGCTCGCAGTCGAGGACAAGCGGGTAGCCTGGGTACGTGATCCACTGGAGGACGGTGGCCTTCCAGACGGCCTCGCTGGGCAGAGAGCCGGCGGCCAGCAGCGGGGAGCAGACGTAGTTGGGGATCCAGTTGATGTTGGACGTGCCAAAGCCAATAGAGGTGTTGGTGTAGGCCGTATTGTCAAAGACACGGAAGGCGGAGGCCGAAGAGGCCAGACCTGCCAGAGTGGCGAGAGCGGAGGAGAGCTTCATGGTTGTGGGAGTTGGTGTGGAGAAGAATATCACAAGGCTACCAAAACGGGGAGTGGTGTCTGAGATGGAAGGGTGGTGGATGGGGAAAGATATGAAGGTGTGGAGGTCTTTTCTGGCCAGAACAATGTCCTTTGAGTTGACCTTCTTGTTTCTCTCGAAGTACCGAAGTACGTACTCTTTATATCAAAAGAAGCCGCGGCACGCAATCTCACGTCGTGGTGTCGAATCGAGTTGGAAGCCTGTTTTTTTTTTCGGTTTCTGTTCTCCTGTTCTCCTGTTCTCCTCTTTTTTAGACTTTATCGGTCTTTTTTCTGTCGAAGCGAAGCGAAGCTGCAACGATCATGAGCTCTCCATTTCTGGCCCTGCCCGCCCCAAGGAACTCGGCTCTCATCGTCTGTCAACGCAAGATTCTGGGTCCGCCGACTCCCGAAGGTGCAGTAGCGTCGCCCGGATGGCGGGCCCTTCTTCTTCTTCTTCTTCTTATTTTTGACTTGCACATGGTCCAGCGCCATGTGTTTGGCATTTGAGACTCAGATACGACGTAATAAAGCTCAGAAATAGCGGCGCCAGTGAGGAGCCAGGCGAGCCAGTCGGGCCAGTGAACGGCCAGCGAAAGAACCTAGTGAGCTGTTAGCATGAGTCTTTGTTCCATCCCGACTTTTCATCTTTTTTCCCATCCCATTTCGGGCGACCTCGACCTCCTCTTCTTCCACCTCGTGCCCCGAGCTCTTATCTGTCTCCTCTTATGCCCCATCAGAGCCCCTGTCTTGTCTCCTCTTCTTCATGGCGACAATGCGGAGAATGATCGCGTGCTGGATTTGAGGTTAATTCTAGCTCGTTTCCACTCCTGTTTGTTTTCTTTTTTCTTCTTTTTTTTTTTTTCTCTTTTTTTATTGTTGGTTTTCGGACTGGCTCTTGTCGATGTCAGCAAGCAAGTCTCGCCTGTCGCATATCGCCCCCTCCCCCGGATCGTCGCCGAGACACATACCCTCCTCAACCGGAACGCATCTCGTATCCCCTTTACCTTTTTGCTTCCTATCTTGCCCTGTTTTGCTTGAACAACGGATGGCGAGATGGAGTCGGTCAGCTGCATTATCTGCCGCAGGCGGAAGGTAAGACCACCCAACAAAAAAAACCGGAAGGCGCTGGAGGGCACTGAAAGTCGCACTTGCCGGGATTGCCAACGCATCCGTCGCGCCTTCCTCTTTGTCGCAAACAGTGCCCATGTTAACCACGTCAGATCAAATGCGACCGGCGGCTCGTCACGTGTGCCAATTGCGCCAAGTTTGGCGCCCCTTGCAGCTATCGTGACGTCCCCCCCGCATCCTCCACCTCCACCGCGACTTCCGCTTCGGGTCCGGGTCTCGGTGGTCTCGGTCCTCCCCAGTCCTCCACACACAACACCACCCAAGCTGGCCTGCAGCGGCGCCGCATTCTAAGGTCGTGCACGGCATGCAAGCGGGCCAAAGCAAAATGCTCCGGCGGCGCATCGTGCTCGCGCTGCACGCGGCGAGCCATCGCCTGCGTCTACGAAGGAGCTCGGCGAGAAGCATCTGTTCCATCGACGGCATCGTCATCGGCCGTCCCAACACTGGCTCCGGCGCCGTCTACAACGTCGGCGGGGTTGTACTCGTCTGCTGCCGACAATAGCAGCATGACGGACGAGCCGGTGGACACTTTCCCATCGCCCGTTTCGGCCGAACACGACACAACGCCTCCAGAGCCATCACCGCAGCTTCTAGTGCCGACGTCTGCCATCCCGGACTGGCTGGTTGCCCCAGGCCTGCCGCCCATGGACCGGCTCAAGGGCTTGTTGGACAGCTACTTTGCCCGCATCCACCCGCTGCGATGCATGGGCTTCTTGCACATGCCCACGTTCTTTGAGCGACTCCGCGATCCGCAATCTCTTTATGCCGACAACTACGGCCTGGTCCATGCCATCTGTGCCTTGGCTGCACCCTTTCACTATGCCGACCCGGCCGCCGTGTCGACCACGACATCGTCCTCGGCTGCACCCAAATTCTACGAGGCCGGCAGCGGCTGGGCATCGACGGCCATGCAGCGCATCTTTCATCATTTGGGCACGCCGGATGTCGAGAGCTTGATGACCGAGATGCTCGTGCACGAGTATTTTCTGCGCAGCGGCGAGTATGCCAAGGCGTTTATGCTGTCGGGCGTTGTTGCGCGCCATGTGCAAGTGCTGCAGCTCAACCTGGAGCACGATTGCGACTTGCCGTCCCAACAGCGGCGGAGTACATCGTCTGCATCGTCAACTGTGTCGGGAGGGGCCACGATCTCGTGGTCCACGAAAGAGAGCCGGCGCCGGCTGGTATGGTGCTGTTTCTTGCAGGACGCCTTCATGGAGTGTGGCATTGACCAGCTGCGCTTTGTCAACCCGGCCGATATTCAGGTGCAGCTACCCTGTACAGAGGAGCTGTACGTGCGCAGCAAGCCGTGTATCACCGAAATGCTGACGCCAGGCCGGCTGCTGCCCTTTGTTGACCCGGGCCCGGCGGGTGCACCGTCCGCCGGCGCTGCGAATCTTGACCTGCGTGCTTTTTACATTCGGGCCATGGCCATCCGTGCCAAAGTCTTGAAATACGTCAAGCATCTGCGAGGCGACGTGCCCTGGTCGACGGACCCGCGCGAGAGTCGGTTTGCCTCGCTCGATAGAGAATTACGCGCCCTCGAAGCCTCTGTTCCCGACGAGCTCGCCATGACACCCGAGAATACATGTGTGTTCCGGTGGTCTGGATGGTCTGGTACCGGAGGAGGATCCGGCCGGCTGGGCCTTTACTATGGTCTGCACATCCTGCTAGCACAGACGTTCAACGACCTGTACCGCGTGGGTGTCGCCAACCTCGTGTTTCCCCACCACGCAACCCAATGGATCCGCGCCAATGCACCACTCGATTTTTTGATCCGCTGCCACCGCATGTGCAGTAGTAAAGCCATTGTGATTGCCACGTTGCTCGAAGAACTGTGGCAGACGGACCGGCTGAGCCTGGTGGACACACCGTATGCGATGCATGCGCAGGTCTGCAGCAGTGTACTGGTAATGTCTCTCAGCTCGTGGCAGGCGCTGTTGAGCAGCCGTCGGGGACGGCACGGCGGGGATGGTGGAAATGGAGACGGTAATATCGACAACACGGCCGAAGGAGCTGCCGACAACACGGAAGGCCTCGCCGACTTGGACGGAGTCAACCCACTGGCAGTTCCCGTCTTCCTACCCCAACACCGCCGCCTCTTGCAAAGCAACGTGGTCATCCTCGACTTTTTGCGGACCTACATCAAGGCCGACTTGTACTATGAGTCGGCGAAGCAGGCCCTCCGTCGCTTTGAGCAGCTAGAGGCCATTGGCAGCAGTGCAGAGGATGCACCGACGACGGCCAGCAACAGCAACGCAGCAGTCGAATCGCCACAGTTTTCGCTCGAGTACATTCTGAATCCGCTCGGTGTCTATCCGATGGCACGGCAGCAGGCCAAGAACCGCCACGAGCCTGAAGCAAGTGTGGCTGCCAATGCATCGACAGAAGTGGCGGCGGCAAATGCGCAAAGTACACAAGAGAGAAAGAGCGTTGTTCAGAATACACGACACATACAGCAGGCACAAAACACACAGAGTGTGCCTATTCCAGATATGTCTGTACGAAGCAGCCCTGTTGCACCCGTTCCGCCAGGTGGAGCAATGCAGTATGCCTATCCACCACGGCCGACTGGCTACGGCATGCCTCCCACACTGGCGCCGACGGGTCATCCTGTGCAGCGGCACGAGCTGATGCAGCCTCCAATGCCACATTTGCCACAGCAAGCCATGCCTGGCGGACTGGAGACGACTGATGCTGGCGAAATGTCCTTGTTCCAAATGTGGGATTGGGAGTCGGAGGTCCCCAGCATGGACAACATGGGCTATCCGACCTTCCTCGAGGCCTTCCCTGTGGCTTCGCAGTAGAATACTGCCTTTATATACATACACTAGCGTCTTTCATATTTCTTTGATATCCTGGGTTATGGAGTTGGACGGTTGGATAAAAATGGGACAATGATGCTATAGGGTTTTGATCTATGATATACAATGCAAATGCTTTTTTAAATGATAACGATTAAAATATGACAGTATAACGCCGTGTCTATGCTTATGATGTGTCTCCTCTAGATTCCTCTCCCCTTGCTGTCTACTTCTTCCTCCGACTATCGGCTGCTTCACGGCCCAGCTGCTCAAGAGCAGCCTCATACGCCGCCAGCCGTGCCTCACCAAACCAGGCACGCGCATCACCCTTCTCACTGCTGTCTGCAGCAGGCTTCTGCACACGGTCCTCACCACCAACTACAGCCTTGGCCACCTTGTTCGCGCGGCGGACTGTAGAAGAGCGAGAGGACGAGAGTGCTGACACCGACTTGCTGTTGTTGCGCTGTCCTGCCACTTCGGGCCAGTACCAGCCGGCCTCCTTCTTCGTGTACAGCGTCCACGCATGACCGGCCTGGCCAGCACGCGCTGTACGGCCGACACGATGGACATAAAACTCGACACTGGGCGGCATATCATAGTTGACGACGTGGTCGAGGCGGGGCAAATCAATACCGCGGGCGGCCAGATCAGTGGCGACCAGGATACGCAGCTTCTTGGAGGGCTCGGCACCGAACGCGCGCAGAGTCTTGCGGCGCTCGGATGTACGGGTCGTGGAGGTGATGGTGCCGATGAGAGATGCGAGGTCGGGGGCCAGCAGAGCCAATAGGCGGGACAGACGCAGGGCGTTTTCGTTGGACTTTGTAAAGACGAGGACGGTGCTGTTGAAGGGAGAGACGGGTACCGCCGACTTGTTCTTGTTGTCTGCCACGCTAATGTCGTCGCTGCTGTCGTCGCTGGAAGAGTCGATATCGCTGTCGCTGTCAGTGTCACTCGAGTCACTACTGTCCTTGTCGGCCTCGTTCTCGCTGTCGCTAGAGTCCGAGGAGTCCGAGTCACTCGAACCAGAGCCGCTCGAGTCGCTGTCGCTGTCGCTGTCGCTGTCAGTGTCACTCGAGTCACTACTGTCCTTGTCGGCCTCGTTCTCGCTGTCGCTAGAGTCCGAGGAGTCCGAGTCACTCGAACCAGAGCCGCTCGAGTCG